>BTHU01000006.1:4205000-4330000 GCA_036184795.1 Tokudaia tokunoshimensis
AAGCTACAGCTTCCAAGATTCACTGTGGCGAGTTTTTGCTTATTTACTTGATGCAAGCCCTCACTTGTGCAGCCCTGGCTGGCCTGGAACTTGTGGAATCCTCCTGCCTCTGCCTCCCAATTCCCAAGATTAAAGGCGTGCACCACCACTGCCCAGGGCTGTGTCTTCTTGTGTCTACACAACGATCATACAACAAGGACTTTCTCGTCGTAAGACTGAATTCTTGCCCTGTGGGCTCTCAGAATCTCTTGCTAAAGGCACACTGCGGGTTGAGGGCCGCCGCCAGTGCTGCTGAGAAAACAGGTGTGAGGGGTTTGGTGGGATGGAAGTCGGGAGTGGGTTTCCAGGCAAGATCTGAAGGTGTTCTGGAGGCCCTGACTAGGTTACTTGTTGTCTAAGGGGTGCCCTCCTGGGGACATGGACAATGTTGGGAGACAAGTTTCAAGAATCGTAATTGAAACTGGGGTGAGGTACGCTGTGGCATTTAGCGGGTGGAGACATGGCTAAATACCTAACTGTGACATCAGGTCTAAAATGCCAATCACATCAAGAAATGCTCCTGTTACAGCTCAGGGAGTGTCACTGTAAGGCCCATGGTAAAGACTTGCTGGCCTCTGAGAGGTGGTGTGCCGGAGGGAGGGAGCTAGGTCTTTCACTGGAGGTAGAGCCTTCAAGGGGTTCCAGTCTTCTTTCTCTGTTTCCTTAATCCACTGAGGTGAGAGGCCCTCTCTGTCACACAGCACTGCTGCAAGGATGTGTTTGTCACCATACCACACTCCCAAGACAATGGAGACAACCAGCCATGGGCTATCCCAAGGCAATGGGACCAATTGGCCATGGGCTATCTCAAGGCAACAGAACCAACTAGCTATTGGCTATCCCAGAGCAGTGAAGCTAATTGGCCATAAGCTATCCCAATGCAATGGAGCCCACTAGCCATGGGCTATCCCAAGGCAATGGGACCAATTGGCCATGGGCTATCTCAAGGCAATGGAGCCAACTAGCCATGGGTTAAGACCTCTGCAACCATAACCCAACCGTCTCTCCTACCTTTGGGTTGTTTTCTTAGGTAATTTTGTTGGAATTACGGAAATCTTTTTAACCTGTCTGGATTAAGAAGTGAGAGAGAGCATAGTGTGGTGTACGCCTTTAGTCCCAGCACTGGGGAAGCAGAGGCAGGCAGATCCCTGTGAGTTCAAAGCCGGCCTGGTCTACAAAGCAAGTTCCAGGGCAGCCAAGGCTACACAGAGAAACCCTGTCTTGAGAAACCAAAACCACTCAACCAACTAAACAACAAATACAAGCAAAAGAGAAACACCCAACGGTAACACAAGAGTAGATCCTTATTCTTGAGGTCTTGAGGCCCCACCGCTCCGTTTCAAGGTAGCCCAGCCACTTCCAGTTCGAAGAGGCACGGGGCATAATGGTCACCTGTCCAGGGTCTCACTGCCTGCATCTTCTGGTTTGGGTTTTGTCTTTTTAGGCCTTATGGTAGCCAACTGGTGTACGTGAGGACTGTACTTGTTCTAGGGAGTGTGCACAGAAGTCACAGGAAGCTTTTGAGCAGTTGATAGCCTGATCCGACATCTAACAAAGTCCCTCTGGGGATGGAGCGACGGCGAAGCCATTCCCCGTGCCCTCATAGCCTCTGTGGGTCCCCGCACATGCATATGTGCACATACATATACCCTGGCGTGCACACATAAAAATTTAAAAAAAATTGAATCTAAAACCAAAGCCTTTCAGCTGCTGTGATGAGAACAGGCTGTCGGGAGGCAAGGGCATGAGCGAGAGACCAGCAAGGAGAGGAATCCTGCCGAGAGCAGATGGGACGCGCCTGTGGGATCTGGTGACTGTAGAGAGCCGTGGACTGGAGCGGAGCTCACACTGAAGTCTACAAGCAGCGAGATTTCCTGAAGATTAAAAGCGTGCAAGAGAGGAGAGTCGAAGCTGACCTCAACAGTTCGGCCCACGTGTGAAGGCGGCATGGCCGGCATGGGAACCATTGAAAGCAGAGGGACCCGGAGTTCAGTTGACAGCCGGAGCAGGGCTTGGTGGCTAAGGTCACTTGCTGATCTTGGGTCCCTTCCCAACATTGTGTTGTCGAGAGGGTCGCAACCTCTGAGACCTCCATTTCTCGGGGCTTCGAAGCCCTTTTCTGACCTCTGCTCATCACACACGCAACACACAAAACTCATGCAGTCACACACACACACACACACACACACACACACACACATTTAAAATATATATAAATATTTTTAAATAAAGAGTTCAAGTACAGACGCACGCCGTCATCACACCACTGCAGGCGGGCATTCCTGCAAAACAGATGGTAGCTGCTGCCTGCTTGCTTTATTTCCTGACCAGAATGAGGTTCAGTGACCCAAACGGAAGCAGAGAGAGGACAAGAAAGACCAGAAGCATTTGTCAGAGCCCCACCGCCCAGTGTCTTCTCCTGCCCCTACAATAGGTCAGCCACGAAGGGGTGAGCAGACTCCCATCTAGCCTTGCGAAGATGGAGAAGACAGAGGCCAAAAACCACCCCGGCGGTAAGTGTTGGAGGCAGGATTTGAACCCAGCACTGCCCGAATCGGATTCTCCCATTTTATCTTGGTTAGTGGGGCCAGAAAGAGTGAGAGAAGGGTGCACTGAGGTGTCAGACTCATGCTCCAACATGAAGACAGGAAATGTACACGGAGACGGTCAGTAGAGCATGGAGACCTCACTTCACAGCATCCTTTCATGCCCAGAGTGCCCTGACCCGGTGATCTTTTGTGAGACACACTCAGGGCCTTTCCTCACAAAAGTCTCTCTCTCTCTCTGGAACGCTCCACACAGTTACTGTTTCCGAACGGTTCCTACCCATGCCTGGATGGATGCCCTTCTTGATCTCTCTGCTGTGGAGAATCGGGAACCCTGAACAGCCCTGGGCTTCCAAGCATTTGAAACAGCTGTCACAGCTGGGAATGTGACATACCTGATGCCTACCTCTTCTCCCAGGCCAGCGCTGCACAGCAGAACCTAGCAGACCAGTGCAGTTACAAGAAGAGTCTACACGTGTGCCCCATGCAGAGGTAGCCCCTAGCGACAGGTAGCAATAGATCTTGAAATGTGCGCATTTGAAAACAAAGGAACAGATTTTGTATATTTACTTCCACTGTGTATTTGTCCCATCTAGCTTTAACTATCAACCGGATACAGCCTGAGAGGAAGGCCCCGGTTGAGAAGTTGCTCAGATCAAGTTGACCTGTGTGCCTTCCTGTGGGGGAACCATCTCGACTGTTAATTGGTGTGGGAAGGTCCAGCCCATGGTGAGACCATTCCCTATGCAGGTGGTTCTGAACTGCATCAGAAAAGCAGCTGGGTATAGGCTAGTCAGCAAGCCCACAACAGCAACCCGCAAGCTTCCTTCTGTACTTTGGTTGTGCAGTGTTTTCCCTGAGGGGAAGTAATTCTTCCTGGACTACATACGGGCTGCTTCAAGTTCCTGCCCTGACTTCTTTAGGGGATGGAGTATGATTCGGAACTGAGTCCCGCAAACCCCTTTTCTCTTCTGAAGTGCAGGGTGTCTTATTACAGCTGCGGAGATGTAGGTAGAACAATGTCATACCACGTAAATTATTTCACATGTAAATTATATAATTTATATTAAGCACATGTGGCCAGAGGCTACCATACTGAGACTGTACCACTGCATCTTCTTCAAGGCATGGAGCATTTTATCTTAACCATCCATTTGATCCTTTGTACCAAGGATAGCATCAAAGTTAAATTACTGAGCGCCCAGGCCTGGTGGAACACATTTTTCATCCCAGCAGCACTCTGGAGGCAGAGACAGGCAGATCTCTGTGAGCTTTGGGACAACCTGGTCTACTTAGTGAGTTCCAGGACAAGATAGGGTCATCTGAGGGCTGGGGATTAGTGGTAGAGCTCTTGCTTGGCATGCACGAGACTCTGGGCTCCATCATCCCTGAAAAGAAAAATCACTAACCTGGAAAACAGAAATCTCACACGGCTCACTGGCACAGTAAGGCAGAGCGACACGCAAACTTGTGCCGCCCCATACCCCATGTGTGTCGCCTGCAGCCAGCAGGTGAGCACCAACAACCACCCGTGGTCACAACTGGGCCATCTCAGAGCTGTTCCACAGGGTCTCCAGGTTCACCAGAGGATTGCTTTCTTAGCCACGCTCACCCCACTCCCTCCCCAGCTCTGCAATCTGCTTACAGGCTTATGGTCTATTAGCATCCAACCTCCTGCAGGACCACGTCTGTTCCAGAGTCCACTCCTGCCAGCACTCTGGATAATTTTTTTTTTAAAACCATACTGCTCTCCGGAAATCTGTTGCCTGCAATCTGCATATAATATATGCAGGGTATGGTCTGAGAAACATCTAAGTCGTGATGTGTAACCCACTCAGATTCGCACGGCTGTCTGTTTCTTTTTAGCTTCCTCGTTTTTTTTGTTTTTTTTTTTTTTTTTATAAACAGGAGGTCAGGGCATTTACAGGCTAATTCTGACTTCAGTCCAAGGAAGCTGGGGGCTCTCTTTTTAAAAGGATTTTTGTTTTTTAGTTTCATTTAGACATATGGGTGCCTGTATGCCACCTGTGTGAAGGTCCCCTCAGAGGACAGAAGGGGGTGTCAGATGTCCTGGAACTGGAGTTAATGGTGTCTGTGAGCTGCCCAACACCGGTGCTGGGGACCAAACTGGGTCCACTGGAAGAGGAGCAAGTGCTCGGACAGCCGAACTGTCTCTCCAGCCCCTGGGGTTTTCCAGCATCAATTTCTGGGAGCTCAGCAACAATAATCTACATTGTTACCTTTTATAAATGTCTCAGGTGTAATGACAATCGGAAATAGATACTGTCTATCGCTTTACATTGTCAAGCACTCAGAACACATCTCCTTTTAGCCTCCATGATAAACATGAACCAAGTATAATGACAGCCATTTTTTCAGGAATTGTGCCCGAGTATGCTGACCACATACCGAGCTGCTGTCCATCTGACTCCTTCTGTCCCTGTCTTTTCATAGCTAGGGGAACTGAGTCTTAGAAAGGTTAATTGATTTGAGGTCAAGATTTGAACCCAAGTCTGCCTGGCTCAGAGCCAGTATGCTCTGACAGTAAGCCACTTATCCTCTCCAACAGATAGTATACGTTCTTCTATCTATAAAACATTGAGAGAATTGGGGGAGAGGAGCCCAGCCAGACAAGATATCTCTTTGTATACCCATGGCTATCCTGGAACATGCTTTGCAGAGCTGGTTTGGAACTCACAGAGATCTGCCTGCCTCTGCCTGGTGGAACGAACTAACTGTGCACTACCCCCAGATGATGATGATGATGATGGTGGTGGTGATGATGATGATGGTGGTGGTGATGATGATGGTGGTGGTGATGATGGTGATGGTGGTGATGATGATGATGGTGGTGGTGATGATGATGATGATGATGATGGTGATGATGGTGATGGTGGTGATGATGGTGATGGTGGTGATGATGATGATGATGGTGGTGATGATGGTGATGGTGGTGATGATGATGATGGTGGTGGTGATGATGGTGATGGTGGTGATGATGATGATGGTGGTGATGATGATGATGGTGGTGATGATGATGATGGTGGTGATGATGATGATGGTGGTGGTGATGATGATGATGATGATGGTGATGATGATGATGATGATGATGGTGATGATGATGATGGTGATGATGATGATGGTGGTGATGATGATGGTGGTGGTGGTGATGATGATGGTGGTGGTGGTGATGATGATGATGGTGGTGATGATGATGATGATGGTGATGATGATGATGGTGGTGGTGGTGATGATGATGGTGGTGGTGGTGATGATGATGATGGTGGTGATGATGATGATGGTGGTGGTGATGATGATGATGGTGGTGGTGATGATGATGGTGATGATGGTGATGATGAATGTTTTTGAGACAGCATGTGGCTCAGGCTGGCCTAAGAGCTATACTTATCCAGACTCAGTCCCCCAAGTGCTGCATCTCTAGACCTAGCTTCAGTGACATATGTTTCCCTAGTTTCACTATTTCTTTCTGTATACTTAGTACCAGGGATGGGACCCAAGGCCCTGTGTATGGCAGGCAAGTGATCATTCAGGGTATGAATGAACCATACCCCAGTTCCCCGTTTTCAGTCTTTTTTAGTTATGGAAAAAAATTAGTATGTAATGTCATGCCTATATTCTAGAAAGCTAAAGGCACACATGTCTTTTGCCAAGTTCACATGGTCTGATGGTTCATTCTGCTAAAAGCTGTCATTCCAATACCTGTTCTTATTGTGAGCATTTTATTCTGAGCAACATCGTTTCAATTTGTGGGTTGCTTTTGTATTCGGGATAATTGTTTGTCTCTGTGAACACAGTGTTTGAGCTCAGCTAGAGTGGCATGATTTCCTTGAGGGGGTCTCTGTTCTGACATTTGTATTTTTGCTTTGGGGTATTAGATGTGGGTACCCTTTAGCATTGTGAAATAAAGCTGTCATTAGTTGGGGGTATTTATGGATCTATTAACAAAAGCTTAAAAGTGCAATTTTAATTACTGAAAACTGTGTAATGAAAATAATTTAACCGAATTGAGAAGTAAATATGACAACCCCCACAGACACTCAGAGCCTCAGAGCCAGACCAGTCACACTAAAAGTCACTTGGGAGAATTCCTTGGTAGCCTGAGGTTTGGGGAGTCGGGGGGGGGGAAGCACACCATTTTTAAAGTCACGCATGCTAACAATACCCAGTCCTTCCCAACAGACCCAAGTAGAATTGACTTCCACCTGCCAGTTAAAAATTAAAAACGGGAATCCTGGAAATATTCTTCATACTGACCCCGTTCAGACTCTTGGAATTTGCCTTAACAAAATACCATTGTCGTGGCAGGAACGTTATCTGTAAATCCTACCCCCCCCCCCAGGCCTCTGTCTTCTCCACTGCCTCTCTTTGGTCCTCACAAGATTCTCGGAGTGAACCCGCTATCCCTGGAAAAATTCCCCGACCTCAAAAGAATGCAATCCCGGTGTGTCCAAGCCAAAGCTTACTCCAGCTAGCTCTCCCCCCAAACCTTTCATTCAGAAGACAAGAGTCTCCAGCCAGGACTCACAGCGTTCCCATTCACTCGCTTCACAAATAGCCTCTCCTCTAGGTAGGATCCGTGCTATTTAGAAAGCACTCTGCAACCTCACAACGTTCCTTTCCGAAAGACCTTGTAGGGGGAAAAAAATCAGGAATTGCACGGTATGGGAGAGAGGCTGGAAAGGGACAGATGTCAGCCCTTGTCAGTTCAGCCCACATTTCCAAACAGCATCCAACGCGCGTTCTCACAGCATAGACCTCAAACCCCCTTCGGGGTTGAGAGCGATTTCCAAGGGAAAACACAGAGACTAAGGATCCCCACAAGGTCCTGACAGATCTTTGGGGGTGGGGGGAGGAATGAATCAGAAACAGAAGCTGGGCTGGGAAAATGGCTTGTCTCCTCCAGGCCCAATTCTTCCGTCTGTAACAGCATTTTCCAATTCAAGAGGCCGTGTGGGGATGCACCCCTGCAGGCTTTGCTCTTCTAAAGGGCGCCCTGCCGGCCTCCCTTCGCCCCCGCGGTACTCACGGCAACTGCCTGAGCTGGAACAGGTCCTCCTCCATGTCCGCGCTGCGCCAGGGCGAGCCTGGGCATGACCCTTACATGGTGGAGCAGGGCCGGCGCTCTGGCTTTCAGCACCGGGATGCTGGACAGCTCCGCCGCCTCCTCGCTGGGCAGCTGCCGGGGGAGGGAGCCCTGCCCGGGAGACAAAGCCAGCCGCCGCCGCCGGGAGACCGACAGGAGTGGGCGGAGGACGAGGGGAGGGCTGGCGGGGAGGGGGCGGGGCGAGCCCTGCTGCTCCCAGGAGCCCCCGGTCCTCTGATTGGGGTGTCTGCGGGGCACCCCGACCGGCCAGAAGAAGCCTCCCTCGCTGAATATTTGTAGGAATTGATTAATATCGGTGTGACGTTCCGGAAGCTTAAGCTCTAGAACAGAATATGGATTTTTTGGAAATGTACTACACTGCTGCGTGCTGAGCACCTACTGGGTGCCGGGCACAGAAGCACGCTGGTTGCAGAACAGTTTGAAAAGATTGTTATCCCAGAGCTGAGGGCCCGATGAGGGACCTAGGAAAGGATCCTGTTGGGTACTGAAGGCCAGAAGGCAGAAGGGTAGCTCTGTTACCCAGCCAGCATTGTAATCTTTGCGGCCTTATTGGAGAATCAGAGGTGAACAGCAAAGTCCCTGCCTTGAATTCAGGCTCTCCGCCCTCCTCATTTCCATCTGCTTTAGAACTTGAGCTCCTTGAATTTTCTCAGATGCGGCCCAAGGGCCCAGAGGCGCGTGCCTGGCACATAGAGCATGCTCAGTAAACATCCATCATGGCTGGGTGTGGTGGCATAAGGGAGGGTGAAGCAGGAGGATCGTGAGTTCGAAGCTAGCCTGGGTTACCAGAAAGCTCAGAGACAGATGGGGTACAGGTGGGGTATATATCAAACCACATCTCAAAAGTTAAACAAGCCAGGTAAGGTGATGCACAACTTGGGTCCCAGCACTTGGAGGCAGAGGCAGGTGAATCTCTGTGGGTTCCAGGCCAGCTAGGGTAAGAGGGAGGGAGAGAGAGAGAGAGAGAGAGAGAGAGAGAGAGAGAGAGAGAGAGAGAGAGAGAGAGAGATTGATTCTCAATTCAAGTTGCCCATAATCAGTTGACTCCATTTAAGGCTATGGAGCCTCCTGGGTGTGGGCCTGCCTTCTGGACATTTAAATAGCTCCTCAGAAGCCTGGAGTGGAAACTCCTGGTTCTAGTGTGAATAAATGGAGAAAAGAGAAAAATATTCGCCTGCCAAGATGGTGGCTTCCATGCTTCCCATGTACAAGAGCTATGACTGGATGGATGATCACAGGGACAGAAGGATGAGAGGAACGTTCTTTTCCAATTTCTTTTTTCTTTTCTTTTCATTCTTTCTTTCTTTCTTTTTTTTTTTTTTGATACAGGGTTTCTCTGTATAGTCCAGGCTGTTCTGGAACTCACTCTGTAGACCAGGCTGGCCTTGAAATCTGAAATCCACCTGTCTCTGCCTCCCACTGCCTGGCAAAGATTTATCATGTATATAGTATTCTGCCTGTGTGTATGCCTGTACACCAGAAGGGGGCACCAGATCTCATTATACATGGTTGTGAGCCACCATGTGGTTGGTGGGAATTGAACTCAGGACCTCTGGAAGAGCAGTCAGTGCTATTAACCTCTCAGCCATCTCTCCAGCTTCTCCAATTTTTATAACGTCTGTATGCGTGTGCACATGTGTTCACGTGTGTTGGGGAGGATACCTCTAGAAGCCAACAGAGGATATTTGATTCCCTGGATCTTGAGTTTCAGGTCCCAGATACAGGCGCTCTGGAAGAACGGGAAGTGTTCTTAGTTGCTGAGCCATCTCTCCAGTCCCCACTACTCCACTAATACATATACATATATATATATATGTATATATATATATATATATATATATACATATATATATGTGTGTGTGTGTGTGTGTGTGTGTGTGTGTGTGTGTGTGTGTGTGTGTGTGTGTATATAAGTGCCAGAAGAGGGCGTTAGATCCCCCGGAGCTGAAGATATGGGTAGTTATGAACAACCATATGGGTGCTGAGAACCAAATCCAGGTCCTCTGGGAAAGCAGCCAGTGCTCTCAGTCATCTCTCCAGTCCCCTGTAAAAGTAACTATTGCTTGTCTGAAATAATTGTCTCTGAGGCTTACTGCCTCCATCTGCTCTGCCTAGTGCTGGAAGCTTCCAGCCTCTGTACAATCTCATCTAGGCCTAGCAAGCTCTCAGCCTCTGAGACTTGCTGCTGAATAAGCTCGCCCTTTCTAGCTCCTGCTGAACTCTGGCTGGGTAGTCAACTCAGCAGATCTGGCTCGGACTCCTCTCCAAGCTGATTGGTTCGATCTTGTTTCTTTTGTTTTTTTTCCTGAAACCCTCAGCTTGGCTTCATACTAACTTTGGAAGAGATTTTTTTTTTCTAATCTTCTGGCTCCTTCTCATTCTCTGGCTCGTCCTGCCTTCACCTGTGCCTAGCTCGTTCTCTCTCTGCAACCTGTCTCTGTAAAACCACCTCCTCTCCTTTTTCTCTGAGCTGCTCTCTCTTAAGTCACCTCTGTTTCCCTCTCTTCTCCTGAGAGTTGGGCAGATCCTATTCTGTCAAATCTTTCTTTGATGTACCACTTTGTCTTCCACTCAATTAGACTTCACTTTTCAAGCATGTCTCCTTCCTTCTACAAACTAACTTTACCTTCATTCTTTGAGTATGTTCTAAGAGTGTGTCTGCATTCCAGACAGAGGGATTAAAGGTGTGTGCTAAGGCTGAGCCACACCACAATTACAGAAAGGTTTTGCCAGTAAACAACGTAAGTTCCGGGTTCACAGTGCCATCAAATATTCTGCAACAGTCCCCCTCCACAACCATTTTATTTTATTTTATTTATTAGTATTAACAAAGTGGGAAAGGAGTTGTAGTACAAGGACACCAATCTGAGAGCCCCAGACACATATATACATACATACATGCATACATAAATACATACATGCATACATACAGACTGACAGCACACACTCAAGAACCACAAGCCACTCCTGTGGTCCTCACCCTTGATAGAGTGAGGCAGGAGGTTAGCCATGGGTTTGAGGCCAGCTAGGTCTTCAGAGTGAGACCTTTCTCAAAAACATAAAACCCAGGGGGCTGGAGATGAGGTTCCATGATTAAGAGCGCTTGCTGCTCTTCCAGAGGACCTGAGTTCAATTCCCAGCACCCACTTTAGGTGGCAGTTGCTTATAACTCCAGTTCCAAGGGATCTGATGCTCCTCTCCAGGCATCTGCACACAGATGCACAGACTCACAGACACGCATACAATGAAAAAACTAAGTTAGATTAAGTGGAAACAACAAAAACTAAAACCAATCAAACAGAAACCTTGACAGTCCAGAGCAGGGTGTCCCAAACACCCAGGGTGCTCTTGGCCTTCCTTGTTTCCAAGATGCTTCACAAACATTCCTGTGGGACAGGTCCTGCTCCGTCCTCATGTGTCAGGTGAGGAAACAGGTCTCAGAACAGTAAGTAACTCACCCGCAGACACTCAGCCACGTGGGGGTCGATCTGAAGCTAAAGCTCCGCCTGTTTCTGGGGACCCTCAGGTTCCAGGCTTTGAGATTCTCAAGCAAAATCATCCTTCGTGGGGCTAATAGAAGATCTTGAATTACTGAAACACGGGGCAATTAAAATAAGCTGAAGAGAGAAAATAAGTATAGTGTAGTAGTCAGCTTGCGTTGCTGCACAAACCACCCAGATGAACAAACACTTAAAAGGTAGAAAGGTGGGCTTTGCTTTCTTCCCCCAAATGTTCAGAGACGTCAGTTCGCGTAGATCCAGTCTAGGAAGAGATGACAACATTGTTGCAGAAGCCTGTGACAAAGAAAAGCAGCTCTCAGGAGGCAGGGAGGGGTTGAAGTCCAATAAACCTTCAAAAGCAAAATACCAGGGCCGGAAGATCAGGACCCCAGTTCAGTTCCCAGCACCCACATCAAGTGGCTCACAACTACCTGTAACTAGAGAACCATGGGATCTGACACCCTCTTCTGGCCTCATCAGACACCAACGTACACACACACACACACACACACACACACACACACACACACGCACGCACGCACATGTGCGCACACACTTTCAAACAAAGAGTATGAACATTTTTAAAAGCAAACTCCCAGAAGCTAGTGTTTCCCACAAGGCCCCAACTCCTGATATTAACCCCTGCCTTCCAAAGTCGGGAGCACCTGGGGCTCGTGCTTTGAGCACACAGGTCTTTGGCGGACATCACACATCAATTAGCACAGTGACTTGGAAACCTCCAAACTATCACTCATACCCAACAGCCTGCAGCTCTTTCTCTTAACTCACTCATAACTAGTTCTCACTCTTAACTAGTTCTCACTCTTAACTAGTTCTCTTCTCATGTATGAATGTTATGGTGTGCGTGCGTGCATGTGTGTGTGTGCGCGCGCGTGTGCTTGCACACAAGTTCACACGCCTTGTTCATATGTGTGGCGTTTCACATGTACATGCAGGGGCATGCATTTGTTTGTGAGGTACTCATTACCTTCCTTGATGGTTCCCTTTAAGGTAACTAACCCTTATTTGACCTGTTTACTAACCCTTTACTGACCCATTTCCTAATCCTCCCCTTCCCTGACCCGTTTACTAACACTTTTACGTGAATCCAGAGCTCGCTCTTCCAGCCAGTCTGTCTACTCACTTTGTCTTGGGGTTCCTTGCTGTAGTGGTTTGTGGATACTTGGCCCAGGGAGTGGCACTATTAGGAGGTGTGGCCTCTTTGGAAGAAGTGTGTCATTGTGAGGATGGGCTTTGAGAGACCTTCCTCCTAGCTGCCTGGAAGCCATTTTTCTGTTTGAATGTTCTGAATAAGATGTAGTCCTCTCAGCTCCTCCTGCACCATGCCTGCCCGGATGCTGCCATGCTCCCGCCTTGATGATAATGGACTGAACCTCTGAGCCTGTAAGCCAGCCCCATGTAAATGTTATCCTTATAAGAGTTGACTTGGTCGCTGGGCAGTGGTGGCACATGCCTTTAATCCCAGGACTTGGGAGGCAGAGGCAGGTGGATTTCTGAGTTCGAGGCCAGCCTGGTCTACGGAGTGAGTTACAGGACAGCCAGGGCTACACACAGAGGAACCCTGTCTTGAAAAACCAAAAAAAAAAAAAAAAAAAAAAGAAAGAAAGAAAGAGAGTTGACTTGTTGACTTGGTCATGGCATCTGTTCACAGCAATGGAAACCTAACTCACACACCTGAATCCACCTCCCGCACACCAGGACTTCAGGGAGGTCTCCACTCCCACTTGGCATTGTATATGGGTTCTGGGGATTCAAACTGTGACTTTTATGGTTGCAAGCCAGTGTTTTACCCCCTGAGCCATCTCCCTACCCTGTCATGGCCTCCCTGTACCTCATGCTTGTTAGTTACAGCTTGACCCACCGATACGCAAGTCTACCTCACCTCTGCGCTACACCAGACCCCCTCACCTCTGTGCTACACCAGATCCCCTCACCTCCACTCTATACCAGATCCCCTCACCTCCACTCTATACCAGATCCCCTCACCTCTGCGCTACACCAGACCCCCTCACCTCTGCGCTACACCAGATCCCCTCACCTCTGCGCTACACTAGACCCCCTCACCTCTGTGCTACACCAGATCCCCTCACCTCCACTCTATACCAGATCCTCTCACCTCCGCTCTATGCATCACCTCACCCCTGTTCTACACCACGTTTGGCAGTGTGATTCCTAGCCACCGCTGAGTGGTTCAGGAGATACACTCTGTCCTCAAGGCATCTAGTGCTAGGCTGGGGCTCGGCCTCTGCCAGCAGAGGTTTGCCTGGCATGCTTGAAGTTCTGGATTCCATCCCCAGCACTGAATAACACTGGTTCCGATGGTGCGTGCCTGTAATCCCAGCAATCAGGAAGACCAGGAATCCAAGTCGTCCTTGAGTCTAAGGCCCTGTCTCAGAAAATCATATATATGAATATATACCCATATATGATATCATATATATGACTCAGTATGCAAACACTTGTTAGTAGTATCTTCTCATGGATTCAAATGCTGTTGAGTTACTATGTAACCCTATGATAATTATCTTGGCCAACTGGAAACAACCTGGAAGAGTCTTGATAGGAACTGTCTACATCAACTGGCCCTGTGTGCCTTTATTTTTATTTTTTAGTTGTTTGAAACAGTGTTTCTCTGAGCAGTCCTGGCTCTCCTGGGACTCCCTCTGTAGACCAGGCTGGTTTCAAATTTAGAGATCCACCTGCCGCTGCCTCCCAAACTTACACATCCACCTGACTCTGCCTCCCAAGTGCAGAGATTAAAGGCATGCACCACTACCCCTATGTTTCTCAATTAACTTAATTGGTATGGGAGACCGAGCCCACTCTGGGTGTCCCCATTCTGTAGGCAGGGGGACCTGAACTATGTAAGAGTAGAAAAAAGCCAACCTGAGTACCAAGCAAGCAGGAAGGTCTGCATGCATTCATGTTGTTATTGTTATTGTTGTTGTTGTTATTACTATCTTTATTATTATAATTAATCTATTATCACTATTATCATCACTCTGATCTTGGCTGTTGATGTGGTGTGACTCACTCCCTCAAGTTCCTGCCACTGTGGCTTCCCTGCAACAATAGACTGTAACCAGGAATTGTGGAGCTAAAAGAAACCCTTTGTTTCCTCAGTTGATTTGCCCAGATACTTTATCCCCTCAGCAGAACTGAAACCAGAACAGGTTTCCATTGTGCTCCCGTGTGTGTGTCCTCAGGGTAACCAAAAGCAAGAACGTGAGCCGATACTTGTGCACTGATGTTTAAAAGCAACACTATTCACAGAGACTGAGAGGTGGGACCTGAGTGACGCTCATCTGGGTCAGTGCGTATCTAGCATTTGTGAAGCCCTGGGTTCAATTCCCAGTGCCGCATGAAAGTGGCCTTGGCAGCACACGCCTGAAATCCCATTATTCACGAGGTGGAGGTGGGAGGATCAGAATATCAAGATCATCCAACTGTGGCCATGAAAAATGGATGAATGAAGTCCGATAGGAACTACACTTCAGATCCACCCTGAAAACATTATGCTAAATGAGAAAAGCCAGGCCCAAGGGCCAGATGCTCTTGAATTCACACAGCACAGGGGACAAATCTGTAAGGATAGAAGATGAAATAGACACCACAGAGAGAAAGAAATGGAAAAATCCCTGTTTACTACCCGTGGCTCCTGACTGGGGGATGTAAAAGTTCTAGAGAGAATGCAGTATGTCTCTCCCACCACTGAACTTCACACTTATAAACTGGACCAGCGAGAGGGCTCAGGAGGTAATGGTGCTTGCTGCAAAACATGATAATCTGGGTTTGAACACACATGGTGGGAGGAGAGAACAGAATCCCTGAAGCTGTCCTCTGACCTCCACATGCAAGTCATGACACACGCCTCCCCAATTAATAAATGTAATAATTTTTTATTTTATTATTATTTTTTGTTGTTTTTTAGACAGGCACATGCCTTTAATCCCAGCACTTGGGAGGCAGAGGCAGGTGGATTTCTGAGTTCAAGGCCAACTTGGTCTACAGAGTGAGTTCTAGGACAGCCAGGGCTATACAGAGAAACCCTGTCTCAAAAAACCAAAAAAGAAAAAAAAGAAAAGAGTGATTTCGAGTGATTTCACAAACATTTGTGTGGGACTGTGTAGGACTTCGTATAAACCTAATAGAAACAGACTTTTTGTTTTGTTTTGTGTTGTTTTTTCAAGACAGGGTTTCTTTGTGTAGCCATGGCTGTCCTAGAACTCACTCTGTAGACCAGGTTGGCCTTGAGCTCAGAAATCCACCTGCCTCTGCCTCCCAAGTGCTGGGATTAAAGGCTTACACCACCACTGCCCGGCAGAAACAGACTTCTAAAACTTTGCATTTTAATTTATTGCATTTGATGTGCACTTGTGTGTGCATATGTATATATGTGTGCATGCAAGTATATGTGCACGTGTTTGTGCGTCTTTGTGTGTGTGTGTATCTGTATGTGTGTGTGTTTGTGGATGCGTGCTTGTGGATGTGTGTACTGTGCATGTGTGTATGTGTGTGTGTGCAGGTGCATGTGTGTGCGTATACGTGTGTATGTGTAGGCATATGCAGGTGTATATGTGCATGTAGTTTTGTGCATGTGTATGTGTGTTTATGTTGCACACCACAGCACACATAGGAAGGTCCTGATAACTTTGGTTCTCTTCTACTGTGTACTCCTCGGGACTGAACTCAGGGTGTGAGATTTGGGGGGCAGTTGTTTTTACCTACAGAGCCATCTTGTTAGCCACACATTCTAAAAATCAAAGATCGAACCACCTATTTTTAAATTTTCCAGTTTAATAACAGCCTTTCCACACGAACACACGAACCAAGCTCTGTCCTGGAGGCGGAGCCTCTGTGTTTGTGAACAAAGCCAGAGCAAATGCGAAGGCTCATAGCTTCGGAAGTGGTCCCCGGCCCCGGAAGCCTCCCTTAGCAACGAATCAGGCTGCGGATGCTAAGGGAAAAGGAACCGGGGAGAGGGCGTCCGTGCACTATTTTAGTCCGGCGCGGCTAACTTCCGGTCCGCTCTCCTGGCTTCCCCTGCCGAAGCGGGGTCGCCACCTCGAGTTCCTCCACTTTGCGATCCTCGCGCACCGTGCTTCCCATTACGCTGCAGCGGGCGGGGGGCGGCGGCTGGCGGCGGCGGCGATAGTGGCCGCGATGCTGAGTTCCCGGGCGCAGGCGGCGAGGACGGCGGCCGACAAGGCTCTCCAGCGCTTCCTGCGCACTGGGGCGGCCGTCAGGTGAGCGGGTGGGGGTGGCGGCCGCGGGGCCTCCAGGCCTGCGCGGACCCGGCCGAGGCGGAGGCCGCGGTCCAGCGTCGCCTCCTCGTCCCTGCAGTGGCCGCGGCCTGTGAGGCCCCGCAGCCCTTCGCAGTGACCCCAAACCCGGGCTCCGGGCCCACGATCTCCCCAGGTCCTCACGCCACCCCCAGTTTGTCATATGCCCGTCTCCCACCTCTGCCCTGCTGGGAATTCTCACTTCTGCATCCCCAACCGCTCTGGTTCCCAAGCTATCGAAGCCCTTCGGCTGCCAAGCTGCTCAGTCTATGACAATCTCAGGCTTTTCGTTCCTGCTAGGACCCCCCCGCCTGCACCCCAGCCCGTTTATCTTCCCAAGGCCTGGGGCCACACCCCCATTGCTCACCCTGACTGCTGGGACCTGTTGCTTGGGTTGGCTACCTTGGATACCCGGGCAAGTCTAACAGTGTCTTATCCCGCTTGGAAGCCCCCAGACCTAGTGTTGATCCTGTCCAGCGCCCTTATTTTACCAGGTGGGATATAAGGCTTGACTAGGCCTTGCGATCTGACAGCTGACCTGATAGCAGGGCTGGCCAGCTTAGTCTCACTCCCAGGCTCTGGTACTCTCTTCATGATACCATTCTGCAGAACACCCAGTTTCCCTCGTTGAGTGTGTGCAGGCCAGGTGTGCTGTAACTGGCCCCCTTCTCCAGCTGACTGCTTTTTAAGCCAAGGTCTGTGCACAATTCTATGGACTCATCCTGGAAAAACAGAACAAAACAAAACAAAAAAAGATTTGAAATTCGTGATTAGCTGTGACATCGGAGAATGCTGACCGTTGTCTGACGATTGCTGTTGTCACTAGTGACCCTTTTCAGGGAGTGTTTATTAAGCTGAGACCCATATTCATGCAGTCAGAGTTAGGGGGATAGATTCTAGTGGTAGAGCACTTGTCTATTCTGCATAAGGCTCTAGGGTCAGCCACTGGTACTCGGGGAAGGGATCAACTTCATATAGTCCAAGCATTAGGTAAGAATGTATTATACATATGTCCATATCCACATATGTGTGAGTACATGTTACACACATATTACACATATGTTTGGGTTGCCTTACTTGGAGATACAGAACTTTGTATAAAATCGTGTTTTGAATTACTGCTGCAGTTTTCTCATTTGTAGGAAACAGAACAGTGCTCACATTCAAATCAAGCCTGAAATGAAGAAATCTTTAATTGTATGAGCATATAGATGATCTCTTGTCGTATTATTTAATAGTCTCAAAGATAAACCCATTTCTAAAGCCAGGCCTGGTGCCACAAGTTCTGTCACAAATTGCTCAGGAGTCAGGAGGACTCTTGAGTTCAGAGCCAGCCTGGGCTACAGAGTGAGTTCAAGGCTGGTCTGAGTGACTGAGAGAGACCCAGTCTCAAGAAAAAGAAAAAGTAACTAAATAAATAGAGCCTGGGGAGATGGTTCAGGTGTTCGATTATTTATTGCATAAGCAACAAATGTGAAGACCAGAGTTGAGGTCACCAGAAGCCATGTGAACACCAGGTGGCACTGGGAGGGAAGGAGTCTGATTAGCTGTGCGGGTGAGCTCTGGGTTCCCCTCCTGAATGAACAAGGTAGAGAGTGGTAACAAGGACTCCCAGTGTCTTCCCCCTCCACCTTCAAGCTAAGCACTGAAGTACCCCAAATTCCGAGGCACATTCTTTTTTTTTCTTTAGATCTATTTATTTATTTAATGTATTTGAACACATTGTAGCTGTCTTTAGACACCAGAAGAGGGCATCAGATCTCATTACAGATGGTTGTGAGCCACCATGTGGTTGCTGGGAATTGAACTCAGGACCTCTGGGAGAACAGCCATTGCTCTTAACCACTGAGCCATCTCTCCAGCCCCCCAACAAGGCACATTCTTATTGGTGCCTATTTCCTTAGATTTCAAGCTTGCAGGTTGGCGGGGCTGTTTTGAGGAAACTTCACCTCCCTGCCGCTGCCTGTACCCACCTGCCGTGGGGAGACGGAGTGAAAGTCCACGTCTCTTCCTTTTCAGATACAAAGTCATGAAGAACTGGGGAGTGATCGGCGGAATCGCTGCTGCTCTTGCAGCAGGCGTCTATGTTATCTGGGGTCCCATTACAGAGAGGAAGAAGCGTAGAAAAGGTAGGAACCGGCCCCTGCTTGGCGGTCTTGGATTTGACCCAAGCCTCTCTTGTCTGATTGCGCGGTTGGTCCTCTCCTCTTTAAAGCAGGGACCGTGGTTTATGAAGTGGAACTTGCCACCCCGTGGTGAGAGGGCTCTGTTTTATACTTGATTTTAAGACAGGCTTTGTGCTGGCCCCGTGGCTCATGCCTGTAACCCCAGCACTCGGAATACTGGAGCAAGAGGATATCATGAATTTGAATCAAGCCTGTGCTTTATATAGCACGCACCAGGCCAGACAGGGTGACACAGGCAAGACCCCATCCCACGGAGGGGGTGAGAAAAGGCAGGCCTTGTCATTATGTTTCAAGCGACTCAATTGTTATTATTAGTGTGTGTGTTTCAGTCCTGCAGCTGACTGATTACATCACAGCAGTGGTTTCTCTGAGAGACAGGAGGGAAGGAGGGAAGGGGAGAGTGGAGCCGAGGGGATGGTTGTGGAGAAGCTCACTGTGTATTTTCCCGAGCACTCTTGTGTTAAAGAGTTTCTAAACAAGGCTTAGTGGCACATACGTATGCCAGTACTCCAAGATGGAGGCCAGCCTGGGCTCTGTGTACTGAGTTCATGAGTTTTGGCAGAAAGGGAAAAGAGGGCATCCTGTGAGTCAGCCGGTCCTGCTGCCTCTGCAGGCAGACTGACCATTGTCTTTCTCTGTCATTGTCACCATGGGAAGAACCAAAGCATTGTCCTGGGAGGCGGTGCAGTTCCCAGCTGTTGTGGGGCACTGTTGTCTAAGGGAGAGAGAGTCCGGGATTGCGTGAGGGCAGGAAGAACATGGCCCCTGCTGTCGTCCGTTTCACATCTGTGCCGTCCACCCTGAAGGGTTTCAGAGAAAATGCAGGACCAGGCCCACACTGCGGCTCAGCCTGCAGCACAGCACGTCCAGTGCCCAGGCTCACTCACAGTGGAATCCCGACTGAGGGTTCCCGTGCGCAGATGCCGGGTCCCAGAAGGGAGAGGAAGGAAGGTCTCCCGGGAGATGCATTGTCCTCTGCCTCTCTCCCGCTCTCCCTAGGGCTCGTGCCGGGCCTCGTCAACTTGGGGAACACCTGCTTCATGAACTCGCTGCTGCAGGGCTTGTCCGCCTGCCCTGCGTTTGTCAAGTGGCTGGAAGAGTTTACCACCCAGTACTCCAGGGACCAGCAGGGGCCACACACGCACCAGTGCCTGTCCTTGACCCTGCTGAACCTCCTGAAAGGTACTGGGGACTTGAGGGGTGGCGGACATCTTCAGCGTCTAGCTGACAGAGGAGGAAAGACTTGGGACCCACTTTGTAGGAAAAGACGTTGTGTGGGAGGGGCGTGCACTGAGGACGTAAGAGACACAATCAGATTGGGAAAACAGTTGTATTTGTTGTGTGTGCATGTAGCACACATATCAAGGTCTGGACAACTTTGGTTCTCTTCTGCAGTCTGGTCATGGGGACTGAATTCGGGCTGTGAGGTTTGGGGGCAGGTGCCTTTACCTACAGAGCCTTCTCACCAGCCCCAACTTTTTTAAAAAATTAAAAATGGAACTATCTATTTTTTAAAAAAACCTTTCAGTTTCAGTTTAATACCAGTTTAAAAAAAAAATCCAAAACCATCTAAGCTCTTCAACTGTAAGTTTTAAAAGAAGAAGTGTTTTGGCCCAAGAAATGAGATCATTAGAAGGTTCTCCAGTTGGTTCTTTCTGCCTGTCAGAAAAGGTAGAAAAGCCAGTTCCAGGGCAGGGCAGCTGCTAGCCAGGTGAGCGCGTGCGGCTGGTAGGGATGGGAGTGCTTTGACCTTTCTTGGGTGAGCTTTAGAAGCATTCAGTGAGCCCATGCAGTGTGGCCAGTACCAGGCCTGGTGATCTCACCGCCACAGTTGGTGTCTGGGAAAAGATGTGGGGACTTTTTTTTTTAATTTTTTAAAGATTAATTAATTTCACTCGGGAGGCAGAGGCAGGCAGATTTCTGAGTTCGAGGCCAGTCTGGTCCACAGAGTGAGTTCCAGGACAGCCAGGGCTACACGGAGAAACCCTGTTTTGAAAAACCAAAAAAAAAAAAAGATTAATTTATTTATGTGTGTGAGTACACTGTGACTGTCTGCAAACACCCCAGAAGAAGGCATCAGATCCCATTACAGATGGTTGTGAGCCACCATGTGGTTGCTGGGAATTAAACACAGGACCTCGGAAGAGCAGACAGAGCCCTTAACCACTGTGCCATCTCTCCAGCCGCAGCAGGGCCGATTTACCACAGCATGTTATCTTTATGTTTGGGAGAGCTGATGATGTTACAGTAAAAAGGAGCAGGGTAGAAGATACATGATGATTTCCTGTGGTGATGTGAGAGCCTCTCAGTAACGGCTGCTTTCCAGGAGAGGGGCTGAGACAGAGGCAGTCTCAAGTGCTGTCCAGGTACCGAGAGTTAACGACTGTTAAAAAAAAACTAGCTACGCCATGGCCTCCCACAGCAGCACTTAGCACTCTCACGGTCAGAAGCAAGGGGCTGAGAAGGCCCAGAGGGGAGAGTACCTGCTGCTCAGGCCTGTGGACCTGCACTTGGATCCCAGCACCACGAGGCAGACACAGGAGAGCCCCAAAGGCTCCCCACGCAGCCAGTCTAGCCAGTCTGAGAGTTCCGGGTGTGCTGAGCGTGTCAGTTTCAAGACACGTGCTGTGGAGTAGTAGAGGAAGACGTGCATCAAACACTGGCCTCCACAGACACACAGCTACACACATGCATGTGAGATGGTTCTCTACAGTCACATACAACTACACATGTGTAAAAGATAGAGTCCGTCACAGACACACAAATACACACATGCATGTGAGGTGGTCCTCCACAGACACATACCTGCACGTATACATGTGAGGTGGTATTTTTTCTGGCCCGGGCATTTTCCTGATCATGAGTGTCTGTTGTATCTTTTAATCTTCCTATTGGTCATCGACTTAGGAGAAATGGCCTCTCAGGGCTCTGTCTGTGTTCGAGTTGGGTTGTTGAGGGTTTTTGTTGTTAGTGTATAGGAGCATATTTTTGTTAGAACTTTTTTCTTTTGAAAATGGGTGTGTGTGTGTGTGTGTGTGTGTGTGTGTGTGTGACATGTATGTGGGTGTCATGGAGGCCAGAAGAGGGCATTGGTTCCCTGGAGCTGGACTTGCAGGTGGTTGTGAGCTGCCTGACATGGGTCCTGGGAACTGCACTTGAGTGCAGAAAGAGCTGCAGGCTCTCTTTCTCAGCTGCCGTGCGGCCCCTGCAGCCCCTGCAGCCCCTGCAGCCCCAGCAGCCCCAGCAGCCCCAGTGTCCATACAGCCATCTCATCCATACAGCCATCTCATCCATACAGCCATCTCATCCGTACAGCCATCTCATCCATACAGCCGTCTCATCCATACAGCCATCTCATCCATACAGCCATCTCATCAATACAGCCATCTCATCAATACAGCCATCTCATCAATACAGCCATCTCATCAATACAGCCATCTCATCAATCCAGCCCATCTCATCAATACAGCCATCTCATCAATACAGCCATCTCATCAATACAGCCATCTCATCCATACAGCCATCTCATCAATACAGCCATCTCATCAATACAGCCATCTCATCCATACAGCCATCTCATCAATGCAGCCATCTCATCCATACAGCCCATCTCATCCATACAGCCCATCTCATCCATACAGCCATCTCATCCATACAGCCATCTCATCCATACAGCCATCTCATCCATACAGCCATCTCATCCATACAGCCATCTCATCCATACAGCCATCTCATCCATACAGCCATCTCATCCATACAGCCCATCTCATCCATACAGCCATCTCATCAATACAGCCATCTCATCAATACAGCCATCTCATCAATACAGCCCATCTCATCCATACAGCCATCTCATCAATACAGCCCATCTCATCAATACAGCCATCTCATCAATACAGCCATCTCATCCATACAGCCATCTCATCAATGCAGCCATCTCATCCATACAGCCCATCTCATCCATACAGCCCATCTCATCCATACAGCCATCTCATCCATACAGCCATCTCATCCATACAGCCATCTCATCCATACAGCCATCTCATCCATACAGCCATCTCATCCATACAGCCATCTCATCCATACAGCCATCTCATCCATACAGCCATCTCATCAATACAGCCCATCTCATCCATACAGCCATCTCATCAATACAGCCATCTCATCAATACAGCCATCTCATCAATACAGCCATCTCATCAATACAGCCATCTCATCAATCCAGCCCATCTCATCAATACAGCCATCTCATCAATACAGCCATCTCATCAATACAGCCATCTCATCCATACAGCCATCTCATCAATACAGCCATCTCATCAATACAGCCATCTCATCCATACAGCCATCTCATCAATGCAGCCATCTCATCCATACAGCCCATCTCATCCATACAGCCCATCTCATCCATACAGCCATCTCATCCATACAGCCATCTCATCCATACAGCCATCTCATCCATACAGCCATCTCATCCATACAGCCATCTCATCCATACAGCCATCTCATCCATACAGCCATCTCATCAATACAGCCCATCTCATCCATACAGCCATCTCATCAATACAGCCATCTCATCAATACAGCCATCTCATCAATACAGCCCATCTCATCCATACAGCCATCTCATCAATACAGCCCATCTCATCAATACAGCCATCTCATCAATACAGCCATCTCATCCATACAGCCATCTCATCAATGCAGCCATCTCATCCATACAGCCCATCTCATCCATACAGCCCATCTCATCCATACAGCCATCTCATCCATACAGCCATCTCATCCATACAGCCATCTCATCCATACAGCCATCTCATCCATACAGCCATCTCATCCATACAGCCATCTCATCCATACAGCCATCTCATCAATACAGCCCATCTCATCCATACAGCCATCTCATCAATACAGCCATCTCATCCATACAGCCATCTCATCAATACAGCCCATCTCATCCATACAGCCATCTCATCAATACAGCCCATCTCATCAATACAGCCATCTCATCAATACAGCCATCTCATCCATACAGCCATCTCATCCATACAGCCATCTCATCCATACAGCCATCTCATCCATACAGCCATCTCATCCATACAGCCGTCTCATCAGTACAGCCATCTCAATACAGCCATCTCATCAATACAGCCATCTCATCAATACAGCCATCTCATCCATACAGCCATCTCATCAATACAGCCATCTCATCCATACAGCCATCTCATCCATACAGCCATCTCATCCATACAGCCATCTCATCCATACAGCCATCTCATCCATACAGCCATCTCATCCATACAGCCATCTCATCAATACAGCCATCTCATCCATACAGCCATCTCATCCATACAGCCATCTCATCAGTACAGCCCATCTCATCCATACAGCCATCTCATCCATACAGCCATCTCATCAATACAGCCATCTCATCAATACAGCCCATCTCATCAATACAGCCCATCTCATCCATACAGCCATCTCATCAATACAGCCATCTCATCAATACAGCCATCTCATCAATACAGCCCATCTCATCAATACAGCCCATCTCATCAATACAGCCATCTCATCCATACAGCCATCTCATCAGTATAGCCCATCTCATCCATACAGCCATCTCATCAATACAGCCATCTCATCAATACAGCCATCTCATCCCTCTGTAGCCCCGGCGTCTGTACAGCCCATCTGCAGCCCCTGCATGTCTAACGTGCCCGGGAACCCCACTTGCTTTGTAGCTCAGTGGTGCCTGTAATCCGGGCTGTGGCAAGCATCACAGCACGGGGCCATCTGTGCCCAGAAATGCTGCTCTTTGGAAGAATGGCAGAGCCGTCCTGTTGGTGGCAGGGGGAGACATTGACATTTTCCCAGGAGTGTGGTTCCTTTCTTGGCTCTGCAGCCTTTGTCCTGGAGGGGGAAGGGCTGTGCTCCCCACAGGCTGCTGAGGTAACTGCCCGCCTACCCCACCCTACCCCCTCCCGTCCTGCCCCTCTGGTCCTGGCCATGACAGACTGCTCAGGTGTTCCTGCAGTGGGGGCAGGAGGTGGGCAGTGTTCCCGTCCTTGGAGTCAGAGCCTTAAGTGTGAGGATTCTCGCGTGCTTAGGCTGCAGACCAAGGGTCGAAAGGGTCTGGCCTGTGTTACGTGTGGATCACTGAAGCAGAACCTGAGGGAGTGTCATTGCCACTTGAGCAGCACTGCCCTGGCCCTGCACTGTGGCCAGAATGGCGGTCGCCGTCTGTGGCCGGTGGGGTTCTCTTTTGTTGTTTTGTTTTGTTTTTGATTTTGATTTTTGGTATTTTCGAAATAGGGTTTCTGTGTAGCCCTGGCTGTCCTGGAACTCACTCTGTAGACCAGGCTGGCCTTGAACTCAGAAATCCGCCTGCCTCTGCCTCCCAAGTGTTGGGATTAAAGGTGTGCACCACCACCACCTGACTGAGATGTATTTTATTGTTCATGTGTTTGTGTCCATCTCTGTGGATGTCCTTGGAGGACACGAGGGCAGCAGACCCTTAGCTGGGGTCAGAGGTGGGTTCTGAACTCCCGGCCTCATGGTGAACCCTGCAGACCCCTCCAGCCCTGAGCTGCCTGCCTTGCTGGTGTCACGTGCTCAGTCTGTGGCTGCTTCAGTACTTCAGACACAGAGCAGAGTGATGGGGACAGCGCGCTGTCCTCAGGGAAAAGGAGGTGACCGCTGGCTCGCACAGAGCTGCGCATCCCGAGGGGACCCACTTCTATCTTTGTATTGTTTGTGTCGTTCTTTGTTGTTATTTGGGAAGAGATCTGAGCTGATGTCAGGTTGGTCCCACAGTCCTGGGGCCAAGAAAGCGTCCCACCTCAGCATCCTCAGTAGCGGGGACTGTGACGGACGGACGCACTGTGCCAGACAAACTGTTTTGCTAGTTGGGCTTTATTGTACTTTTGATTATACGTGAAGCATTCAGCTGCCCCTTCAGTACCTGGTGGTCAGAAGCGCACAAGGAGGAGCAAAGGCTGAGAGGCCACGGGAGCCCCAGGAGAGGCGGTGCATGCTGGGCTCAGGGTCCCCCGGTAGTCAGCACCTTCCAACCTTGAGAGTCATGAGTTCAGACCTCACTCAACTGACTTAGGACATCCTTCTTTATCAGATGGTAATTTGTAGCTTTCTGAAATCTTAGATTCATTCAACAAACATGACATGCTGACTCAGCAGTATGTACGGCTTCAGAGAGCGCGAGGGAGCTGCGCCTGTCACCTCCGCACGTGCCGTACTTTGTTATGCTCTCACTCAGCTGGCTTCCTGTCTTGTTCCCAGCTCTGTCCTGCCAAGAAGTCACTGAGGACGAGGTCTTGGACGCCAGCTGCCTGCTGGACGTCTTGAGAATGTACCGATGGCAGATCTCGTCCTTTGAGGAGCAGGTGAGCACTCGACAGCAGGCTGAGCTGGGAGACGCCGCTAACGTAGGGGTGAGGGGCGTGCTCGTGCCGCCGTGGGCATCGAGCCAGGGCCTGAGCGTGCCGGGTTATATCTCCTGGTGCGAGCAGAGCGCCAGTGTCTCACTGCTGTCCTGACTAGAGAGGACACGACACTCTGTGTCACCCCGTGGTAGACGCTGGCACTGGGGCATTAAACAGTGGCCAAAAGGGCAGAGCTTCTGGCCCTCCACTGAGCACTCTGGTCGTGAGAGGACCGGCTTTGCGTGAGGCCCTCTTTCAGCTCTCCTCGTGCTGTCTCAGGTCCTCTGAAGGAGGTCTAACCTGTCCCCAGACCTCCAGCAGGTGTCCCTCACTGCCACATGCTTCCTTCAAGACTCTACCCTCCCTTCTGCAACTTCACTGTGGTCTTTGGAGTTTGCTGTGCCCCCTCCTGACCACTGTTACCCAGAGCCGCTCCGAGGCCCAGCAGACCTGGGGACTGGGGGAGATGCTCCAGCCCCCTCCATGAGTCTCCCCAGATGCACCTCCAGCCTGTGCATGCTGTCCAGCCTGAGGCGGGGAGGCAGCCCTTCCCAGTCTCTACACATTAGGCTGGAGCGGGAGGGATTGTTGCTGTTCCTTGCTGATCTGAAGCCCCGTGGCATGTTTCCAGCACCAAGTGTGCGATGAGTGTCTGTGTGAAGGTTCATCTCTCCGGCTGCCCTTGTGAGCTAGAATGTCTTTCCATCTCTGTTCTACTGCTCTGACTCGGCTGTCTTTCCTGTGTCTCAGCTGAGAGGCCGGCTCCAAGGACACTGTTACTTTTCCTAAGTCCCACCCTCCTGTCAAGGACGACTTGAGCCAAGTGACCCTTGGGTCTGGGCAGAGCAGTGTGTGGCCCAGCAGTGGTGCAGCCACGGGGGGGGGGGGAGGAGGGGGCGTCTGTGCTCTCTTGCCCTTCAGCAGGCAGGGCGTCTGCCCTCGGCCTGCCCAGCGTCTCGCCATCTAGTTGGTCCAGAGCAGCTCTCACTGACTGGCAGTCCATTCATGTCTGAACCAGCCTGTAAGGAGTCAGGGTACACACAGGAGCCCAGGCTCAGAGGAGCAGAGTGACTTCCCTGTCACCTCCTGTGTTGGCGGCACTGAGGTGCACACTCAACTGTTGTGGTAATGTCTTACCCCACTAAGCCCATCTAAAAAGACACACACCGGTTATTATATTTATAAGCTATATGCCTAGATTGCACAGATCTACCACTATACTAATGTATCCCCGGCTATGAGACCCTTGTTACTGGCGGCTTCTCCGGGCCATGTGGTTCTGCCCCTCTTCCTTCCTGGCCTCTTCTCTCTCCCTCTCTGAGACCTCCAGTCCCACTTTCCCTTCCACTGCCCAGTCAGCAGCTCTAGCCTTTATTTGACCAGTCAGAATGGGGAGAAGTTTCAGTGAGATCACCTGAGTCCTGACCTAGTCCTCATAATAGGGGCAGCCCCTCGGAATTAACATCAAAATACTAACAGCACCAGGGCAATGCACAGTACTCAGCCTCCACCGTCCTGCTCACACTCATCCTCCACCCTCCTGCTCACACTCAGCCTCCGCCCTCCTGCTCACACTCAGCCTGTGCCCTCCTGCTCACACTCAGCCTCCACCCTCCTGCTCACACTCAGCCTCTGCCCTCCTGCTCACACTCAGCCTCCACCCTCCTGCTCACACTCAGCCTCCCCCTCCTGCTCACACTCAGCCTCCACCCTACTGCTCACACTCAGCCTCCGCCCTCCTG
Source organism: Tokudaia tokunoshimensis (assembly GCA_036184795.1). NCBI lineage: Eukaryota > Metazoa > Chordata > Mammalia > Rodentia > Muridae > Tokudaia > Tokudaia tokunoshimensis. The sequence continues at coordinate 4,232,881 of BTHU01000006.1, forward strand.
CTCACACTCAGCCTCCCCTTCCTGTCGTGTTGACCCTCCTCACAGCCCGAGGAGCTCGCAGACTGGCTTACACAGAGGCTTCCTGAGCCTGCAGAAAGAGCTGGCTCTCGGCTGTTTCTTCTTCCTGACAGGGCTGAGCTGTGCATGTGCTGTTAGCTAAGAGTGGTCTTCGACACCCGCCTCTGGGCAAGCACTCGCAGCCCAACAGGGTGCCTGTGGGAGCTATGGGGCTGTGAAGAGCACGCTGGTGACTGAGTTCAAAGTCAGCCCATGCTGTGAGACGCACTTCTTTCTTTTTTTTTGGTTTTTCAAGACAGGGTTTCTCTGAAAATGCCCTACAGTTGGATCTTCTGGAGACCTTTTTCAGTTGAGGTTTCCTCCTCTCAGATGTCTCTAGCTTGAGTCCAGTCGCTGTAAATGAGCCAGCGCAGAAGGGGGGAGCATTGTCGGCGGGAGCTTGGAGCGTAGCCATAGTGTCAGGCCTGGTAGAGGAAAGGGCAGCTAAGGAAACGGGGAGGGGCTGCTGAGGGACCCAGCCCGGGGTGGCACAGCTCAAGTCTGGCCTAGGCAGGGGCTGAAGAGATTTGGAGTTTGGGGTGTGTTTAGGAGCTGGAGCCTTGGGTGGGAGCAGGGCAAGCCTGGGATTCTGGGAACATGTGGAGCCCTCGGTCTGCTCCAGAAGGCCTTGTGCACAGATGGGGTGGGTCCCTCTTTAGCAGAGCTGACCGTCTGAGGCGGATGTGGGCCTTGCAGAAGCTCACTCAGAAGCTGTGTTAGCTGTGTGTCCAGCGCCTGCCTGCTGTGCGCATGGCCTGGGCCTGGCTCTCTCCTCAGCACACGGCCTGGCTCTCCTCACCACCACAGGGTAGACACAGATAAATACAGACTGACAGGTCTGCTTACAACGGCCTGAAGCTAAGCTCAGGTGGGATCAAAGGCCTCAAGGCCCAGCCTGAGAGGGAGCCGGAGCCACCAAGTAGCGGAGCAGGCTGCATCTTTGTGGAGGTCTTTCAGGTCGACCCTTAGAGGCACCTCCTGCCGTGGACTCTTGTGGATACGTTCCAAGAATTGCTAGCAGAGTCTCAGGCCGGCATTTGTAGGTTCACACGCCTAGCGTCCCTCACAGAAGCTGTGTTGGCTTGAATCTGCTTGACCCTTGGGAAGTGGCACCATTAGGAGGTGCAGCCTTATTAGAGGAGGTGTGGCCTTGTTAGAGGAAGTGTGTCACTGTGGGGTGGCTTTGAGGTTTCCTGGTGATCATGCTCCACCCGGTGCAGAAGGGAGAGTCTCCTGTTGCTGCCTCTGGATCAAGATGTAGAGCTCTCGGCTCTTCCAGCACCGTGTCTGCCTGCATGCTGCATGCTTCCCGCTGTGATGGTAATGGACTGAACCTCTGAAACTGTAAAAAGCCAGCCCCAGTTAAAAGTTTTCTTTTATAAGAGTTGCCTTGGTCATGGTGTCTGTTCACAGCGATGAAACCCTAACGAAGACAGAAATTGGTACCAGGAGTGGGGTATCCAAGGCAACTTCAACTTCCAGCTTGTTCCGATGTCTGGCATAATTACCAGCAATAGGTAGATGCAGGCCATGGCTACTAGATCATCCACCAAAAAGGATTCCTGAAAGCAGACCTGGATGAGGACATTGCCAACTTAAGAAAATTCCACTGCAGGATTGTGATCAGGCAGCCCAACGGCACAGATGCCCACAAGGGTGACACTGGAGAGGATGCCTCCAGAGAATCTCCTCGCTGTGCTGAGAGGCAGCGCAGGAGCTGTGAAGGGTAAAGGGTCTGGAAAAGTCCCGAGACGTGGTCCCCAGGATCGTGTGTTCTTGTAGTTCACTGACCACGGAGCCACAGGAATCCTGGTGTTTCCTAGAGATGATCTTCCCGTCAAGGACCTGATCAAGACTATTCGCCACATTCGACCACAGACTGTACCAGAAGATGGTGTAGTACGTTGAAGCATATGGGTCTGGCTCCGTGATGAACCACCTGCCCAGTGATGTCAGAGTATACAACTGCTGCCGCCAACCCCAAGGAGTCACCTGTGCCTGCTTCTAGACGAGGACAGGAGCATACACCTGGGTGACCGGTACAGCATCAGCTGCATGGAAGCTTCCGACGTGGAGGACCTGACCAAAGGGGCGCTTCATCAGCTGTACCACACGGCCGAGTCCCACACCAGCACCGCCACATCATGCACCGTGGAACAAATCTGCCGCTACGTGAAGGTGATGCAGTTTCAGGGTTCCCTGTCTCTCCGCCCCCAGCCACATCCCTTGAGCTCACCCCCTGCCCAGAGGTGCTCCTGGCCGTCCTGGAAAGGAAGCTGCTGAGCACCAGCGACCTGAAGCAATCCAGAGGCTTCTCACTGAAATTGCACAAGATTCCCTCCTTGCCAGTAGGATTTGGGGATCCTGCTGAGAGACTTCTGTCAGAGGGAGCTGTGCTCACAGCACATGACTGTCACCAGGAGGCTGTGATACACTTCCTGCATTTAGGCCACACCTCCGCACTTCCCATGGGTCAAGCATCAAAACCCCACAGGAGCCAATAGGCAGAGCACAGTAAACCCCATGAGTGGGTGAGGAGATGAGGGCAGACCCTTCCCACAGCCACGAGCCGGGCCTCGCCTGCCCGACCAAGCTGCATCTCCAGTCCAAACAACAACATCATTCCTTTTTAAGATTTTATTTTATGTGTTTGGTGTTTTGCCTGCCGTCTACCACATGTGGTGAGCCTGGTGTCCACAGGGACCACCAGAGGGCCTAGGATCCTATGAAGCTGGGGCTATAGCAATTGTGAGCCACCGTGTTGATGCTGGGAACCAAACCCAGGTCTTCTGCAGGAGCAGCCAGTGCTCTGATCCACCGAGTCATCTCTCCAGCCCCACAAACAAAATTTTCAGACAGTGCAATCTAGCCAGCCCTTAAAAGGAAGGGGTTCTTCAGTATGCTGCATTGTGTGTGGAGAGCCTTGAGGACAGGGTGCTCAGGATGCTTGTCCTGCTGTGTGCAGTGCCTCAGAAGCACAACTGCAGTGACTCTGTCCCTTCATGTGGGCCGTCAGGTGACCAAGGGCAGAAGGTGGGACGGAGGGGCCAGGAGCAGGGTGGGCGGTTACTGTCTAGTGGGTCGGGATCTCAGTCAGGGATTGCTGGTGTGCAGACACACAAGGACCTGAATGCTCTCAGTGCTACCGCTGTACAACTGAGAAGTGCGGGGCGTTGGATTTTGTGCCGTGTGAGTCTTGCCTGTTCTTTTTTTTAAAGCAAGCCCCTGTGGAGTTGGGGGCCATTCTCCTTCAGTTATTAGGATTCAGGGAAGCAGACTGCAGTCTGCCCCAGCAAGGGTTGGGTCTGTCTGCTGCACGTGGCCTGGGTTCTGACCCTGGCCTTGTCCCGGGAACCTGTCTTCAGGAAGCTTTGTCCTTTGATAGGATGCTCACGAGCTGTTCCATGTCATCACCTCATCGCTGGAGGACGAGCGGGACCGTCAGCCTCGCGTCACCCACTTGTTTGATGTGCATTCCCTGGAGGTAACGTCTCGGTGTCGGTCTGTGCGGGCTCAGTAAGGACAGGGCACACAGTCTGTGTCAGTGTGCGCACGCTCAGTAAGGACAGGGCACACAGTCTGTGTCAGTGTGCGCACGCTCAGTAAGGACAGGGCACACAGTCTGTGTCAGTGTGCGCACGCTCAGTAAGGACAGGGCACACAGTCTGTGTCAGTGTGCTCACGCTCAGTAAGGACAGGGCACACACCCTTTCCAGGCCTAGATTAGAGAGTAAAGCCCAGTAACCAGGAAGCTGTGGCGGCAGAGCCTGAGCCCCGCCCACCCCCGCAGTTGTGTTTTCTGGAGGCGGCAGGTTCTTTAAGAGGATTCATTGCTGCAGCCTGGGTTGGGCTCGTGGAGAGAATGGCTTGTTTTTCCTTGTTAGTAGAGGAATAAGGGCCACTGGATTCTCTGAGTGAGAATTCATCTCCCTGTGGCAATGTAATATGTAGGGCAGTGATAGCAGCTGACCTGCAATAGGGGAGGAAATATCCCAGAGAGGAGAAACATGGTTTGTGGCCACCATAAAGGAACTCATGTAGAAACCAACCTGAAGGTGGGTCAGCGCCACTGCTGAATGCTGGGCTGTGACGAACGTTGGTTCTGGCAGCGCTGCTAGCCCAGGAACTTGTAAGATTCCGGGTGGAGAGCCGGGTGGTGGTGGACACGCCTTTAATCTCTGCACTCAGGAGGCAGAGGCAGGCTGCCTCGAGGCCAGCCTGGTCTACAGAGTGAGTTCCAGGACAGCCGGGGCTACACAGAGAAACCCTGTCTTGGAAAAAAAAAAGATTCCGGGTGGTGAGGGTGGTTAAAGGACTGCTGTCAGGTTTTCATCTCTTCTCCCTACAGCAGCCGTCAGAAATGGCTCCCAGACAAGTCACCTGCCACACAAGAGGTAGGCGTTTTCCATTGAAAAAAACGTGTGTTTAAAGAAATGAATGAAAGCAAAATGTGTGCCTTTTAGATCGGACGGCACTGCACCTGTCTCCTGTCCACTGTGCCCAGCTGGGGCTGTGCTGGACCTCCATGTTTTTGCTTCAGAATGCCATAGCTTTCTTGAGAAATCTGTATTTGCTTAACCCTTGAAGTCAGCCCAGCCTCTGGGCGTCAGCCGTAGCCCTGCCGGTAGTCGGTCCCAGGCAGCAAGCACAGCCTCTCATCTGAGCCTCAGTGGATATTGGGGGCACTTACCCATTTCCACCAATAAGGTTAACAGACCAAGTGTGGGCTCACACCTGTAACCCTGATAATTGAGAGGCTGAGGCAGGAGGATTTACTGTGTCTTTAAGGCTAGCCTAGGCTACATAGTTCCAGGTCAGCCTGGACTATAGCATAAGATGATATTTCTGTGTCTCACAAAGAGAGATTGGGAGAGATGAAGTGACTTTCCTGGTCATGTGACTAATAAGCAAGGTCAGGACATCACTCAGGGCTTCCTGATTGAAGAGAGCATTTCCGCTTTGTCCACCAGCCCCATCCTAAGCAAGGAGCAGCCCCGTTCTCCAGAACTTATTTATTCAGGTTGTTTCCAGAGCTTCCCTCACTTTACGGAATGCCGTCCTCCCCCTGCCCTCTCTAACAGTGTACACTCGTCTGTAGACCTTACATAGCATCCTTAGGTCTGCTCCCGTGCACAGCCAAATGCAGAGGCCTTGAGGCTTTTCTGTGAGGGCGGAGACTAAATGTGCATGAGGAAGACTCTATCTGCACATCAGGAACATTTTCCTAGGGGAGGAGTGTCTGCTCTGTGCACAGGAGGGTGGAGTTGGGGTGGGCCTGGGGCGACGCAGTGTGTCAAAGGTGCTTTACATTCCAGGGTCCCCTCACCCCACGACCAATCACTGGAAGTCCCAGCACCCTTTCCATGGAAGACTCACCAGTAACATGGTGTGCAAACACTGTGAGCACCAGGTAAGTGGCTGCCCCTCCTGACACTCCAGGGGGACCGCTTCAGTCAGGATGCAGAACAGGGCCACAGTGCGGCCAGGCCGTGGTGTGGGGAGGGAGGTGCTGGGAGGACATCAGTGCTGTGTCAGGTGACACTCAGGCAGCATCTGCCCCAGGAGCAGCAGGGCCGCTGTCAGTTGACAGACTGCAGGTCTCAGGTCGTGTCTGTCTGCTCTTGGCGGGCACAGCAGATTTGAGGAGCGGGAGGGGCTTTGCTTTGCTTTTGAGGGTTCTACCTTTCTTTATGGAAAAATCTTTAAAGTGCAAAGAGAGAATTTTATAACTGTTAGGCAGTTTAGGACATTTTGACACACTGCGCACTTGAGCATTCTCTCCTGAACACCACAGGACCACTTACCTAGTTTCTGACCTGCTGGCTAAAGGGTCTGGACAGTTGGGCCTTCTCTCTCGGGGTGCGTGCACCACACCGCCTGCTGTTTAGAACCTGATGCTGCTGTGTCCCACGGCCCTGACAAGTGTTGTTGTCTGCCATCAGTGAGGGTCGTTTACATTGTTTGCACTCTGGGGTTTTTGTGTTGTGTGCATGTGTTCTTAAATGAGCGACTATGCCTAGGCGCTGGCAGCCCCACACGTGGGGCCTGGGTCAGTCTTTTGAGGAGCTTCAGATAATTCCTCAGAGCAGCTGCACCGGTTCTCGTGGGTGCCCAGGCCTCGCGCACTGCGCTGTCTGACTCCTGATGCTAGCCTTCCCTGCAAATGTGTAGTTCACCCTCACTGAGGATTTCACCCGCTTCCCTGGGAATAACTAACAAGCCGAGTCTACACAGATGTGCAGAGTGCTGCTGCTGAGTGGTGGCTTGAGATGTGTGTGTGTGTGTGTGTGGTGACAACTCGTCAGGGTCCCCTTTCAGTGAGTTTCAAGTGTGCTTTGCTAACGGCAGTCACCGTGCTGGGCGCCAGCTCCCTGAAGGTGTCACCCCATCCGACCTCCACCTGGACAGTTAGTTTCTCTGTAGGTCTCGTTCGCGAGGCCACGTGGAAGTTGTTATTTAGGGGATGCCCCAGGTTCATCCGTGTAGTCGGAAAGCAGCGTTGCCGCCGTTCCTGGGGAGAATAGATAGTATCCATCGTGTACGGGGCTTGTCTACACATTGTCCTCACCTCTCCTCTGGTGGCTGCTGAGCTTGTCCTGTCCCCTGCGTGTGTGCCAGTGCGGCTTGAGCACGGAGCCACGGGTGCCTTCATGAGGGGCTGTGTGAAGTCTTTCTTCACACCCGAAAAGAGATTGAATCGATTGTGCGCTAATTCCGTTAGTTGGTTGGTTGACTTGAAACAGGCGGTCGCTTTTGTAGCCCAGGCTGTCCTGAGAATCCTTCGACCTTCAGTGTCCCAAGGACTGGGACCGCAGGTGACCAGACGTGTCTAGTTGTCTGTAATTTTTTGAAGATTCTCCACTTTGATTTCCACTGGCTGCCCAGTTCCCACCACAATGCAGCAGTTGCCTTTCTCCAGCCTTTGCCAACACAGCTTGTCTTTGTGTGCCCCTGCCTGTGTGTGTGGAGGGCAAATGGAAGCCTTGAGGGCCACTTGTTTTGAGACATGGTCTCTCACTGATGTGGAATTTACTAAGTCTGCTAAGCTGGCCCTGCCTGTCTCTACCTCCCGGCTTCTAGCATTGCAAGTGTGTGCTACCCTACCGTGCCTGGCTTCCATTTGTTTAATGTAGGTTCTGGGGATCAAACTCAGGTCCCTTATACTTACAAGGTAAGCACTTGACCCCTGAGCTGTCCTGGCAGGCGCCGTCTTGTCCTCTGCAGTGCCTGTCGGCCGTGCCTGGGCTTCTTGGGATAATGGATTCTAGGTCCTTCGCTGGTTTGCTTGTCCGCTTTCAGTTCCTCCTTCCCTCCCTCCCTCTCTCCCTCCCTCCCTTCCTCCCTCTTTCCCTCTCTCCCTCCCTCCCTCTCTCTCTTCCTTCTCTCTCTCCTTCCCTCCCTCCCTCTCTCCCTTCCTCTCTCCCTCCCTCCCTCTCTCTCTTCCTTCTCTCCCTCCTTCCCTCCCTTCCTTCCTCTCTCCCTCCCTCCCTCTTTTCTTTCCTTTCTCTCTACCCCCCCTCTTTCCTTTGTGGTTGTTTTTGGAGCAGGGTATCATGTAGCCCAGGCTAACCTCTGAACTGCTCCTCCTGCCTCTGGAGCCCTTCCAGGCGTGAGTATCACGGGTGTTACCACACCTGGCTGCTTGTTTTTTACGTGTTACTTGCCTTAGTTTTTTGGGGGGATGGGTGCTGCTGATTTGTGGGTTCCTTGACTATTTGGGTCTCACCCCGTCAGGCGCATGGCTCGCTGGGGCTTTCCCTGCCCTCCGGGTACCTTGTTGTACTTTCTTCCCTGTCTTGGGTTGATTGACATCACCCGTGGCTAACACGTTAATCTTTTTGAGAAGATTCTTATATTGTAATCCTTGGTATGTCCTGGCCACGCATCTCCGTTTTCCCTTGCATTTATTTATACTATTCACAAGTAGAATTAGGAGTGCTGTGTTTTCTGCTTGTCACCACTACGTGGAGTTGTGGTTGGTTGTTGGTCCATTTTATATGTTGAGATCAAAATTTATTTCTTCTTTTATTTTGTTTTTCACACTGTGGGGACTGAGCCCAGGGTGTGCCCTTGGGAATGTAAGGCCAGCACTGGCCCTGAGCCGCACTCGGGTCTGGACCTCGTGCAGTCTTTGCTGTGGCTGACCTGTCTGATGGCAGTTCTCTTGGTCTCCTCACAGCTCCCTGCCTTTTATGTCTTCTCTCGCCTGCCTCTGACAAAGCCACCAGTGAGAGGCTGAGCAAGGCGGTGATGGCCACTGTGCCTTCTTCTGTCTCCTAGGAAACGTGATGGGTGTTCCCAAGGTGATCCAGCTTAGAGTTGTCACCCCTGTGTTACACAGTGTTCCTTTCAGTCCCTCTCGGGACATGATGTACATGTGTGTGTGCGCGTGTGGAGGCTGGAGGCCCAGGCCGGCCTCCTCCTCAGTTGTCCTGACACCAGGTTTCGAGACAGGATTCTTCTCAGAACCTGGAGGTTGTGCCTTGGCTTAACTTGGCCATCAGCAAACCACAGGGATAACTGTCTCTCCAGCTCCCCAGCTGGGGGCCCAGACCTGCTGCCACACCCAGGGGGAGAGCACTTGTCACCAGGCCTGACAGCCTGAGCTTGACCCTGGAACTTATATGGTGGAAGACGACGACTTGACTCCCACATGCACTCCGACCAGCGCATGCGTGCTTTGCACATAGGTGTGCGCATATACACACTCACAGGCACATGTGTGCGCACGCTTCCATGCATATATACACACACATAGGCACATGAGTGCGCAAACACACACACACACACACTCACACACTCACGGTGTAAAGGTTTTCTTTCCTTTCCCTGTTAGCTTCTCTGCTAAGGTTCTCTGTTCCCTTCTCATGCTTCCTCTGCCCAGATCATACTTGCAGCACGTGTGTGAGGTCTGTGGGTACTAGTTTCACACCAGGCTGACTCTCACTGGCTACTTACTTCTTCTTCCCCTGTGGTACTAGGTGTTTTTATTGTATATTCAATACAGTAGACTCTGGATTCCGTGGTCCCTGAGAAAATGAATTCTCGGGCGGGGCACACACCTCTCTCAGCTGTAAGGAGATGGGCCTGGGAGTCCCAAGTCTGGGCCAACTTCAGCTGCCAGTTCAAGGCCAGTCTGGGCTACATTCGACCCACAGACCCACATATGCCAAAAGAAGAGGAGGAGGAAGGAGGGGAGGAGGGAGAAGAGGAAGAAGAGGAGGAGGAAGAGATGGAGAAGAAGAAAATGAATTTTGTTCTGACAGGCAGTTAATTTGGCCCAAATTCCAGCCTTTTTCTTCAACAGCCAATGCTCTGTTCTGTTCTGCTGTGTCTGTCAGGACCCTCGAGGTCCTCCTGCACCTGTGTGGCTCTGTGGGCAGCTGTGGAATAGGCAGGTGCACACAATGCAGGCTTTATTCTCTCTGATAGCCCTGGTCTATCTTCTGCCCGCTCCGTCCTGCACTGTGGCCGCGCCTTCCTGTCTAGCACCGTGCAGAGTAGGTGGACAGGCCTCGCTCAGGAGCCTGTTCCTGCCGTGTCGAGCCATCCAAGCTGTCCTGCTTGAGAGCTTTCCCAGGGGCTGCAGGCCTGCGCTACCCTGCCACCTTACACAAGGATGCTTCCTAACACAGCGTGGCCCGCCGTGCAGGCTAGCGTGCACATGTTCCACTGCACTATTGTTAATACAATTTCTCTCCATGGACGGCCACAATTGTCTGATGACTCACTTGGCTTCAACTGCTCCTGGTCTGGTGCAGTCAGTGGAACTGATGAACGTCCTTGTAGCTGGTCCCAGTCCCTTAGGTCCCGAGCTCCTGGGCCAGGTGCATACTCTAGGGCGATCTCATGCTGTGCACTGAGTCCCCTGGCTGTGCTCCTGTCTGACTGCAAACACTGAACCAGAGCTGACACCAAGCTCTCCTTTGATTTTCTGCACTATTTCTTTCAGAGTCCTGTCCGATTTGACACCTTTGACAGCCTTTCCCTCAGTATTCCAGCTGCTACTTGGGTATGTACTGATCTTGTGGCTTATTTGAATCTATTCCAGATACCCTTTGGTCCAAAAGGGCTTTGGGTGATTTGGTGTGGCCCAGGTACTAATTGTCATTCAGATGTATGGCTGGCTAAGCCATTTCAACTCTTATCTAAGGGCCCAGTGTGGGAGACATTGGCTTTTGGACACTTGTGTGTTGTGCACACATCTCAAACTCTAAGATTGTAGCTCTGTGTACAAGTACAGGTCTCCTCAGCTCTGCCCCCTCCTGATCCTGGGTGGGTGTCCTGTTCCCACGACCCCACCCCTCCTGAGCCCGTCAGCATTAGCAGAGCAGGACTCTGCACCCACCGGGTGTGTGCAGTCCTCTGAGCTGCTGTAACTGCCTGTTCCCGCTCCCGCCCCTGCTCCAGGGACGCCCGCTGACACTGGACCACTGCCTTCACCATTTCATCTCATCCGAGTCCGTGCGAGACGTCGTGTGTGACAACTGTACAAAGGTACGCATTCCACAGTGTCCCCTCCCACCTGACACCACTCGGTGCTCTCTCCTGCCTTGCTTGCAGAGCGGCTACCTGTGATTTTGTCCCCACACGAGGTGTGATTTTGTCCCCACACGAGGTTTGATCCGCCCCCAGTATTTACAGGAACACCTTAAACTCTGGGTGTACGTGGGGCTCCCACGCCCATCTGCTCTTCCTTCCCACTTGTCTAGTGTCCACCTTTTCCCCTGAGTCCAGCCCCACTTCCTTCTGAATCCAGAAGGATGCTAGTGTAGACTTCTGAGGGCTACTGGGGCACAGCCCTACGATAGCCGCAGCACAAAAACACAAACACAAACAAACCTACGACACCACTCACGCCAGCCGGGGAATGACTCCCAGAGCCCACTCCTTCCTCTCCTCCTGCAGGCAGCGCCACTGCAGACTCCCCTTTCCCAGTGATCGCTCCTTTAAATAACCTCGGGAGGTGCTGATGCTGGCTCTAGGGACCTTCCTGAGCCTCGCACAGCCTGGTGAATTTTCAAGGCTTTGGGAGCTTCCCTGCATACTCCTGAGGGGTAGCTTTGGTTTGGGGAGTTACTGAGCAGTAGCAGGGTCTGAGATACGCTGCTCAGGGCGCCCCCTGCTGCCCATGTGCAGATCCAACTGGCGCTCCACCTCCAGGGCCTTGCTGCAGGGCATAGGTGCTGAGATCCACCTCCTGCCCCGTCCCACTATAAGCAGAAACTGCCTGGGGAATTCCAAGGATATCTGGGATACTGAGGCTCTCTCGAGCAGGGAGGGACAAGATGTCTGGAACTGTCCCCAGAAGAGACTCCACAGTGAAGCATTCGGGGCTGAGAGGAAGAGGCGGGCCTGGGATCCTCACAGAACTGGTTTGGGGTTTATTTACTTTATGCATGTATGAGTGCTTTCGCCTGCATGTGTGTGTGCGTGAGCCATGTGAGTTCCTGGTGTCACGGAAGTCAGAAGAGGGAATTGGAGCTCCTGGAGCCTGAGTTATCACTGGTTGTAAGCCACGTGGGTCTTTGGAACCAAATCTGGGTCCTCTGCTAAAGCCCCAAGTGCTCTGAACCGCTAAGGCAGATGTCTCCAGCCCTCTCTCCATAGCATTTTTGAGTATTTAAAAAGCTCACATTCCAGTGTTGCATTTCCTTTGCCTTCCCTCCACGGTTCCTGTTACGTCCTGATGAGGAGGAATCTATGAGAACAGGCTTCAGCTGAGGACGGAGCTCACGGGGCTCACGGGCCCACGAGGCCCACGGCAGCGGGGGCTGCAGGCTCAGTCACCGAAGCCCGCTCGCTGTCTGCTCCTGGGTCTTGCAGACAGACTCGCTATTGCTTTATTGCAGATTGAAGCGAAGGGGACACAGAACGGGGAGAAGGTGGAGCACCAGAGGACCACCTTCGTTAAACAGTTAAAACTAGGAAAGGTGGGTCCTCCTGGGCTGTGCTCCGCCTGGGGGAGGGACGCTGTCGCCCCCACCGCCTGAGCGCTTCCTCCCCTGCCCGCAGCTGCCGCAGTGCCTCTGCATCCACCTGCAGCGGCTCAGCTGGTCCAGCCACGGCACGCCCTTGAAGCGGCATGAGCATGTGCAGTTCAACGAGTTCCTAATGATGGACTTCTACAAGTACCGCCTCCTAGGACACAAAGCCAGCCAGCGTGGCCCCAAAGCCACTGAGAACCCAGGGTCTGCTCTGGAAGTACAGGACACACAGGCGGCCCCAAAGCCAGGTGTGTGCCTGTGACTGCACAGAGAAGAGTTGGTGTCCCTACTCCGGCTCTTCCTAATGGCAGGAATGGGGGTAGAAGGACAAGGGTTTTGTTTTTATTCTTATCAGCGCTAGGGTCAGAGCTAAGTACCTCGCTTCTAGGGAAGTGCTCTCCTGAGCTACGTCCCAGCCAGCAGTTCCTAGAGAACTGAACTGTATAGTAATGAGACATGGAGTGCTAAGTCCCACAGGCCATCGGGTTGACTTGTAGGTAAAAGCAGCCTCTGTTGGAGCCTTGGAGCCCATGTAAAGGTGGAGGGAGAGGACAGGCTGCACAAAGTTGTCCGCCAGCCTCCACACAGGTGCTTGTAGTCTGCATGCATGCAGTAGTGATGGTACATTTCAGAAATGTGAAAACATAAATGAAGTAAAAGCTATCACAGATGGAAAGGCAGAGGGAGACGCTGCGGGCAGACACTGTGGGGCTCCCCTCTTGCTTTGACCTTATGCAGCGTTTCAGAGGCAGCTTGGACTGCATTCTAGGACCCTGTCTGCAACTAAACAGAAACCAAAACTAACCGTTCACACTGATCAGCCGCCCAGCTCTAAAACTCGGGCCCTTCTCTCCTACAGGTCTGAGTCAGCCAGGGGCCCCCAAGACACAGATCTTTATGAACGGCGCCTGCTCCCCATCTCTGTTGCCAGCCCTGCCTTCCCCGATGGCCCTCCCTCTGCCAGTGGTTCCTGACTACAGGTGAGGAGAGATATTGAGGGGCTCCCGCCCACTGTGGCTCTGCGGTTCTCGGTATCCTAAACAAAAGTGTAAAAGTGGGGTAATTCCCGCTTTCATTTTGAGGTAGAATAACAAATAACATTATTTGTTACTTAGTTATTTCCAAGACAGAAATCATTTTTTTAAAGTAAAAGTTATAGAAGTGTATGATATCTACGTGTGTGTGTGCACATGTGTGCGCATGTGTAAAGTGTGAGAGAACTGTTTCCTGGGCTCCAGCTAGGCAGCCAGTACAGGACTTAGCACTTGGAAGCGTGTTGCCCTGGGCGCACGTCCTTCAGGCGTAGAGCTGTAGTTAACAGGTGTGCCTGTGCATGCTCACACTCACCTGTACTCTGACACACAGGGCTCACACCCTGGGTCTGTCATAAACAATCGGTGTTTTCCCACCCATCAGCTCCTCCACATACCTCTTCCGCTTGATGGCAGTTGTCGTCCACCACGGAGACATGCACTCTGGACACTTCGTCACCTACAGACGGTCACCACCTTCTGCCAAGAACCCTCTCTCAACCAGCAACCAGTGGCTGTGGATCTCCGACGACACCGTCCGCAAGGCCAGCCTGCAGGAGGTCCTGTCCTCTAGCGCCTACCTGCTGTTCTATGAGCGAGTTCTGTCCAGGGTGCAGCAGCAGGGGCGAGAGTATAGGTCTGAGGAGTGACAGGCCAGCCCAGAGCCAGGGCCCATGCTGAGGTCCACACTGTCCAGGATAAAGGCAGAGGCATGCCCGTGTACACGTGCCAGCCAGCCCGCTAGAGCCTGGCCTTCTGTGTGTTCTGAGAGCAGGCTCCACAAGGGAGCCAGGCCACACCACACGGCGCTGCCAGGGTGACCTGGAAGATGTCCTTGTGTGTCTAGAGCGTCTTACCTGACACAGACAATTAAAAGAACCAGATCCCAGAAGCCACCTTTTCTATACTGCAATGTGCTAGGTGTTCTCAGAGGGCTGCCCCTGGCTAAGCCCTGACATTTCACCATAGATCTTTATTTTTAATAAGGACGCCCATAAATATTATTGACAAGAATTAGTGAAGTTATTAAAGGCAGCAGTTCAGAAGGAAAGTGCCTTTGTTTCCCGCTGTTGTGAGACCAAGCGTGACCTCAGAGTAGCAGGCACGGTGCTGGGAAAGCCCTGTCCTTCTGTCTTTCCTGCTGCTCAGAGGACAAAAGAACAGTTCAAGAATGCCTAAGACAGCGTGTGAGGCAGGAGGATCACTGCAAGTTCCAGGCCAGCCTTTGTCTCCTCCCAAAGACTCAAGAACACCTCCCCACCTCTGTAATCTTGAGTTCCCTGTGTCGTCATGGTCACTTGCCAAGCCCACAGAGGCGATAGCCTCTCCCCAAGCTGTGTCCTCTGCACTGCTGATCCGCTACAGAAGGTGGCTCTCTTCCTGTTGTTAGTTACCCACCACAGTGTTTACAGGCCAGAGCCTGGGCGGGGTGACCCGAAAGTCAGGCTAGAAGAGCGGCACTAACCCCGGCCGCAGTCTCTCTGGACCTTGCGTTCTCAGTCAGCCACAGTAAGGAAGAAAGCAGTGTGAGGCTTGAACAGAAGTGGAGCGGGTGCGTCCTGCTGTTAGGCTTCAGGGCCATACTCTCTGTGTGTGTGTCTCGTGACCTCGTTAAGCAAAAGGAACACCGGGCCTCTCCCCTCTCCAGACAAGCCTCATGAACAGCCAGGGGCAGGAATCAACCGTGATGGTACAGTAGTACCTACATGTTAGCTAAGTGTGTAATTAAAAAAAAAGCGATACCAAATTCAAACTGACTCTTCTGGTCTAAGATTGGAACCAGACCTATCCAAAGGTCACTGAGGTAAGGCCAAGGACGTGTCTTCTCTGCACGGGTCTCGGGGTAAGCTGGCAGACATTGCAGATGTGCCTAGGCATCAGCTATGAGATCAGGTCTCACTGCGTGCTGCGGACTGGAGACTCTGAGACTGTGCTGTGCTGACCTCCAGGCCAGCCACAGCGGCCCCAGACCTGGCTCTCCGGCTGAGATGAACACAAAAGCGGTCAGTCACTCGGGACCTGAGAGCACTGTGCAGGGCTGTGGGCCCCAAGCACCAGTCCTGCCGCTCCTGAGCTCAGCCCCGAAGAGGTGGCCGAGATGACAAGTGTGTGATGAGGCCCTGAGTGAGCCAAGGCTGTAGATGTGTTAACCTGACTGAGCGCTAATGCCCTTCCTCATTTTGTAAATTATCACATTACATTATTATGTAATGACCAATGGTGGTTCCTAGTTTTAAGTTATTCACAGTAGGCACCTTCTTCCTGGAGAAACTTAAGCTAGTACTTACGCTGTAGGATGCTGTGTGGATTTGCTAAAGCCTTTGTATCTGCTGTGTACTATTGCAATAAAGATGGTTTTGTTAGGAAGCACCGAGTGTGGTGTTGGAGTCCTTTATACAGACTATGTACCGTAGGCTACCCGTGAACTTGTGAAGACTGCCTGCCTCTGCCTCCCGGGTGCTGCCTCGCCAGGCCTGACTGGCGGTCTTTATCATGGTGTCACACGGCGTCCTCCTCCTGGGTGCTGCCTAGGCTTTTATAACCTTCTGTATTCTCTGTGGTAAAGCAAACACCAACTCCTTCCAGCAAAAAGAGAAAACACAGCCGGGCAGTGGTGGCTCACGCCTTTAATCCCAGCACTTGGGAGGCAGAGGCAGAGGCAGGAGGATTTCTGAGTTCGAGGCCAGCCTGGTCTACAAAGTGAGTTCCAGGACAGCCAGGGCTACACAGAGAAACCCTGTCTCGAAAAAAACCAAAAAAAAAAAAAAAAAGAGAAAACACAGAGCACTGATTATTAAAAATGGGTTTTAGGGGCTGGACAGATTTGTCTCCACGATTAGTACCTGTGTTGAGCAGCCCACAACCACCCATGACTATAGGACCAGGTGATCTGGCCTCCCTGTGCACGGGAGTGCACATACACACAGGTCCACATGCGTGCACATGTGCATGTACACAGACACACACACAAAATAATAAATAAAGGCATGTTTTATTTCTTAGTAGGTAAAATTTTCCGAAAAGTCAAGTTGACCCGAGGAGCCAGGACCCTCTTGCGGACGGGGAGACTGTGGTACCAGTGGGCGTTGGTGGGGTGGTTCAGCAGCAGCAGGCTTCCGTGGGCCAGCTGCAGCCTGACCACCTCCACTGTCCTCCGGGGCCTCTTCCCTCGAGAGTCTTTGTGCCGGAAGAGGAAGTCTCTGCAAGCGCCAAAGGAGACAGAAGCGATGGGGCTCCCCGGGGCCAGTTCTCTCTCGTCGTCTCTGTGCTCCCCAATGTGGTCGCAGCCATCTTTGTACCTACAGTGGGCAAACCATCAATTCGGAAGAAACTCTCTCCCTCAGCTGCCAAAGCTGCAGCTGCCCCACCCTCTCGCAGCCTGAAGCAGTGTGCTGGCTCCAAACCTTCCCAGCCGGGGAGGCGGGCGAGCCCACCTCGAGCGTCTGCCTAGTGTGCTGTTCAGAATGAGAAGGCCCCACAGGCTCTTGTTTACACGCTTGGTCCCCAGCTGGTGGAACTAGCCCCAACCAGGAGGTGTGGTCTTGTTGGAATAGGTGTCACTGTGGTTGGGCTGTGAGGTTTTAAGAGCTCTCACCAGGCCCCGTCTGTCTGTCTGTCTCTGTCGCTCGTTCTCGCCTGCTACAGTGCCAGTGCCATGCCTGTCTGTCCCCCCTGCCAGGATGATCATGGACTCACCCTCTTAAGGCAGTAAGCAAGCCTCAGTGCAATGCTTTCTTTTCTAACAGCAGCTTTGGTCACAGCACCCCTCATGGTCATAGAACACTTAATAAGTTGTTTCTGATAATACCTGCAGACCTCACACATCATGTAGCCACGCCTTCCAGTCACCAGGTTCACGGATGGAAAACCTGTCGCACTCCTCCCCACATACCCATAACCACCCTCCTGTGCAGTCCAGCCCCTCCCTCCACACCCCCCCTCCATCTCCCATCTCCAGTGGCACCAAAGGGACTTTTCTCCATGCACACCGTGAGCCCTGGTTATCTCCAGCTCTAGCTAGTGACCAGGTCAACTGTCCCAGCCTGGAAGAGCCTGCCTCTCACCACCTAATGCGAAATGGCTTCCCCTCTAGCTTAGGCCTCGGAGCAGGCTGAATCTGCCATCAAGTTGCACTGTTGGTTGCTATAGTGGAACCGCATTCTAGGTGCTATGGGCACCAGCAGGGTGGGGACTAGGGGTGTACTGAGCGTTCTGGTACACAATCCCGTACAGCAAAGTACTGGACCCCAAATCCAGCCCCATTCCCAATCGAGTCAGCATGTTTAACTTTCCTAGTAACAGGTCCAACCCCTCTCACATCTATATTCAAACTCAGTGGAAACTCCTCTCTTTAAAAAGAAAAAGATAATTGGGCACGTGGTGGTTTGTACATGTCGGTACAGACATCGTGCGTATGTGCGTGTGTGTGTGTGAATGTATGTGAGCAGCGTACTCGTGGGAGTTCACACATGTGAGTACAGGCATTCATGGAGTCCAGGGGTGTTGGGTCTGGTGGAGCCAGGACTGGGAACTGAACTTGGGTTCTCTGCAAGAGCAGCACGCCCACCTCTCTAACCTGGTGCACTATAGAAGTGTTGCCACAAAAGTGCATAGCTTCCCTCGAGTTACCTGTTCACAAGCACAAAGTTGAAGGTCTGTCCCGTCACCCTGCAGACTCGATCTCGAACACGCTCTAGAACCGGAATCCAGGGTTTTGGTGTCAGGGTAAGACCAGAAAACGTGTACGTGAGGCCAGCGTCTCCATAGGTCGCCTGCTTCCTGGGGACGCTGTGCCACTTTCCGAACACCTGGACCTTGGCCAGCGCACCTGCGGAGATGGAATGGGAGTTCCACCCGTGACCCTCGTGAACCTCGGGTGCAGACGGCTGAGCCTGGTACAGTCACTCGCTGCGTATTCATTCTGCTCACGTCGCATAATGCCCCGTTGGGGACCTCTTAACCTAAATCACTGTGGCTTGTCTCAAGTATTCATAAAAGGGCATGATGGCGTGCTCCTGTGACCTCATTGCCCTAGCACTGAAGTAGACAGAACACAAGTTCCATGCCAGCATGTCTCAAAGAATGAAAGAGAGATGGCTCAGCTGGTAAAGTGCCTGCCACAGGCATTTCTGGGGCTCACCGGCCAGCTGACCCAGCTGGATCTGCAAGTTCCAGACTTAGGAGAGACCCCATCTCAGAAATTGAGGAAGAGGTCTCCAGCTGGGCTTTATCATGAGGGGCCGAAGGAATGTATGTGAGTACACTGAGAATCCACTGGGCACGGCTCTGTGGACTCCGCAAGTGCAGACACACGAGACTTAGACACACGATGGGCAGATACATGAGACATGTAGACACACTATGTGCAGACACCGAGATGTGGACACACTATGTGCAGACACATGAGATGTGGACACACTGTGCAGACACATGAGACATAGACACACCATGTGCAGACACACGAGGCATGTGCATTCACTAGCATTAAAACCAGCAGGCCACAAAAACAAAATGAGAGCATGACAGGGCGTAGGACAAAGGGTTTCTGCAAGAGTTGGGGGGTGACAGAATCGGATGTGTATGAAAACAACCAAAATACATCATATACATTCATTAAGTTGTTAAAAACAAAAACATGGGTGACTTGTGATAGGTTATTTTTCTGCCGTCGGTGAAATGAGCCAATTTAAGACAGTTTAGATTATACTAAATGTAAGTTTATTGGGGCGAGTTCACTGGCCCCAAGGACGGAGGCCAGGGAAGTCGCCATGGGGGAGGGGGAAGAGAAATAGAAAAGGGCGCCCGAGTGCAGAGAAGAGAAAGAGAGACCAAAATGTCTGGATTACACTGGGAAGAGCCTCTGGGGGAAGGGCAGCCCAGCCCCTGGGCTGGAAAAGTTCAGGGTTAGGGGCAGGGTGTGCCAGGAAGGGACTGGGGGATTCTGGGAGAACCTGGAGGCCAGGTCTGCTTTGATATGTAAAACATGCACCTCACTCTTTGTCCCTGGTCCAAAACCAAACAACTTGTCTATGAGAAGGCACCTAAGGCCATCTTTCTCCCCTTCCTTTTTTAAAATTTTGTTTTATTTTATGTATTTATATATTTTATTTTTCCACCTTGTAATGTCTGTGCACTCAATATGTTTGGTGCTCTTGAAGGCTGGAAGAGAGTATCATAGTACCTGGAACTGGAGTTACAGGGGGTTGTGGGCTGCCATGTGGGTGCTCAGACTGAAACCTGGGTCCCCTAGAACGGCATCTAGTCTTAACTGCTGAGCCACCGCATACATTTATTTAATTATGGTCTTTGAAAGACAAAGTCTCATGCAGCCCAGGCTGGCCTTGAACTCTCCCTTTAGCTGAGGATGACCTTGAACTCCTGATCCTCCTGCCTCCACCTCCCAAGTTCTGAAGTTCTACGAGTACATACCACTATACCGTGGCTTCAGTTTTTATGTTCATTGCCTTAACTTAAGTCGGGGCATACAGAGACAGCTCTGACATAGTGAGGTCCTCCGGGCTGGATGGCTTGGTCACCTGTGTGGATTCCTGAAAGATGGGCTTATCACCCCAGCTCAGGCTGGTACGACCCTGCCTGCTCATCACAGCTTCCCAACATGTGGTCTCCAGGCAACAGCATCAGCACTACCTGCAACTCCTCGGACGCTGGACTGCAAGGGGGGTGGGGGGAGGGCGCTTCAGAGTTCTGAGGAGCAGCAGGCGTTCAGATTAAACAGCCTTCAAGGGAGAAACTACCTGGCTATTTGCAGTCTCTTCTATAGACCAAGCAGGACTTGGCTGCACATGAGTGTGTTTGATCGTTTGTTGTGACAATGCTGGGGGTCTAACGTGGGGTCTTGTGCATGCTAGAAATAACAGACTGTTAAAAACACCGAGGCCTAAGCTGTCCTCCAGCTATTCTGACTCTATCACAAAGAACCCAGAATGGTTCCGTTTGGGGTTTGTTTTGCTTTTTAGTTGTTTGTTTTTTAACTTCCCAGGTAATTCCCATCAATAGCCAGATAATTTCGTTCTAGACCTCGTAGACAGTTCGTATCCCAAACCATAACCTAACCTAACCAGAGTTGCCCTGACCGTGACCTAACCCACTACAGTTTGAGTTCATGCTTCCCCCAATGATGGCGCAATCTGTCATCGCACAAGCGTTACGCACGTAAGACCTCCGCCTACCGGTAAAATACTCCACTTCTTCCTCCAGCTCTCGGAAAATATGGTCTGCCTCGACTTTGCTGAATAGGACGGTGTAATCGCAGTTCAGACCTTCCGCGCGAAGGTGTCGCCAGTCGAGGTTCAGCAGGTCGCCCGAGGCTCCTCCCGTCGGGGCGGGCTCTTCCCCTCCCCCTTGGAGGTCGCCCGGGTCTGGCCTTACCAGGAACTTGTCCATCCCGCCGCCCCCGCTCGGCTCAGACACGTCCTATAATGGAAACAGAGCGCATTAAAACTCCTAGGAGGTGCCTGGCGGGCATCAGCCAGGCGGGGAGCTTGCAAACCCCTCCGGCCTGCTTCTATCTTCCTAGCATAAGCTGACCTGAACTCCGCGTCCTCAGGCCCCAAAGCACCCATCTGCAGGGATGCCGGGCGCGCATCCCCAGGCCCGCCCTGGAATGGAGTTCTTTTAAAGACTGGTCCTCTTCGGAATTCGAGAGCTTTGGCCGCAAACGGCTGCCCAAACCCTCAGGCTTTACACATGGGAAGACGCAAGCGCAGAGAGAGTCAGGAGGCTCGCCCAGTTACCCAGAAAAGCAGGGTGCCTCTGCCCTTCGCCCCGCGGGGTAGGGGCTATCACGGGGGAGCAGCCGTGCTCTACGGGAGAATCCGGAGCGGTGACCCTAGTCAGGTCTCTGCAGACACACGCAGCTCCGCAGACCCGGGCGTCCTCACCCCGCCCCTCCCGCCTGCGCGGGACTTCCGGGCACAGCATCCCCTGCCGGCCTCCGTGCGCATTGTAGGATGTTGCCTTCGCCCGATGGCTCAGCAAGGTGAAGCCAGCCCACGGGTCCTGGGGTCCACGAGCGTAGTGTACTATAGCATACTATCCGGGTGTGGGGGGTGGGGGGCAGTGTATTCCCCACAAAGCCACAGCAGTGTCTGACCACTACAGTCGATGAGAAAAAGTACACCATCCCACAGATACCGACTTAAAGGCCCTGCCTCCTTTGTCAGCTGCTCCTGCTTGCTCTTCTCCACAATTCCAAATAAGCGTGATGAATTATATGCTGTATAACCTTCTGCGTTTGACTTCTTTCTGTAAGCACAATGCTTTTTTTTTTTTTTTTTTTTTTTTTGGTTTTTCGAGACAGGGTTTCTCTGTGTAGCCTTGGCTGCCCTGGAACTCACTCTGTAGACCAGGCTGACCTCGAACTCAGAAATCCGCCTGCCTCTGCCTCCCAAGTGCTGGGATTAAAGGCGTGCGCCACCACTGCCCAGCAAGCAAAATGCTTTTTAGATATAACCATGTTTTTTAATCTCTAGCTTCAAGTACAGCCATTATGTGTATATAGTATGTATAAACGTCTAGGACATTTGTACCCACCTTTCTCCTTTCATTGCTGGTATAGAAAGACCTGTGACAGTCGTTTCTTGTTCCCGGTGACACGGAAAAAATCACCATAAATATTCATGCTCAGACCTTTCTGTGAATGCTGACCTTACTTCATTGAGGAAACGTCCTGGGGCTCGACCAGAGGGAAAGTATTATGTCTCTATGAACTGCCTATTGGAGCACATGGTTCTAAGTGAAGAGCAGCTCTCTCCTAAAAGCACCCGACTCTATCACACACCAGCGAGTCACAGGTCCTGTTTCACCCACAGTGTATTTTGGAAACAAAAAAAAAAGGGGCGATGTAATAAACAAGATTACTTTGTACAAATTGGAAGTTGTGAGCAGGATGACAGGCTGGGGAGTAGAGGAGTGGGGCAGAGGACCTTACAGGGAAGACTCCTAAACCAGCAATCAACGCTTTCCAGGTAAGGGACAAAATAACATCGCATGTGAAGTTCATTTCATCTCTCCCCAAAACCTCTCAGCTCCTCCTGCCCAGTCATTGGCTCAAGCCTTTATTTGAAAAGTTAAGGTGGGGAGAAGGTTCACAAGGCACCCCAAGAGTGGAATTAACATAAAAAATACAAGACAGGGGCTATCCACATTAGTGGGACAGCTGGGGAGAGGCTAGCAGGCCCGAGAACTGCTAAGAAGTTGGGAGTCCAGTCAATTAAGATTTGGAGGCTGTAACCCAGGCTAGCCTCTAACAACCTGTGTAGGCAAGGTGGGCCTTGCGCTCTCGATCAGTAAGACCTGGAGAAAGCTCCTCTTTAGAGCAAGGGCAGGAAAGGCGCGGGCTCGCACACCTCGTAAGCCCCACCCATCTAGGGGCGGTGCCGCGGACCCTCCCACACATGCGCACTGGACCCCGCCACCCCCTGCCCTGCCAGCCTCCCCGCCCCCAGCTGGAGCCCGCACGGGTGGCAGCGCGCCAACAGTGAGCACGGCTGCGAGAGCCCCGGAGCTCCGTGCTCTGTGCAGGCATGATCGGCCAGAAGACCCTATACTCTTTCTTCTCCCCGACCCCCACCGGGAAGCGGACCACGCGCAGCCCCGAGCCGGCCCCGGGGAGCGGAGTGGCGGCCGGGGACTGTAGCGATGCAGCGGTGAGACTAGCGGGGTAGCGCGGGACCGGGGGGGAGGGACGGTGGGTTCTCGGTCAGGAGCGCCGCACACGCCGCTGCTCAGACACGCTGGGACACCGTAGGGGGTTCAAAACAGCCGCGCGCTGTCGGCCGCCGCCATGCCCAGGCACTCGCCAATGGGGATGAGGCCTGGTCGCCGCAGAGCCAGTCGGTGTACAGCGTTCCCGCCCCGCCCCATGTGCGGTCCAATCACAGGCGGCAAGGGGCGGGAGCTATTTTGCCGCGAAAAGCCCACATGGAGGGCTTGGGTGAGCGCGCGGGGCAGCACCGGGCAGCTTGGGACTGCGGTATGGCGGGCAGGAGAGCCGGGCAAGCCGCTTATCAGTTAAACTGAGACACCTTAGGGGTTCAAACCTGCCGCGCGCGTTTACGGCCGCCATGCTGAGACATCTACCAATGGGGACGGAGCTCGTCCGCCGCAGAGCCAATCGGTGTGTCGCGTGCCTGCCCCGCCCCTCGTGTGGTCCAATCAGGAGGGGCGGGAGCTGTTTTGCCGCGAAAAGCCCGCGTGGCGTGGGCGGGCGTAGCGCGTCCGGAGCTGGGCTGGACCATGGGCGTCTTCGGGCGGCGGGCTTTGAGGTTGGCACGGAGTCTGCGTGCCCCGCGGGGAGCACGGCTACGGAGCCTGACTCCCGACCCCGACTCCTGGCAGGCCAGCCCCGCCAAGAAGGCCCGGGTGGAGCAGAACGAGCCGGCCTCGCCGCTCAGCGCCGAGCAGCTCGTCCGCATCCAGAGGAACAAGGCCGCGGCGCTGCTCAGGCTCGCCGCCCGCAACGTGCCCGCCGGCCTCGGCGAGAGCTGGAAGCAGCAGCTGTGCGGGGAGTTCGGGAAGCCGTACTTCATCAAGGTCGGTTGGGCGCGGGTGCGGCCTCCTCCCGTTCCCTCTTTCCATGCCACACTGGGTCTTAAGTGCTGGAAGGTGGCGTCATAGCTTCGTTTTACTTGGAGATCACAGGACAACCGGGGGGGTGGGATATATCTCACTATCACGTGGGTCCAGGGGGTTAAATAAGGTTGGCGGGCTGGGCGCCGCCCGCTGCCTTCGTGGCTTTTTTTTTGTAAACCGCCTGGTTTTCCCCGCCCAGAAAACCCTGGGGTAGTGAACCATCAACCAGAGTGAATGAAATGACCCTTTGGTCTTTTATTAAAAGTCCGGAAAGACGATAGAGGCCTCAGGTTGTAATCCCAACCCTTGAGAGCTAGGAGCCAGCAGGATCTGGAGGTGAGGGCCAGCCTCAGGCTCTGCTCCAAGAGACCTTGTCTTTTAAAAGGGGGCGGGGTTACTTGAAATGAAAATAGCCAAGCCCATCCATCATCATTGATCCAGTCTAAAGGGAATGAAGTTGCTCCCAAATCCAAAAAGGTTTTCAAAGCTAATCCTTACAGTGTCCGCGAGAATGTGCTTTTCAGCCTCCTTTATCTTTTAAACCAGCTAATGGGATTTGTTGCTGAAGAAAGGAAACACCACAAGGTCTATCCACCCCCTGAGCAGGTGTTCACCTGGACCCAAATGTGCGACATCCACGATGTAAGTAAAATTGCTGCGGTCTGGTTAGGGAGGAATCTAGTAGTGCTAGATTCCTACTAACTGCCGGCTATTAGGTAGTGAGTATTTGATGGTAGACACGGAAGATGCGAGGTTTGGTTGTGTTCGGGATGGAAACTGTGTCTGCTGGAACTCCATCCCCGCAAAATTGTGTCTCTACTTGTTTATTTTAACCAAAACTGCTGTTTCCATAACACAGAAAACACATCCATTTGCTTGTGTGCTCACTTTTTTATTATTATTATCATCATCATCTCTTAATTATGTTAGGCCTAGCTTATTTCAGTCTGTTGAGCATAGGCAACAGGACTGGAGAGGTGAGGTTGTTTCTCTTCACAAGATGTACATTGTGGGGAAAGGCAGAAGCCTTGTGGTCCCATATACTAGTAATTTCAGAACTTGAGAGTTGGAGGCCAGCCTGGGCTACTTGAGACCCTAATTCAACAAAACAGAAAGCAAAAGAACAAAGACAGTTGACTCTTCCACGGACTAGGACGGATGGCCTGGGAGTGCTAGACTCAGGTTGCCTGCCTGGCTTGTGTGGCGGGGCCTCTGTGAATGACCATCCAACGGAATGGCTTGTCCTCAGCCACGCGGGTGACTCGAATCCCTTGGTTAGCTCTGTCTCTCAGACTTCTTTGTCTTTCTCAGAACTGGTAAGCAGATAAAGCAAATGAGTTGATCTCTCACTGTCCAGAATAGTCAGCTTTCAGCAACCTTCCCCTGGGTGTGTAGATCTGGGCAGGGACTGCATGGCCTCAGGCTTGGAGGGCTGCGCCATTCTGTTGCAGTCTGTTGTCGAGCCAGGACCTCCGAGCTGTGCTCTTTTTATTTAGAGAAAGACCTAAATCACCAAGGCTGGCTTTGAACATACTGTAGTTCAGGTTGATCTTAAGTTTCTGGTCTAGCTGGGTGGGTAGTGGTGGTGCACACCTTGAATCCCACCACTTGAGAGGCAAAGGCAAATAGATCTCTGAGATTGAGGACAGTTTGATCTACAGAGTGAGTTCCAGGACAGCCAGGGCTACAAAGAGAAGAAAAAAACCTGTCTCAAAAAAGTATAGGGTCTCCAAAAAAATGACAACAAAACTCTCTGGCCTATTTTGTTTTTCCTTTTGGATTTTTTTGCTCTAGGGGGAGGAGGTCAAACTCATTTGGTTGCTGTGCTTCGAGCCACTGAGCCACACACCTGTAGTCTTGGGTGTTTTTGTTTTTTCAAGGCAGGGTTTCTCTGTAGCCCTGGAACTCACTCTGTAGACCAGGCTGGCCTTGAACTCAGAAATCCACCTGCCTCTGCCTCCCAAGTGCTGGGATTAAAGGCGTGCACTACCACTGCCCAGTTGTCTTGGGGTTTTGATGACCCACCTCACCCCACGAGTAGCTGGGGTTGTAGCCTAGTGATCAGTCCTGGCTCATGTCACATGGTGCAGGCAGTCATTCCCTGGACGGCTCTAGAGCACCACTGTACAGAGTAAATGGTGTGTGTGTGGGGGGGGTGTCCCCCTCCTCCAACTGGAGGATTACCTTTTCTCTTTTTACATTTATTTTCTCTGTGTGTAGTGTCTTTCCCTCCGCCCCATTGGGTTGGGTTCTGAGATCGAACTCAGGTCCTGTGGCTTGGAGTCAAGCTGCTTTACGCACGGAACCATCTCAACCCTGTAGTTTATATTTGTAAGTAACACAGTGGGGTCATGCATGCTTTACAGGGTGTGATGACATTGCAGGGCGTTTGGTCTGTCCATTACCTCAGCATTTAATTTTGATCTGTCTTAGGTTTTTATTTTTAATGTACATTGCTGGTTTGATTGCCTGTGTCTGAGGATGTCAGGTCCCTGGAACAGGAAGGAGTTAGAGATAGTTGTGAGTTCCCATGTGGGTGCTGGGAATTGAACCCAGGTCCTCTGGAAGAGCAGCCAGGACACCTAACTGCTGAGCCATCTCTCTAGCTCCTGTCTTTGGGGGTTTGGGGGGTGTGTGTGTGTTTGTTTTGTTTTTTTAATAAAAATTTGGCATTTGGCCTGCATGTGTCTTGGCTGCACATGTATGCAGTTCCTGCGGAGGCCAGAAGAGGGCCATGCGGGTGCTGGGAAAGGAACCCAGGTCTTGGGCAACAGCAGCCGGTGCTCCTAACTGCTACACCATCTTTAACTGCAAGCCCTTATCTTCCCACTGGAAGCAGCCCAGTCCTCTCACTCGCTTGCTCGGAAGTATTTTTGGAATATTGAGTTGTTGTCGGGTGCGGTTACCGTAGTGCCCTGTGGAGCATTTGAAGTAGCTCCTCCCTCCCGCTGGCCCTGCCCCTCCTTCCCAGGCTCTGCTGGTGTCTGTTCTCTGCTTGCCTCTGTTTCAGTTGGTCAGGAGGCCTGAGTAGCTCTCACCTGTTGTGTCACCCACCTTTGCCACCTTTCCTGTGTCACCACCGTCACCTCAGTACAAGCCTTGCTGCATGCGGGGCGCCCTTTAAGCAGGACCGTGTCCTGCACCCAGGATTGCCTGTGTGTCCACTGTCTGGAGCCAACAGAGCCCATTGCCTGTCATGGGCCATCGTCTCCCTACGCTGTGGACTGGTGATCTCCTCTTGTCCGGAGCATTTTGAGGCTTTTGGTTCTTTCCTCTGTCAATGTTTGGCCCCAGAGATCTCACGAGTTGTCAGCCGAGTTAGGAAGCATCTGACTGCAGGGGCTGAAGGAAGAGAGCAGGACGCCATGCCTTGCCACCCCCGACCCTCAGCAAACCCCGCAGCTCGCACCCCGGAAAGTGGAACATGAGGCCCTCGTTCTCGGTTCTTAGGCACCCAGGTCTCTGAGAGTCTGGAGGAATTTCACACAGGCTTAGGGAAGCCAGGTGTTAAGTCCACAGTTGTCCTTGACCTGCCACTGAGTCCTACAGCAGGAAAGGGAAAGCCTGCAGCTGAATTTGAAGGGGACAGAGGGTGCTAGCCTTGGAGATAATTCTAGAAAGAACAGGGACTGTGTCCAGAGGCCAACCTTTCAACACCCAAGAAAGGCACGGTCCGCGTGGCTTGCCAGCATCTCCCACGTCTGTGACCTGGCCTCATCGTCTCGGTGTTGTGGTACCAGGACCCAGGCACAGATCTGTGGAGGCTTAGGTGGCGCTCTTCCTTTGCCCAGCGGTGTTTTGCCGAGATGAGAGACAAGTGGACTGCCTAGACAAGCCCAGGAAGTGGTGGTGGACATACAGAACGCAGGCACAGGAGTGCAGCCATTTGACAATGTCACCTGTGAAGGTGGCAGGATGCCTTCACGTGGTCCACAGGCTGCAGGGACTATTACGTAGGTAATGAGAAACGGTTAGCTTCCAGCCGCCACCTCTCCCCACCCCCACCCCGAGTGGTGGCGACAGCTAGCATGGTCCCTCCTTGGTGAGTCTCCTAGTGGTTCCACTTGTTCTCGGTTTTGTCGTGTGAGAAGTGAAGAGAAACACCTCACCGAACGCAGGCTGGGTGAGGGATGGGTTGTCACTGGGGGTGCTGGGGTGCCCCCCACTGCTCTGTTTTAAATCTCAGCTGAGCAGCTCCTGGGCTACGGTGTCTGTGTCTGCCATGCATTCCTTTGAACTGAGCGCGCACTGTCTGATCGTCCTCACAGGTGAAGGTTGTCATTCTGGGACAGGATCCGTATCACGGCCCTAACCAGGCTCACGGCCTCTGCTTCAGCGTCCAAAGACCAGTTCCGCCTCCGCCCAGGTACGCCCCCTGCAGACGGCGTCAGTCAGGCTGTCCCTGGCAGGATATAGGTGGCATTGTCGGTGTGGACTGGGTCATACGCTTGGAAAGTGGGTTGTGGCGGCTGGGCTCACGGAAGTCCTCCACGCTGCTGCTCCAGTCGGCCCGCAGACGGAGGTCTGTGACGTTGAGCTGACAGGGCTGTGGTGTTAGTCTCTGCCAACGCTGCTGTTGCTGGTCCCTCCCAAGCCGGCTTTATGTCTCTAACCTTTCTAAGCCCACCTTGGGAACTCGAATTTACAGACTGCTGGGGATTCCGGTTGACTGTGTTTTCTCGGTCTTGTTTTCAGTTTGGAAAACATTTTTAAAGAGCTGTCTACAGACATCGATGGTTTTGTTCATCCTGGCCATGGGGATTTGTCAGGATGGGCCAGACAAGGTAACCAAGTCTCTCCCCCCCCGTGTGTGTGTGTGTGTATACATGAGTGCTGGTTTGGTGGAAGGCAGACACAGAACATTTCCTGTAAGCTATCCCACGTGGGTGCTGGGGATTAAACTCTGGTCCTCAGTTCCTGGGTCTATTGTGAGTAGTGAGGTCTTCTGTAACCGACGGCTGGTTTGTTTGAGCTCTCTAACCGTCCTCCCTCTGCTCTCAGGTGTCCTCCTCCTCAATGCCGTCCTCACTGTCCGTGCACACCAAGCCAATTCCCATAAGGAGAGGGGCTGGGAGCAGTTCACAGACGCCGTCGTGTCCTGGCTAAACCAGAACCTGAGCGGCCTGGTCTTCCTCCTCTGGGGCTCTTACGCCCAGAAGAAGGGCAGTGCCATCGACAGGGTATGTCTTATGGAGAGCCGGGCAGCCCTGGGTCCACAAGTGTGTGCTCAGCATGGAAGGTCTATCCCAGAACCTAGGAGGTCGAGGTGGGAGGATGCCATGTGGGCAAGCCTGGTCTATGGCATGAGACCCTGTGTGCACCATCTATTATAATAGTTGCTGAGCAAGCTCAGACACAATGGGGATGCACAGTGTGCCTTGATGTGGTTAGCAGCAGAAGCATCACCTACCCTGCAGTGGGGACACCACACCCCCTGCGCCTCTCTTTCCATGGTTTTCAATGTTTCATGAACCAGTCAAGGGTTCTGCTGCTGAGAACCTTACAGGAAGCCAATTCCTCTGAATCGGATGCAGCTCACCCCCCAAGCACCCTAGGCAGGGAGCCCCAAGGCAGAGCGCTTGCAATCTCTCCTCCCTGTCTCTGCTTCACGACGGGGCCTTGCTGGCATACCCTGTCACCTGTCCCTGAGACGGGGACCCACGCCGGCCGTGCGCCTGCCTACCCCGTGTGGCTGAAGATGTTCCAACGCTGCTTCAGCGGCCCTGCCCTTGCCCCCGGGCTGACTGCCAGTAATTGTCTGTAGGTAGATGGAGACTAGGGCAGAGGTGGAAGTGTGGGCGTGTGGAGGACTGGGGAGGGAGGACTCGGGGCCAGGCTCATGGGAACCCTGCAGTCAGACTGAACCTGGTGTGTCATGTCTCTGGCTGTGAGGATGAGAACACACATACATATCCCAGTGCACTGTGAGCGCTCGGTTTATGAATGCTGGGGTGAGTGCACCTTAGGAGGTGGGCAGGCAGGCAGTGCACCATTGTCTGGAGAGACAGTGACCACTTTCCACCCTGGCCTTTTACAGAAGCGTCACCATGTCCTGCAGACAGCTCATCCCTCCCCGCTGTCAGTGTACAGAGGGTTCTTCGGATGTAGACATTTTTCTAAAGCCAATGAACTGCTCCAGAAATCTGGCAAGAAGCCCATCAACTGGAAGGAGCTGTGAGCCCTCGGGGCAGTGTCCGTTTACAGTGGGGCCTTCAGATGCTGCCACAGAAGCATTTGCCAGTACGAAGTCACTGGAAATGTCCCTGTTAAGTTCCTTGTGTGAGCAGAGAAACGGATAGATCTCTATAGAGCCATCACAGGCCAGCCAGACCACAGAAACTGCGGCTTTAGCAGGCAGAATCTGTTGACTGGCACTAGGTTTGAACTCTCCAGGCCCGGCAAGGTGGCTGTGGAAACACACCCACCTCTCAGACCAGCGGCCACGTCCTCAGGCCTGTGGCTGCCCTGGGCTTGGAGGAGAGATCTGTACCTTCTGACCAGTTTCGTCCCTGCTGCTGTTGCTCTGTAGAGGTAGAGATTACAAAGTGTCCCGGGGCGTGCTTCCCGCGCTTCCAAAGGCCCCTTTGTCTGGAACGGAACCCTTGGGTGTCTGGTGTGTCTCTGCTTCCTGATCTCAAAGGGCGCGCGTCTCCCTGGGCGCGGGAGCTGCTCCCCTCCTGCGTCCTGTCCCGCTTGGCCTTGAGCAGGCGCTGAGGTTGAGGGAAGCGAGGACTGGCTTTGATTTGTTTTTAAGTGGGGGTGGGTGGTTTTTCTAGTGCCTGTGGAGTTAACTGTCTCCTCATAGCAGACTGTGGGGAGGGGTACTGGGGATCCAACTCCAAGGCGCAGTTTCTTATGTGCCGAGTTCACACAGATTGTTTTTCTGCAGTACTGGAGACTGTTGTGTCTTTTACAAGGTAGGCAGGTACGTTTATCTTCTTCGTGCTTTTTTGAGAGACAATCTTTACTGAGTTTCCACCTCCAACCTGGATTCCATGGGTCCAGCTGGTTAGAGCCGTGGCCCGCCTGAGCAGGATAATAAATGATGGTTGAAGCTTGGCGGTGTGCCGACTATTCTTCAGTGTTTGTTTCAGAAGCCTGTGCTTCTGCTGTCACCATGGCTACCACTGCCCGCCAGGAACAGCCGCACTGCTGCCAACTTCTGTCCTGACCTGTGAGCTTCTAGACTTTGCTGGGATATGAGGTTCAAGTGTGACTCTGACCCATCGGTTTGCTAACAGTTGGTGTTACAGAATTACTAAAATCCAGGCCCGGAGTTTCTGCCCCACCTCTGTTGCTGAGTTCCTGGATAGAAAACACACACAGCCTTTATGTATATTCTTAAGAAGCCTTAATCTTGTTAAGCAGCACAAGGTCTGGCAAATATCTGCCCTCCATATTAGAGTCGATTTTTCTCTCCATAACCCCCAAGCTATTACCATGATTCATCTGGGCTGCTCTTAGCTCTAGTTGGACAGCCCCGAGGGCCACGCACACAACCCATGGCCCCTTCTCCTCTCCTGCACCTTCTTCCTCATAGTCCCTCCCCCAACCTCCAAGCCCATGAAACCTAAGTTTCTTCTGTGCAGCTATTGGCTGTCAACATCTTTATTCACCCATCAGAAATAACTTGTGGCAGGGTGTCACAGGCTACGTGCAGCTCCAGGCTTTGGAGATTCACACACAGCCCTACGATAGACAGAACTTTAACATCGTGCATCCCTTGGCGTTGGGTGAGGGAGAAAGCAAAATGTACCAAGGGACAGGGTGTGGCTCAGTGCGATGCGATGTATGCAAACCAGCAGCCCCCCAGTGAGTTGAGAGCAGCTATGTGCACAGTTGGGTTTTGTTCGGAAACTGCTTCCTTCCTGGCTACCCTTGTCTACGGAAGGCAGCTTTAAGGTTCTATTCTTGGGCCAGGCAGTGGTGGCGCACACTTTAATCCCAGCACTTGGGAGGCAGAGGCAGGAGGGTTTGTGAGTGCCAGGGCTACACAGAGAAACCTGGGGGGGGGGAGGGTCCATTCTTGGGGTGAGCAAATGCACTCCTTGAAAGAAGACGCCTGCGTTTCCCTTCAGGGGTCCTCCCAGAAGCCATGCCCAAAGGCAAAGTGAGTGTCCACATTTCTGCCAACTAGGGTGACAAACTCTCTGCACAGGGCTGTAAGAGGAGCCACCCTAAAAGAGTCAAGGAACAGACCTTGTAAATTGCTTTTAGGAACTGAAGAGCTAAGCTGGGTGTGGTGGTTTACGTCTTTAATCCCACCGCTTGGACAGCAGAAGCAGTTGGATGAGTGAGTTCCAGGACACAGAAAAACCTATCTGAAAAAAGCAAAACTCTGAAGGGCTGGAGAGACGGCTCAGTGGTCAAAGCATGGGCTGCCCTTGCAGGCGGACCTGGGTTTGGTCCCCAGCCCCTACCTGGCATCTCATCACCATCTGCAACTCCAGTTCCAGGGGAGCCAATGCCTGTTTCTGGCCTCTTTGGGTACCAGACACACATGTGGTCCTCAGATGCTCATGCAGGCAAAACACCCAGCCTTTCTGTTTCTGTGCTGTGATAAATGACAAAAGCTATTTGGAAGAAAACTCTTGTGTCATTTGACACTTGAAGAAACGGGGACAGGAACCTGGAGACAGGAAGGTACTGCCTGCTTGCTTACAGCACCCAGGATGACCAGCCCAGGGTGGCCCCACATACCTTGGGCTGGGCCTCCTACAGCAGTCAGTAAAAAAAGAAAAAAAAATACAAAATGCTTATGGAAGCATTTTCTCAATTTAAGTTCTCGCAGGTGACCCTTGATGGTGTCAAGTTGACATGAAATAAGAACTAGGCAGCACACCCATGCGCAAACGGAGAGGTGGCTTAGTGGTTTGAAAGCACCTGCTGATCTTCCTGGGGACTCTGTTCCCAGCACTCAGGTGGCTCATAGCCCTCGCCTGAACTCCAGGGGATCTGACCCCTGGGCACCCGTATGCTTCATATCGAAGTGGCTGGAGAGGGCTCAGCAGAAGAGGACCCGAGTTCAATGCCAGCATCCACAGCATGTGGTTCACAACTGTTATGTAACTCCAGAGAATACAACGCCTGGACTCACCTGTCTTGTGTGGACACAAGAAGCTACACACAGCTTAGAATAATAATTAAATGGGTTTTTTGGGCTGGGGGGAGGCTTGCCATGGGTGCATTACCAAGAAAAGATTGGTGTCAAGTTGGAGACTGTCAGGTAGGTAGAACACTTCTGCCAGGCCTGACCTGAGTTTCAGTCCTTGGACCCATGAGGTAGGAAGACATCTGAGCCCCACAGACTGTCCTCAGACCTCTCTGTGCTGTGGCACATGCACACGACAACACCACCACATAATTAGTGTTTTAAGTTTATAAGGGTGTGGCGATGAATGCCTTTATCCCATCACTTGGGAGGCAGAGGCAGACAGATGTGCGTCCAAGGCCAGCCTGGTCTACATACCAAGTTCCAGGACAGCCAGGGCTACATAGCCCCTGTCTCAACAAAACCAAGGTGAAGCCAGGCGTGGTTGTATACGCCTTTAACCCCGGCACTCAGGAGGCAAGCAGTTCACCCAGCCTGGTCTACAGAGAGTTCTAGGGCAAGGCTACTCACAAACCCTGTGTCTTACTTGCAAAGCAAAACCGAACAAGTTAAAGCCAGGGTGGCACCCGCCTGTCACTCCGGTACCTTTCCGGCTGAAACCGGAAGATATGGAGTTGGAGCTTGGCCCGGGCTCCATAGCAGCACTGTCTCAGAAGTAAAAAGAAAAAGTGTAACAGTGAATAGATGTTAAAATGATGCTTTAGGTAGCTGGAGAGATGGCTCAGCCGTTAAGAGCACTGACTGCTCTTCCAGAGGTCCTGAGTTCAATTCCCAGCAACCACACAGTGGCTCACAACCATCTGTAATGAGACCTGACACCCTCTTCTGGTGTGTCTGAAGACAGCGACAGTGTACATAATAAATAAACTCAAGTGATCTTGAGTTTAAAAAAGAAAAAGAAAATAATGCTTTAGAGACCACACTGGCTTTGAACTCATGGCCATCGGGTCTCAGCTTCCCAAGTCCAGGAATTATAGGTGTGAGCCACCATGCTTGATTGAATACCTTAAAGGAAGTGCGGCCCAGCCCCCACTCTGCCCCCTGATAAGACACAAGTGAATCACCATATATGGCAAAAGTCCCGTGAGGATGTGGCAGTAGGGTTGGGGGAGGCGGTTCACTTTGTAGTTCAGCAGTGTCCAAACATGAACAGAATGGCTGGGTAGATTTAAACCTTTTAGGTTTGCAGCCATCTAGTTTCAAAACTGCTGGACTCGAGAGAAATGATCAGTCAAGAGCGGCGTGGATGGGAGTTCTCGGAGCTTGAGGGTGTTTGGATGGTAATTTGAGTTTAATCTGATTTGTATGTGTTCCAGTCGTCTTGGTTTCCCCCGCAACCCCAGCCCATAATAAATGCAGATACCGCCTGCCTGGGACAGCTCGCTAAACCTCATATGCTCTGCTGGTAGGTGGGAATAAAATTGCCCAGGGAAAATCTCCCTAATTCTCATCAAGCTGGAGGTGAAAGGAAGGCTTCCTGGCCAGACCAGAACAGTGCATGGTCTACACAGCCAGGTTGGGAACACACACACACACACACACACACACACCCCGGTGCACCCCCCACCCACCCCCATGCCCTTGTGTGCAGATCTGGACGTCTCTGTGTAGTACAGTGTGGATAACTGTAGTGGCTGTTCCTGGTTGCCAACCTGACTATATCTGTGATGAACTACAATTCAGAATTGCAGGGCTCACCTGCGATCCAGATCTGGAGGCTGGAGGACACACGATTCTGACCTGGATCTTAGCATGGAGATCTTGAGGCAATAGTGGCCATGAGAAACTGAGGCCCAGGCAAGGGGGTACACACCTTTAATCCCAGGAGACTAAGGCAAGGTGATGTCTGAGTTCAAGGTCAGCCTGGGATAAAGCAAGTCCCAGATCCAGGCATGGTGGTGCACACCTTTACTCTGGGTCACACCTTCTGCAGGACACCTGCATAAGGACACTGGAAGAAGGAAGACTCAATCTTCTTCCGCCTGCTTGCACTTACTGGCCAGCACATCTGTTAGAACCTAATTCTACAGAAGACCAGCTGAGACACCTAGCCTCGTGGGACTGAGCAGCTACTAGATTCTTAGATTTCCCATCCACAGCTGCCCATTGTTGTGTTAGTTGGACTGCAGACTGTTAGTCATCACAATAAATTCCCTCAGTAGAGAGAACATAAGTTCTGTGACTCTACAGAACCCTGACTAACAGCGAAGTCTGTGAAGACTTACCTGAAAGAAATGATTCTTCTCTCCTCCCTCCCGAGTAAGGAAGTCAGTTATGCAAATATCATCCTGGGAACCTCAGGTTGTAAATTAATTGTGTGAAAGTTCACTCCCCAATCTTGACCTGAGCAGGGCCAAGTCACTGCGGTTCTGTCGGTGAGTTCTTGATTCTCTGAATTCTTTGTTCTCTCCTGGGATAAAGTCTTGGCTTTCCAGGGGAGAAGCAAAGTCTAGGGGGATGTATGTGATGGGGCTTTTCTGCTTTTCTGAACCTTCGTGATGGACAGGGTAAGAGGGAGACAGTTAAGTTGGCCAAGCAGACTTGAGGTACCTCCCAGCTCAAGCTGAGGAAGGATTGGAAGCCTCACTGGAGACATCTCCGCAGAACCTGGCGTTTTAATTGGGGCCTTAGGACTTGCGGCATCTGTAGCATTCACTGCAGTGTGTAGCATTCATTCGCTGCAGTGCGGATTAGCTGCGGCTGCCACATGCACCTGCACGGCTTGGCCCTCAGGACCGTTTGGAGTGTGTGGCTCTGAATCTAAGGTTTGAAGAGAACACTTTCTATTAAGATCCTTGGGTTTGGTGTAAAGAATCTTTTGAGACAGCATTATTAGTTGTACAGATAAGGAATTCCGTGTGACCTTTTCAGTGTGTATAGCGTGTGTATGTGCGCATGCACACACAGGTTCACACACACACACACACACACACACACACACGTGTGTGTGTGCCAGGGTGGGGGGAGGGGGTCATCATTGTTGGATGTGTCTAACGCTTTTTCCTTTGTTTTCCTTTGGGCGCATGTGATATATATGCATGCATGTTTACACATGTAAGGGGGGTTCTATGTACATGTGTGTGTGGGCATCAGGAGCCCTCCCGGACAACACTCCACTGCATTCATTGCAGCAAGGTGTCAGCTGAGTGCAGGGGTCGCTGGCTAGCCCAGCCAGCTCCACAGCTAGCTGCCCCTGCCTTCTGACCTTAGGAAAGCCACCGGGGCCATCATTTACGTCAGAACTTATCGTCTCCATGCTAGTGTGTCAAATGTCTTATCCACTGGGCTATCTCTGGCCCTTCCCCTTATTTTAATGTTTGAGTCAGGGTCTGCTATTGAACGTAAGGCTACACTGGCCAGCACTAGGGATTACAGACATGCGCCATCACGCACAGCTTTACATGGGTACTGAGAATCTGAACTCAGTCCTTACCCTATAGTAAAAAATTATTAAAAATCCTGCACTTGGGGGGGGGGGAGGGCTGGAGAGATGGCTCAGCGGTTAAGAGTTCAAATCCCATCCACCACATGGTGGCTCACAACCATTCGTAATGAGATCTGTCACCCTCCCCTCTCCTCCATGCCCTTCCTTCCATTCCACTGTGGCTTCTTTCTTCTCCTCCCTCCTCGTGGTCCTCTCTCACCCAGGCCTCTGAAACCTCAACCCCACTTATGTATCTTCTGCCCAACTATTGGCTGTTGGCATCTTTATTCACCAATCACAATAAACTGAGGGCAGGGGGTCACTCAATGTCTTACATGGGGACTCTCTTGTCTTTAGGGTAACCAGTCTGGGGGGCAGTGCAAATTAGCATTAGAATACAAGCAGCATTAAGCCAACCCCCTACATGACCCTCATACTGCAGGGAATTCACCTACAGAGCACCCACCCCTGCACTTTAATGTATGTGCACAGTATACTCTGTAGACCAGTCTACATACTAAAGATGATTGACAGCTGCACAGCCCTCCACGGCTGTGTCCGGAACAGCGTGGATTTCTTTTGGTTGTTTCTTTTGCTTTTTTATTGAGACAAGGTCTTAGGTAGCTCTGGAGAACCTGGAACTCAACCTTTAGACCAGGTTTGCCTGAGGCTTCGGCAGCCCTGCTCGTGTTTGGCTCCTGGTGGGAACACAGATGCGTGGTGCCATTACCTGGAAGGAGGTAACAGGGGTCATTAGATGGATCAGTCAAGTGGGGTGGTTCACGTCTTCTGTCATCCAGCACCCCAGAGTTCTGGGTTCCACAGGTTCTAGGACAGCTGGGGCTGTATGAGTTACAGTTAGCTTGGGCTACAGTGAGACTCTGTCCCTATAAAGCACATCAGTGCAGCTGGAGAGATGGCTCAGCGGGTAAGAGCACGGACTGCTCTTCCAGAGGTCCTGAGTTCAAATCCCAGCACCCACATGGTGGCTCACAACCGTCGGTTATAAGATCTGACGCCCTCTGTTTTAGGCCGTGAAGAACTGTCACTCGGTCACTGGGAAGGGTAACAAGGCCCTGAAATGCTTAGTAAGAGCCCTCTTGCCCGCTGCACCCTCAACCTAGGAAGGAATGTGTTTGATGAGGTGATCTGAACCGCCTTCAGTCGCACGTGGCTTTCTAGGAGATGCGCTTTCCAGGGAACCTCTTGCAGGGTTCACGAGCTGCTTTGACAGTCTAAGAGCAATGCTAGGCCACTGCTTGTCCAGCACCGGGGGTGCTTAACCCTGGACTTCATGCAGGTGCGTAGCCAGTGATGCCGCAGCTTGAATAGGACACGATAATAACGGCTTCCTGCTCTAAAGTCCACCGGAAAGGAACCTAATGTTTGCTGGTTTTTTTTTTCCCTTCCTGTCAAAGAAGCCCACGAGTGAAGTATCCCACGCAGGTGGCAGGTGCTGCAGCGGCTAGAACATCCCCCTGCACCGTCTCTGTGCTGGCTGGCTTTGCAGAGTTGTGCTTCGTCCAGCCGTGACCACAGAAATCAGTGCTGGAGTGTGGTTTCTGTTTCCCTGCCCGCCGCCAGTCGGGGTTGAGACCTGGAGGTGACCTTTGTCCCACAAGCTTCAGAACACCCTGTGACAGCAACATGGGCCGGTTTCCTCTGCTCTTCTCAGCTGTCCCCAGCCAGCCAATCCTGACTAAGACAGCCTCGTTTTTTTTTTTAATCCCCAACTCCCAAGATACTAGAAATATTCCACGAACAGAGCACGATTCCAGAGGGTCTCGTAAAAAACCTTGTTGGGGGGAGAACTGCCAGGGCATCATTGGGGGAACTTAACTCCCTCCCTCACTACGGACTCACAGGCCAGAGTGACCTTCCCCTTGTCGCTTATGTCACCTCGGGCCTTAGATGGCTCTTATTTAAGTCTCTAGGAATTTTGAAATAATAGCGAGCTGTGGGGTTGAGGTGGAAGGGCTCCCAGGGCCCCCGTGCAGCCCCGCTGGGCTGCTGTAAGATCCTTTCCTCCCGGCCCTGGTCACTGCTGCCACTCAGGGCCTTCAAGGTTAAATGCTCTGGGGGATATTTTTAAACAGCAGGGACTGGTTAATCTAGAAGTGACATTTACAGTCACAGCGGTGAGCCGAGCCGCCGGCAGCTTAGATCCCGGGCCTCGGGCCTCGGGGCCTCGGGCAACAGGAGCTTGAAAAATGTCAACCCCGGATACACACTTTGGAAGCCATGGGGAAAGCAAGGCCAAAGTGTGAACGCAGTAAGTGAGCCCACCCCCTGGCCTCAAAGCCAGTCCCCGTGTAGAATGGTGTGTGTGTGTGTGTGTGTGTGTGTGTGTGTGTGTGTGTGTGTAAGCGTAATGTCAGCCCCAGACAAAAGCAGCTACTTGAGAGTTTTAGGGGACACTGAGAGAGCTTCTGAGCAGTTTGTCATAAAAGCCAGTCTCTGGTTCTGTGTTTCAGGTGCCATCTGCCACGTTCCCCTGTT
The DNA here is from genome assembly GCA_036184795.1 of Tokudaia tokunoshimensis. Lineage (NCBI taxonomy): Eukaryota > Metazoa > Chordata > Mammalia > Rodentia > Muridae > Tokudaia > Tokudaia tokunoshimensis. The sequence continues at coordinate 4,271,584 of BTHU01000006.1, forward strand.
ATTGCTGTGACTATCATTTTAAAATAAAAATGGACTTCCATATAGGTGACTGGCCATCTCTACTTGCCCAGGACAGGGTGATTCCTGGGGAGTCAGAATTATCTTTTATTGTGTCTTTGGTTGGTATTTATTTACCCAGGATATCCCAGAACTTGCCTAGCCATCTAGGTTGGTCTTGAACTCACAGCTGCCCTCCTGTCTTAAAACAAACATTGACTGCTCCATTCGGCAGTGGAGGCCCAAGTCATGATGGAGGTGCAGGTCTGGGACTTCCTTCCACCATGATTTCCTCCAAAAGCTCTGGGAAGTGTTGGAGGTGTGCTTGTGTCCGTATAGGATTTGTGCAAATCACCTTTGTGTGTGTGTACACATGCGTCTTGATAATGTTTCGGTCTAATACAGAAATGATGGAGGCATCAAACCTGGTTCTCAGGCTATGGGGGATATGGGCATGCTTGTATTTTGAAATGGAGGCCTCTGGATCTTCCTCCAATAGGATCCTGGCAATCTCTTGTTCTAACATGGCTTCTGAAGCTTGAGTCAGGAATTTCGCTTTCAGGGTAGGTTTGTGTGTCCCTAGTGGGGTGTGGGAGCCGTCCGAAATTGCAGCAACCTGAGAAGGCCACACACTCAGTCTGTCTGTCTGTCTGTCTGTCTGTCTGTCTCTCTCTCTCTCTCTGTGTGTGTGTGTGTGTGTTGTGGGGGCGGGGTGCTCCTGGCAGCTGGGCTGTGGGCTGTGCACCTTCGTTCTAGGATTCCAGGGCTCCTGTCACAGAGTCCGGGCTGAGGGCTTGATCTCTGTGGGGCAGGTCTGAGTAGGGTGTTCAATGAGATGACCTTGGGACTGTGAGGGCAGGGAGAAGCAACAGGTGCTATTTATCCCATCCCCCTGGTCAGAACGTCAAGCTGCAGAGAATTTCCCCAGTACGGCCACTCCTACCCTTCTCTGAGCCCTCTTAACCACCCCATGCCTGTGCCTGCTCTATAGGAGAACCACTCTCTAGGGAAGTCCCTTTAGTTTGTGTCCAAGCTTGAACACTTCTTTTTTTTTTTTTTTTTTTGGTTTTTTCGAGACAGGGTTTCTCTGTGTAGCCCTGGCTATCCTGGAACTCACTCTGTAGACCAGGCTAGCCTCAAACTCAGAAATCCGCCTGCCTCTGCCTCCCAAGTGCTGGGATTAAAGGCGTGCGCCACCACCGCCCGGCTCTTGAACACTTCTGTTTTACATTTATTTATTTGTGCAGGTGTGGAACAAATTGCAGGGTATTTGATCACACTGTGAGCCCCAAGATTGTGTTCCGTACTGAAAATACCTGCCTCTAGTTGTGTGGTTCAGCCCATAGCACACACCCGTAATCCCTCTAGCTGGAATACAGACTCGTCCTTAGTGCACACCTTTACTCCAAAGAGTGAAGATAAAGTTACGTTTGTAGAGGGAAGCAATGTCTAATTGAGTGGCGGACAAAGTGACAAATCAGAGAAAGATTTGACAGACTGAGTCAGAGATAGGATACGCCCAACTCTTGAGAGAACAGACAGGAAAAAGAGGCTACTTAAGAGAGAAGCACAGAAAAGAGAGAGAGAGAGAGAGAGAGAGAGAGAGAGAGAGAGAGAGAGAGAGAGATAGTTGTACAGAGACAATGTGAAGAGAGAACAAGCTAGACACAGGTGAAGACAGAATGAGCCAGAGAATGAGAAGGAACCAGAGGATTAGAACAGATTGGCAGTTTTAGTTCGAGGCCAAGCAGAGCAAATAAGGAGGGGCCGAAAGAGAAGCCAGATTGAAGCGGTCAGCTCGGAGAGGAGTTTGAGCCAGAACGCCTGAGTTGAACCAGCCAGCCAGAGTTCAGAAAGAGCTAGAACGGGTGAGCCTACTCAATAAATAGTCTGAGACTTGATGGTACGAAAGCTAGAAGCTTCCAAACACAACACTTGCAGCACTAGGCCTAGGTTAGCAGACGGAGGCAAGAAGCATCAGACAGTTAACAGGAGAACAAAAGTTAGCCGTGAAACATGTGGAGGTCAGTTGGTTCTCCCTCCCACCGTGTGGAGTCAGAGGGATCCAACCCGGACCGTCAGGCTTGGCAGCAGGTACTTTTCCTTACCTGCTAAGCTACTTTGTTGACTCTCACACAATTCTCATGAAGTGAAGATGATTTGTGAATAAGACGGGTAATGAAGGATGGTTCTGAGCTCCTCTCTGTAAACTTAAGTACTTAGGATTGTCAGGTCTGGGGAACCGCGTCACCTGACGGGAGGCCTTCCTTATTCTGAAGAAGGACAGGTAGCTGCAGTGTTGCCCTACAACTGGGTAGGCACAGTGCGCAGAGCCGGGCTGTGGACCGGTCCGGGACCAGTCCGGGACCCACGTTGCCTCTGGGGAGCACGGAGACTTTGTGGTAGGACCTCTCAGAATCTTCTCATTGTGGAGCACCCTGAGGGAGGAGGGATTGTCTGTGATGCGACTTGGCAGAGGTGTAGACCACATCACAGGATCTTGGGAAACTCTGAACAGTGGCGTTGGATGCTTTCCTCGTTTCTATGCAGGGTCCTGGCAGACAGGGGTGTGGTATGGGCGGGTCCTGGCAGACAGGGGTGTGGTATGGGCGGGTCCTGGCAGACAGGGGTGTGGTATGGGCGGGTCCTGGCAGACAGGGGTGTGGTATGGGCGGGTCCTGGCAGACAGGGGTGTGGTATGGGCGGGAGCTGCGGGCAGCAGCTCAGAGTTCTGTGTACCTCAGTCTTCCAGGCTTCTAGTTGAATCAGGACGGGGGCAGGGGTGGGGGAAAGAATAGAATGAGGTCGACTACAGGCTGAGCTATTGCACTCAGCCCAGCTCAGTCCCAGCTCCCCTATTTCCCAGAGACATCGCTACCAGTATGCCGGTCCATGATCTGATATCAGTATTCCAAAAGAAATTAGAAAGCAGAAACCAATAAAGGAAAATAGGTATACTTACAGTTTGGCCGGACTAGGGAAAGAACGCAGCTAGTTTCCGGCAGACCCGTGCCGGCCTTGCAGCCGACAGAAATTAGAAGGATCCACGGAGTCTGCTCTGATGCTATATCCTGTCCACTCCTGGGGGCTGGGGGAGGACGCCTGGGTCTCATCCCATGTCCACGAGCAACAGAGGTTCAGGGCATGGAGGTCAGAGTTTCTGTGGATGCTTGAAGTTGGATAAAGGATACCGGGTATGCTCCCAGACAGCACTCAGTGTCAGCAGCAGGCTTCTGTGTGCTTCTCAAAGACCTGCTCTGGGCTTCCCGGTCAATACTGGATTTGCGATTGCAAAAGAACTGTTTGCAGAGTCACCGGGGAGTTCTGTAGTGGAGACGCAGGCCCAGGTTTTAAGCCTAAGTCTGGTCCCACGGAGCTTATGCCCCTGCATGGGAGATCCGTGTACACAGGACAGTGGCCCACACCGCTGCCACACGGGATAAGCCAGGAAAGTCTGACAATCTAACATTGATCCCCTGAAGCGGGAGGAGAGATGGGACTCCCGAAAGATGCTCCGAACTCCTCACACACATCACGCACATACACGCTCAGGTATCACACGCGCACACACACAAAACTTTTGTGTGAGCCGGGCAGTGGTAGCACACGTCTTTAATCCCAGCACTTGGGAGGCAGAGGCAGGAGGATTTCTGAGTTCGAGACCAGCCTGGTCTATAGAGTGAGTTCCAGGACAGCCAGGGCTACACAGAGAAACCCTGTCTCGAAAAACCAAGTTGGGGAAGCTCCGCCCCAGGGCTTAGAGTTAGGGAGGCCCCGCCCCCCCAAAAAACAAAACAAAAACCAAAAACCAAAAAGTACAAACTTTTGTGTGAAAGTCTCTCTTCAGAACGATGAACTATGGGGTTTGGCGCTTTTGTTTTGACTGACCTGACCGTATGTCGTCCTGACCTCTAAGAAGATGCGTGATGTAGTTTGACCCACCAATGTCCTCGGCCTTTCACTGCCCCTCTCTTTGCGGTGGAAAGCCCTGCGATGCTCCCCGGTTTTACTCAGGACAAGATGGATTGGCTTACCGTGTACATTCCTGTCCCAGCCATTTCTTCAAGGGTTCATTTCAGTGGGGAAAGTACTTAGCATCACAATGGATATCAGGCACTCCGGTTGATTTCTTCTGAGCTCATTTTTGAGGCGGGGCCTCACTCGTCACCTTCCTGCTTCGGCCTCTGGAGTGCCTTCTTTCTTTCTTTCTTTCTTTTTATTTTATTATATGTGAGTACACTGTAGCTGTCTTCAGACACTCCAGAAGAGGGCGTCAGATCTCATTACAGATGGTTGTGAGCCACCTGGGATTTGAACTCAGGACCTTCAGAAGAGGAGTTAGTACTCTTAATCGCTGTCCGTGCCTTTCTTACAAGATATCTTTGGCTCTTCTGTGTGTAAGGGACCAGCCCGGGGGCGGGGAGATGGACTGGAGGCTTGTGTAATGGCCCAAGGACTCTCAGAAGCTTGAACTTGATCTTAGATAATGTGCTCAGCACAACGCCTGGTACACTGTAGCCCAGTTAGCATCAGCCATTTCTGCCCTCTGCCTTCCTCATGTGTGAGAAAACCACGATTCAGGAGCTTGGCAAGAACTCAGCCCCGCATAGCGGGCACTTGAACCCACCCGTCAGACACATGAGACAATGCCCTCTGTGTAGGATTCTTGGGGTATTTGGTTTTGTTTTGTTTTTGAGACTGTCTGGTGTAGCCTAGGTTGAACCCAGGCTTGTATTTAGCAGAGGCTAGCTCCTTATCTTCCTCCATCCACAGTCAAATACTAGGATTATAGGCATGTGCCACCATGCCCAGGTGGGTTCTTGTTTCATTTTTTAAATGTTTTCATTAAACAATACCGGGGAGGCGTGTGTGCCACAGTGTGTGTGTGTGGAAGTCAGAAGACAACCCGGGCAGCCAGTTCTGTCCTTACGCCATGTAGGGTTCCAGGGACGGAACACAGGTCTTCCGGCTTTAGGTGCCTTTGTCTCCTGAACCATTTCATCAGCCCCAGATTTTGGGTTTTGACACAAACCCTGCTCCCTTGGGCCACCCTGCTCCCACTCCATGAGGTGGAAGAGGGATTTCAGCTAGAGTCCTCAGGCTTGGGTCACGCTTCGTACGCGTACCTGGAACTTCCACCTCCCTGACCTTGCCAAGCTAAAGTAGCCTTCGGAGCGGGTCTCAGTGCCCTTGACCCACACAGCAGCTCTTCCGAGCCTTGTTGCCGCCCCCACGGCAGCAGCGGGAAGCTGCAACCCAACGGTGCAAACAGAAGCAGTGCCAAGGCTCTGCCCGGGAGGCAGCGGGTAGTGGGTCCTGACCCGGGTGGGGTGTTGGATCTAGAGCAGCTTGGGGGTTTGTGTCTGGAAAGGGAATGCTGGGGAATAGACTCTTCCGCCCCAGGGGGAGCCTTTCACCCTAGCGCTCCGTTCCCACCAACACCCAACGCTGTCACCTCAGGTTCAGAGGCTGATGGTAAGTCCTGGATCCGACCTCTAGAGGTTACTTCTCTGCGCACAGGTTAGATGTTGCAATAGTCCTACCCCGGGACCAGCCTGAGGGAGGCCTCAGCCTGATGGGAGAGAAGCCATCTCTTCCACACACTTGTTAGAAGAGGTGTTCACGCCCACCAGCTGATAGATACCAGGTAAAGCAAAGGGTGAGGTTCCCCGGGGACCAGCCAGGGAGAGGGGTGCGATTGTCACAGTGGTCACTGCGGTCACGAGTGCCAGCCTAAGCCAACAGCCTGCGGAGGTTGCTACTGCTGCCACCGTCCCTGTTCTGCACGCGGGGGAGTTAAGGCTCATGTTAACTCTCAGACAGTGGTCAGAGTTTGAGGGTCAGATGGGCTCTCCTGGCATTAATTGGGTGTCTGCTGCATGCTGGACACTGTGGTTGTGCCTTTCTGAGTCAACATTCCCAGAGTGCCCTGGGGTGTGCTGTCATGAGTGTTAAAAAAAAAAATTAATAAACCGTTTTCCCTTTCCCAGTCCTGCTCCCAGAATGACAACTCTGAGACTAAAAATTTTTTCTAAAGATTTATTTATCTATTTTATGTATATGAATACACTATAGCTGTATAGATGGTTGCGAGCCATCATGTGGTTGCTGGGAATTGAACTTAGGACCTCTGCTCGCTCCAGCCCTGCTCACTCTGGCCCAAGGATTGATTTATTTATTATATGTAACTACACCGTAGCTGCCTTCAGACACACCAGATGAAGGCTTCAGATCTCATTACGAATGGTTGTGAGTTGCTGGGATTTGAACTCAGAACCTCTGGAAGAGCAGTCAGTGCTCTTAACCACTGAGCCATCTCTCCAGTCTAAGATGTAATATTTATTAATAAGTGCCTAGGCCATAAGCTTTGGCTCAGTCCCCCACTAGCTCATAACTTATTTAACTATTCTACGTCTACCACTCTCCTTTCCTCCCAGCCTGCTTCTTCACTCCTAGCTTTACCTCTCTCTCCTTTTAGCCTCTTGCTATTTCCCAGAATCCTCTCTCTTCCTGCCAGTGTCCCACCTCCTACTTCCTGCCTCAGCCCATTGGCCATCGGCTTTTTTATTGACAGGTGATGCTTACAAGCAATACTCCCTACACCCGCGCCTTCTCCAGCTAAGCCGCACTGGCTTTCTCATCGCTGATGTCCCAACACCTCCAACGCTGCCCATGTGCAGTGCTGCAGTGCCCAGGGGACTTGGTGCCAACCTCGCAGCTGCTTATTTTCTGTTTGCTCTAGGCCTGTCCCCTGGGCTTCTCTGGAGACCCATGCTCTGGCACGTGGTAATTGTGGGACCTACTGACTGTCACGGGGCCTCATCTCCCGGCTGCTGCCTTTTTTGTTGTTTGTGAGTTTTCTTTCGGGGGGGGGGCGGACAAGACCTCATGCTGAAGCTCAAGGCTGGCTTCGAGCATGCTACAGTCTTCCTGCCTCAGCCTCCGGGGTGCTGGGAGAACAGGCTTGAGCTGCCACAATCAGCTTCTCCTAGTCTGTTGAGTGACTGAGCTCCCTCTGCGTGTTATATATATCATCCGTGTGCCTCCAAACTGTGTGACTGCAGGCAAGCCACGCCCCCTGCCTGGTCACCAGAGTCTCATCTTTAAAACGGTTTAAGAATAAGACTTTCCAGGGGGCTGGAGACAGGGCTCGGCATGTGTTGCTCTTGGAAAGGAGTTTTCTTCTCAGTGTCCACATCTGTCAGTTTACAGCAGCCTGTAACTTCAGCTCCTGGGGGGATCTGGTGCCCTCTTCTGGTCTCTGCATGCAAATGCACTCATGTGCTTAAACTTACTCCTAGATATATACACATAATTAAAGATAAAAGAATTAAAAAAAAGAATACTCTTTGAGCGAGGTGTGATGGTGTATACTCATAATCTCAGACCTTAAGAGGCTGAGGGGGAAGGGCAGTGTTAATTCAAAGTCAGCCTGGCTACATTGTCAGACTCTGTCCCAAAAAGAAGGGGAGTGGGGTGGGGAAAGAAAGACACGCAAAATGAAAAAGAAAAGACCACATGTGGTAGTCCATGCTTTTAATCCTAGAGGCAGAGGCAGGCACATTCTGTGAGGTCAAAACTACATGTCAAGTTCCAGGCTAGCCAGGGCCACGTAATGAAACCCAATAAAGAAAAAAAGTATTTTCTTTTTTGCAGAGCACCCCTGTCTCCCTGAAGCCCTTTCAAGGAAAGCCCAAAACGTGGGGTCTGCTCCTGTTCCTTTGAGTTCGGTCCCTTAGACAGTATAGATTTAGAGGCAAGCCACCGCAGTAGGAAATCAACAATATACCCAATATGACTTCCTTTGGAGACAAGGTGTTTTATATTTTTATTTTTTCAAAGATTTAATTATTATTATATGTGAGTGCACCGTAGCTGTCTTCAGACACACCAGAAGAGGGCACCAGATCTCATTATGGATGGTTGTGAGTCACCATGTGGTTGCTGGGATTTGAACTCAGGACCTCTGGAAGAGCAGTCAGTGCTCTTAATCGCTGAACCATCTCTCCAGCCCCACCCCCTTTGAAGTTTTACTTTTTTAGCTACATTTATTTAGTTTGTGTGTATACGTGTGCATGTGTGGGTGTGGTCACCATTGCATGCGTGTGGTTGTCAGACAACAGCAGCTTGTGACGGTGTTTCTCTCCTTCCACTTTGTGTGCCCATGGCTAGAGCTGTCTGCCTGCTTCTGTTTAGGATAGCCACGAAGATTGTCACCAAAAGTGACCACACAGGCTTGGCTGATTCTCACAGTAATCCCAGGAGGTGGGTGTAGGTGAGGGACCCTGGCTCAGAATGAGGTCAAAATCTGCCCAGGATAAAGCTCTTTCTGAGTATCAGAGCATCTCACTCCGCCCCAGGCTCTCCGTGAAGATAGCACGTGGGCAGCCGGGCAGTGGTGGCGCACACCTTTAATCCCAGCACTTGGTAGGCAGAGGCAGGTGGATTTCTGAGTTCGAGGCCAGCCTGGTCTACAGAGTGAGTTCCAGAATAGCCAGGGCTACACAGAGAAACCCTGTCTTGAAAAACCAAAAAAAAAAAAAAAAAAAAAAAAAAAAACCAGCACATGGGCTGCGTGTGGCATTGGGCTTCTGTTTACGTCAACAGGAAGCGTAGTGGACACCTGGTCACCCTGCGAATGGGAGTGGCTTTGCAGAACTTACCGTGGCCTCTGATACCCTTGTCCCCCATAGGCAGGGGTGTAGTTCAGCCATCCTCAGGGGCAGTCAGTGTTTGCCCTCGTGGCTAAAGTTGGCTCCGTGCTGCCCTCCTGGCAGCTGGGGAGCCCTTGGCCACCCACTCTCTATTCTGATACTATCACCTCTTTTTCCATTGTGTCCAGTGCGGCCCATCCCAAGAAAATGCTGAACCATACTCTCTCCTCCACACAGGTGCCTGAGGGCAGAGGGCAGGGACAGCCTTGTAAGGTCACTCAGCAGTGGTCACCTGCACCGGTTGGTGGGAGCGTTTCAAATAGATTCCAGAGAAGCGGACTTAGGCAAGGAGAACTGTTGCGTGAGCATGAAGTAGGCTTAAGTATGGATGTGTAGCAAGCCAGGAGGAGGTGGCAAGCCTCAGATCATGGAGAGAGCCAGGTGAGGTCTGAGCCAGGGCCAGGACTGTGGCAGCAGGTAAGGGTGTACTGCAGGGAACTCCAACTTTTCGGTGCCTCCGAGTACCAGCCAAGCCCCTCCCCTGTGGCCTGACACAGCACACCACAGCCTCCTGCTGAAAGGTGACACTCAGAAGGCCGGGTTCCCTTAGTCACCCTGTGGGCACTTGTGGGACTCTCCTGAGAATGGAACTGGTGGCCCTGTCCCCAGTGTTGGTAAGTGGCCCCAAACACTCAGGAGCTAAACTGGGTGGGAGGGAAAAAAAGGTCCAAGTAGAGACGGGGACTGCAGGATGCTGACATGCTGCCCCAGTCCCTCCAAGACCTCTACTAGACAGGGTGAATGTGTTATCTTGGCAGGGGGTTGGGGTTGGGGACAAGCCCTCCATCCTCTGCACCGTGGTGTTGGCCACTGGCCAGTGCCTGCTGGAACCCGGCAGCTTTCTACATCAGTCATGGGAGGCTTGATGGCTCCGGCACCAGACAGTTGTTGCTTGGGTTTGCATTGCAAGAAGTAAAAATAAGCCTAGGGGGTGTGGCTTAGTTGAGCATATGCCTCATGGTGCAAGGTCCTGGGTTTGAGTGTAGCCCTGGCAGAAAAAAAGAAAGAGAAGAAGCTAAATAAAAAGATCTTTGACCAGGAGCCAGTTTGGGGATCAGCTAGGTCATGTCAGGGGAAAGCAACCTCCTGGGGAACATATGCTCCGTGGCAGGCCAGGCCCTTCTCTAGTCTTTGCTGTTCAGACTGCTACCCAGCTGGTCTGGGCGGCAAGGTTGAGGCCTGAGTCTGCCACCCTTTCTTAAAGACACACAACCAGATGTTGGAATCTCAGCACAGTTTGTGGTGCCTTGGGTCGTATGAAAATTCTGTGTATCTATGTGTTGACAGGGGAAGGTGTGGGTGTTGGGCCAGGATTTGAGCTGGGCTGAGTGACTGAGCTTTTCTGAGTCACAAGTGTCCAAACTGTGAAGTGAAAGAATCAGGTAAGGACAGGCTCGTGGGGCAGTGATGTTCTGGGATGGGAGGGATGGGTGAGAAGGCTGAAGGCCCTCCGCAGGCACAGGTGTGTGGAAATTGAGTGTGTGCAGAGATGTCGTTCTAAGTAATGCTGGGGCAAGGGGAGATTCTGCATTTTTTTTAGAGGGGGAAGCAGGCCTAGAAGAGGAGGTTGGCAGCTTTCTCCAACAGTTTCTCTGTATATACACACTTGGTAACCGTCTGTCCTGGCAACCTCGGTCTCTCTCAATGAGAGAGAGAGAGAGAGAGAGAGAGAGAGAGAGAGAGAGAGAGAGAGAGAAGGAAAGGAAGGAAGGAAGGTAGGAAGAAAGAAAGAAGGAAAGAGAGGAAGGAAGGTAGGAAGAAAGAAAGAAAGAAATAAGGAAAGGAAGGAAGGTAGGAAGAAAAAGAAAGAAAGAGAGAGAGAGAGAAAGAAAGGAAAGAAAAAGAAAGAAAGAAAGAAAGAAAGATGGTCGTTGTGGCACACAGCATTTGGGAGGCAGAGGCAGGTAGGTCTCTGTGAGTTCAAAGCCAGCCTGGTCAACCAGCGAGGTCACACTGTGAGACCTCATCTCTAAATAAATACTTATTTAAGTAAGTAAATAAGTAAACAAGGAAAAGACCCTTAGGGTTTCCACATGGGTAACCCTGGCAAAGCTTGGTATTAGAATCACTGCTTCCTGTCAGGATAGGATTTCTATCATGGAGTGTGTTGAGGTCAGTCCCGAGAAGGACTGGTTACTCCCGTTCATTAGAGTCTTCAGGTTTGATCACGGCAACTTGGTCCCACGCCCCAGTCACCAGCCACGTTTGTGTGTGCCGGTCTACTCAGGCACTCAGCTCCCCTCTCGGCTCACCACCCGCCCATCTGGGTTAGTTTTCCTTCGGCTGTAACAAAGTACCTGATGCTGGATACTTTGTGAAACAAAAAAAAAAAAAGTTTATTTAATGCAAAGTACTGGAGGTCTAAGAGCATGGTCCTAGTTTGTGTTTGACTTTGGTTAGAGCCCTCCAGTGGTCATAAGATGGTAGATGGCTTCCTCGTGGGAACACATGAAGATTGTGAGACAGGAGGCCAGTGGGATTTGGGAGCCAGGGTCACTCGTTTTTTTTGTTTGTTGTTTGTTTTGTTTTGTTTGTTTTTGGTTTTGGCAACTTTTTCCCACGAAGACCTCTGTCACCCAGAGACCAGCACTAGTCCTTTCTGGAGTAGGCTGTGTCTCCTCACCAACATCATCCCAGCTGGGGACAAGCTCCCAGCACATGACCCTCTAGGGCACAGCATAGCCGTAGTCCCAGGCCACTGGCTGTTCTAGGCAGCTGTCTCTTGTCCCAGGCAGCCAGCATTTCCTAAGCTGGTTCCGCGGAGTTTGCATAACACAAAGCTTGCACCATCTCCTGGGCTTCCCAGCCAGGAGTAGGCACAAGGGCATCAGATCACCGAAGGTCCACTCGAGCTCAGTGCCTTCATTGCCGCCCTGCCCTGCCCTTTCTCCGGCAACACTTTAAATATGTTTTACACGCTTGTTATTTCTAATAACAAGCCTTCCCTGGGTCAGGGTGTTTCTCTGGTTCCTTACAGCAAAGCTGTGGGGTGACATCAGCTTGTTCCCTTGGCTCCCTAGTGCACTTGCCGAAACTTGCCGAAACCAGACCTCTTTTTTTTTTAAAAAGATTTATTTATTGATTTTGTATATGTGAGTACACTGTAGCTGTCTTCAGACACTCCAGAAGAGGGAGTCAGATCTCATGACGGATGGTTGTGAGCCACCGTGTGGTTGCTGGGATTTGAACTCAGGACCTTTGGAAGAGCAGTCAGTGCTCTTAACCGCTGAGCCATCTCTCCAGTCTGAAACCAGACCTCTAAAGTGCAAAAGTCCAGCTTGGTTCAGGCCATTGGTTGGTGCTCAGTTTGCGCATGGGTTCGTTTATCCATCCATCCATCCATCCATCCATCCATCCATCCATCCATCTATCAATTCATTCATTCATTCATTCATTCAGTTCCATTATTAAACATTTACTACATGTTTAGTACCACACCAGGCACAGGATCCATAAGCAAATGACCCTGTGGGCGACCTCATTGTAAGGGAAGATGGAGACTTCTTCCATCCTGCATCTCCCCGGACGACCCCCAAGTTACCGTGATGGAATCTGTGCCTGCCATCCACGGTTAAGGCGGTCTGAGCCCTGAGAGAAAAAGGGACAAGAGGAGACCGTGGCTATGTGGCTGGGAAGGTGCCTGAATGTGTGTGTGATGGGACTGGTCTCTCAGCAGAAGCCAGGGGTGGAAGGGCCCTGATCCCTGTCACGCCCTCCTGCCTGAGGAACCTGTTGGACCTCTGAGGATGCCAGGGTCGCTTCTGCAACCTCTGGCAATGCCGTCTGTCAATGAACTCAGAAGAATCTTTTTTCCTGAGGGCTTGTGTGTGAGAGAGCACTTTTCAAGATGATGACCTTTCTTGCTGATGTGTTACAATTTACCAAGGGCAAGAGAAGTAATGTTTGAAATGAACTCCAGCCAGGCGGGGTAACACATGCCTTTAATCCCAGCACTCAGGAGACAGAGACAGGCAGATCTCTGTGAGTTTAAGTCCAGCCTGATCTACAAAGTGAGTTCCAGAACAGCCAGGGCTGTATAAAGAGACTCTGTCTCAAATACACACACACACCTCAAATACACACACACACACACGCACACACACACAGAGTTTGGCTTCAGAAGTTTCCAGTTCAATTTCCAGAAGCAAGGGGAAGCCAGACGGGGTGTGGCATAGCATTAGAAAGACTGGTATCCACCCCACAGCAGTTTTTGACTCTCGTGACACATGTCTTAATCTCTGGAGACATTTTGAAAATTATGCACATATGTTCACATCTGCAGGCTTGTGCATGTCAGCGCTTGTGTGGAGGTCAGGGGACAACTGGTGGGAACCAGTTCTCTCCTTCTACCACGTGCCCTGGGGACTGAACTCATATGGGCTCAGGCGTGGGAGTAATTGCTCTTAGCTGTTGAACCATCTCGTTGACCCTGGGGACATTTTTGGTTGTCACAACCGAGGGAACAAAAACTAATGTCATCTGTTGGGCAGAGCAGAAGAGTGCATTGTAAAGCATGGGTAATCCTGTGCAAAATGCCCCAGTACAGAGTTCTCTAACCTCAAATGCCAATGGCACCAGGATTGAGACTCCCAGGGAGGGTGGGGGATGGACTTGGCATCAGGAAGAAGCCTGGAGTGCTTCTAGGGGCACAGGTGCCTGTGTCTGGTTTTCCTGAGATCAACCTAAGAGTGGGATTGCTGGATCTCATGGTAATTTGGAGTTCTGACTTATTCATCTATTTATGTATTTATGTATTAAGTAGGCTAGCTTCTGGCTCACTGTACCTGAGGATGACCTTGAACTCCTCATCCTCCTGCCTCCACCCCTCCCTTACTGGCAAGGCAGGGATGCACCTCCACACCTGGCACTGTGTTCTCTTCTTGTTTTGGCACACAGGGTCTCTCTATGTAGTCCTAGCTGTCCTGGACTGGGCTGGCCGTGGACTCAGAGACCCATCTGCCCCAGCATGTGCCACCAGTCCCTGCACGCCAAGCTCTTTTGAAGAGCTGTTCCACACTATCTTCCTCAGGATTTGCCCTGTGTTAAATTCCCAGGAGCAGCGAGCAGACAGTGTACCCTCGTGAACCACACGTGGATTTTCACCCCCGTGTTAGCTTTCCCCATTGCTATAAGGAGCTAACTGAGGCAACTCTAAAAAGAAAGGTGTGGGTTCAACATATTGGAGGTTCCAGTCCGATATCAAGTGTTACCACTGCTTTGGGCCTTAATGGGCCCTTACCGCCATTTTAGGGTAGGGATATAATGTAGGGCTTCCTGCTCTGCGATGGGGTCACATTCCCAGACCACTGTAGGCTTCTGACAAGGCAGAGCACCATAGCTGGAGCACATGGAGAGACCAACGGAGCACACTGCTCCCCTCAGTCAGGAAGGAAATGAGAGAAAGTGCTGGCTTTCGAAGGCACACCCCAGGCCTCCCCACCCCACACTGGCCTCTGCCTCCTAAAGATTCCACTTTACATGCTGAGGAGTACCACACTGGGAACCTGCAGGGGATACCCATCAAAACTATTGCGTGCGCTCACGTGTGCCCTCTGCCTGTCTGTCTCTATCTCAGACTCTCTGTTATGACCAGTCTACCGGATGCGTCATTGTGCTTCCAGTTTTAAATGATTTCTTATTACTTTTAAAAACAAGTATATGGGTATTTGGCCTGCATGTCTGTCTGTACACCACATGAGTGCCTGGTGCCCACAGAGACCAGAAAAGGGTGCTGAATCCCCTGGAGCTGGAGTTATGGATGGTTGAGAGCAGCCGTGCTGGTGCTGAGAATTGAACCTGGGTCCTCTAGAAGAGCCACCAGGGTTCTTAACCTCATAGCCATCGCTCCACGCTCCAGCACCCAGGGATTATATTTGAAGTGTTTGAACTCTGTGTGTGTGTGTGTGTGTGTGTGAGTGCATGTGTGTGTGCATGTATGTGTGTATGTGTGTGAGTGTGAGTGTGTGCATGTGTGTGCATATGTGTGTGAGTGTGTATGTGTGTGCATGTGTGTGCATATGTGTGTGAGTGTGTGTGAGTGTGTATGTGTGTGCATGTGTGTGTGTGAGTGTGTGTGTATATGTGAATGTGTGAGCGTGTTTGTGTGTGTGTGTGTGTGTGTGTGTGCCTAAGTGCCCTACTTACAAGACCAGACAGGGAAGGGGTATTGGGTTACAGGCAGTAACCTGATTTGCCTGATATAGGTCCTAGGACCTGAACTTGAATTCACTGCAAGAACAGTATGTCAGTCTGAAAGGGCGTGGCCCCATAAACTTGGTCAAGTATTCGGTTCCCAGTTTTGAGTGGTTTAGGTTTGGTAAGTGTGGCCTTTTTGGAGGACCTGTGTCACTGCAGTAGGTTTTGGGGTTTCAAAAACCCATCCAGGCCCAGTCCAATTCTCTCTCGGCCTCCAAAGCTCTCAGCAACCACTGTAGCACCACGCCTGCCTCCTACCGCCATGCTGCCCACCGTGGGGGCCCGGCTCCTCTGAAACTGTAAGCAGGCCCCCATTCAGTGCTGTTATTTTCACTTGGATTTTGTTTGTTTGTTTGAGACAGGGTTTCACTGTGTAACAGAGCCCTGGACTCACTTTGTAGACCAGGCTGGCCTGGAGTTCACAGAGATCCACCTGCCTCTGCCTCCTCCTGAGTGCTGGGATTAAAGGCATGTGCCACTATGCCTGACAAATCTTTCCTTCCTTCCTTCCTTCTTTCCTTTTTAAATTTATTTATTATGTATTTATTTTACTTATATGAGTAAGTACACTGCCTCTGTCTTCAGATGCACCAGAAGAGGGCATCGGATCCCATCCTAGATGGTTGTGAGCCACAATGTGGTTGCTGGGACTTGAACTCAGAACCTCTGACAAAGTAGTCAGTGCTCTTAACCGCTGAGCTCTCTCTCCAGCCCCATGCTCTCTTTTATGGTAATAGAACATTAACTGAGATAAAGCATGCTAACCTGTTGAGCCAGCTCTCTAACCATGAAATACAGTGTCTCTGATGTGCTCACAGGCCATCATATGCCTCCTTTGGAAAATGTCTCAGGTTCCATTTTCAGATGCAGTATCTGCTTTGTTGAGTTGGAGGAGCTCTTTATATATTCAGGATCATCCTCATCAGAATATGGTTTGTGAATGTTTTTCCCATTTTGAGGATTATCTTTCCAACTTACCAATGCAATGGTGTACTGTGATTGTTTTTTTTAAACAAAGTTTGGCAGTTCATTTTATTTTATCTTAAATTTTTGGGGGACAGGTTTCTCTGTATAGCTTAGACTGGCCTTGAATTCCCAGTCTTTGAGGCAGAGGAGATGGCCCAGTGGGCAAAGCGTTTGTCAGGCATCTGAGAGGACTGGTACCCCAGCACCCACACAAACGAACCTGGTTACCATGGCACCCGGCGGGTGGGGTGGGATCTTGATCGGTACATCAAGAAGGCCAATCAGAAAGCTCTGTGTTCAAGTGAGAGAGACTCTGCCTCAGTATATAAGGTAGAGCAGCACCACTGGAAAGGATAGGCCATGTCAACCTCAGGCTTCCACAGACATGTGCACATGAATGCACATGTGCCCAGCACACATCACCACATGCACAGACACATGCCCAAAACAAACAAACAAACAAACAAACAATCAGTCGCTGGCTCTCAGCCTCCCCAGAGCAGGCATTCTAAGTATATGGGTGTTTGTTTCTACAAAAGGTTTACATTTTTAGAATGACATTTGTTTATTTGTGAGTGTGTGTGTGCGCGCGCACGCGCACACGCATCCATGTACATGGAGGCCATCCCTCCATGGCCTCTGCATCAGCTCCTGCTTCCTGACCTGCTTGAGTCCCTGTCCTGACTTCCTTTGGTGATGAACAGCAGTGTGGAAGTGTAAGCTGAATAAACCCTTTCCTCCCCAGCTTGCTTCTTGGTCATGATGTTTGTGCAGGAATACAAACCCTGACTAAGACAGTATCTGATGTCTCTTCTCACCCTCCACTGTAAGGGTTTGGGGAACTGAACTCACCATATCAAGCTTGGTAGTGAGCAACTACTCTCTGAGCTGCCTCGACAGCCCCAATTTTAAAAACTTTGATGAAGCCAAATATGTCAATTTTTAAAGTGTTGCTTACATCTTCTGAGTCACGTCTAAGAATCCATCATGAAACCATCTTCAGGATGGTTTGAAAGTTTTCTAGATTTTCCTAGACTAAGGCCTCTGGCCAGTTTTGAGTTGATTATGAAGTCACATGGAGCAGGGGTCCAGCCTCATCAAGTTACATGGATCAGGGGTCCAGCCTCATCCAGTTGATTATGAAGTCACATGGAGCAGGGCCCCAGCCTTATCCATCTGCATGTGACAAAGACATTGTTCCCGTGGGAGTGATTATGGCCTCGTCGCAGGCATGGCTTCTGTCTGAGGCCCATGTCTGTGCCCTCTGTCTCGGCTTCAGTACCTCCATTCACTGTAGCTCCACAGTTTTCTTTGGGGATCACACCTGGGGTCTTGTGCATGCCACATGAGCCCCGCTATTGGACTGGCCCTGTAGAATACTGGGAATTGTTTGTAATTTGGAGGAAAAAATTGAGACCCAGTTTCATATAGCCCAAGTTGGCATCAAAGATCTCCATCCGTGTGGCTCACGGTTATCCGGAACTTCTGATCTCTCTCCTCAGCCGTCCACCTGCTGCGATTCTAGAATGGTGTCAACATTCAGAGTCTTCTGCAGTCCTGGGGATTGAACCCAGGTCCTCGTGCGTGCTGCATGGACCCAGTGCCCACCAAGCCCCAGGCTCTGCTCTTTGTTCTTTCAAACATTGTTTTGCCTGTTGGAATCCCTTGAAGTCTCACGTCGATCTTTGCATCACATGGGGTGGCGGGTCTAGCTCAGCAATAGCAAGTTTTCAACTCCTTGGATACATTTTTCGTGTGTGTGTGTGTGTGTGTGTGTGTGATTATAAATTGAATTTCAGCTTGCTAGTTGCTTGGGTGTAGGAACCTGATTGATTCTAGTGATTTTTTGATCCCACAAATTAAACTTATTGCCTATGGTGGTTCTTAACTTGTCTCTGTCTCTCCGGATTTTTGGGACTGTCTACGCGTGACCCACCCTTCTGCAGATGGCCTGGGCCTGTCTTCCTTTCTCCTCTTTGTGTAGGTGCTTGCTCTGGGTAGAACTCCTGTACAGTGGCCCTTCCAGTCTTATCTGTGGTATTAGGAGATACATCATTGGTTTTAAGGTTCCTGCCTGTTGCTGGTTCCCTAAATGTCTTTTTTTTTTTAAAGTCATGAGAAGGGATGGGATTTTAGCATGCGCGTGCGCGCACGTGTGTGTGTGTGTGTGTGTGTGTGTGTGTGTGTGTGTGTGTGTGTGTGAGAGAGAGAGAGAGAGAGAAAGAGAAATGGTTGTGTGATTTCTCTTTGGTGCCATTAATGTGACCTGTCACTTGACATTGAGTCACCCTAGATCTGCTTTCCTTTAAAAAGAGACTTGATGACCTTAAAAGAAAATAGAACCCAAGTCTATGCTGTACCCAGAACTAGACCCTTGCCAGTCATTCAGGGATCTAACTGCCAAGCGGTCATGAGGTCCGTACACAGTGCCAACAGTTCCAGGAAACCTTAAGAACTCTTCCCATTTCCCTAAAGAACATTTTGTTGAAATCACAAAGAAAGATGCCATTTAGACAGGCATCTGCCCGAGCCGCGGGTCGTGACTTTGTAGCGTTTCTAACACAACCACGGCGGTATTGACTCATTTATTTTTTCTTTGCAAATGCTTGCTATAGCCCAAGGCCCTACCCACCGCTCAGCTAAAGCCCCAGCGGGAAGATCTGGTTTAAAGAGGTTGAAACATGTTCAGGTCATGATTTTTAAAAAGACAATCATTTGAGGTATGGCATGTATATGGAGGTCAGAGGACAATTTTCCAGGGTGTGTTGTGCCAGGAGACGTCCATGAACCCCAAAAGTCCAGCAAGGAGCCGATTCTGATGCAATCGCCCTAGGGTCTCTTTATTCAAGGTCGAGCTTGGGCCACCCACCACCTCTGACTCAGGAGAACGGGAGGGAGCCTCAAACCCAGTTTCAGGCAAGCATTTACAGAGCCGAGAAGCGGGTCTCTAGCCTGGCACACATCTGATTGGAGGGGAGGGTTGTGGTCTTTAACGTCATTGGCTGGTGCCGGAGCCAAACCATAAACTTAACTTCTGCTTTCCTCCTGATTGGTGGTTGTTAGGAAGTGAAGTGTCAGGGGTGGGCTTGTAACCTGGAGGTGCAGATTTGTTGGGGGGGGGGGTAACCTGGAAACTGGTGCTAGGTACCAGCCTGTTAATTAGTTCAACCTTAGGTCAGGTTCGCTCTCTCTCTCTCTCTCTCTCTCTCTCTCTCTCTCTCTCTCTCTCTCTAAAGATTTATTTGTTTATTTTATGTATTCACCATTGCTGTCTTCAGATGCACCAGAAGAGGGCATCTGACCCCATTACAGATGGTGGTGAGCCACCATGTGGTTGCTGGGATTTGAACTCAGGGCTTCCGGAAGAGCAGTCAGCGCTCCTAACCACTGAGCCTCTCTTACTTTTTCCACTTGGTCGTCGTACCCACACATTTCTGAATGACTCTCCTGTCTCTCCTATCTCACTGTAGGAGCGCTGGGGTTACCTACGTGAGCCACCACGCCCAGCTTTTCATTTGGATTCTAGGGATTGAACACAGATCTGTCCAGGTGTGCTGGACCTAGGTCAGGATGGAGTTCATCTTCCTCTAGGCCCTGAGGACACAGACACACGGAAGGAGGAGACAGCGCCAGACACAGCAGAAATACGGATCTTCCTGGGTGCTTGATTCCAGGAACCTTTACAGATGCAAAATGTGCATCCAACGTGTGCTTCCCTCGTGCCCACACAGAGCCTGTGCATGCTCTAATCTCTGGGTGATTTATAGTTCCTGATACTACTGTAAACTATGCAGAGAGCCATTAGGTGCATTGTTTAGAGAACAACAGAACAAAAAGATAGAAAAGTCTGTGCAGTGCAGGTCCAGTTTCTTCTAAATGTTTTCAGCACGGTTAATTAAAACTGCAGAGAAGCTAACCCCGTAGCTAAAGTCATTTACATGGCATGCAAATAACTCACACAGCATACAGCTCATTAGCATAACATGCAAGTCATTTATATAATGTGGAAGTCATTTACACAGCATGTAAGTAATTTACATAGTGATTTGAACTTATGTGGTTGCTGGGATTTGAACTCAGGACCTTCAGAAGAGCAGTCAGTGCTCTTAACCGCTGAGCCATCTCTCCAGCCCTCGATGTGAACTTATGACCTCCGGAAGAGCAGTCAGTGCTCTTAACTGCTGAGCCATCTCATCAACCCCACACAAGCCATTTGTATAGCATAGAAGTCATTTACATAATATATGTCACTTACATAACATACAAGTCATTTACACAGCATACAAGTCATTTGCACAGCACATAAGTAATTTACATAGCATACAAATAATTTACATGGTATACAAGCCATTTACACAGCACACAAGCCATTTACATGGCATACAATTCATTTACATAGAATATAACCCACTCATGTAATGAACAAACTAGCAGGGACTGGAGAGCTGCTCAGTGGTTAAGAGCCTGGGCTGCGCTTGCAGAGGACCCAGGTTCGGTTCCCAGCGTCCTCATGGTGGCTCACAAACACCCCTAACTCCAGGAGATCGGATGCTCTCTATTGACCTCCGAGGGTACCGGGCACACAGGTGTACATGCATACACGCAGGCAAAATACTCATATACGTAAAATAAATCCTTAAAGAATAGAACAAGTCAATGCTGCTAGTGGGTTCAGACCTGGTGGTGTCACAGCCAGCCTCAGGACATTCTCATCCACCCGAACAAAACAGAGATGACACACATTTTAGCTGTGACCCGAACCCCACTGTCCCTCAGTAACAGCTAATCTTTCTATCTGTATGGACTGGCCTAGTGTGGGCAGTTTGAAGAAACAATTATAATCTGTGGTTTTTCATGGTTGGCATAGGGGTTTCCTATTCATCCACATTATAGTGTGAATGACACTGCATTCCTCCCTTTTTTTTTAAAAGATTCATTTATTATTATATATATAAGTACACTGTAGCTGTCCTCAGACACACCAGAAGAGGGAGTCAGATCTCATTATGGATGGTTGTGAGCCACCATGTAGTTGCTGGGATTTGATCTCAGGACCTTTGGGAGAGCAGTCAGTGTTCTTAACCACTGAGCCATCTCACCAACCTGCCCCTGCCCCCCCCCCTTTTTTTTTGAAAGATTTATTTATTATATGTAAGTACACCGTAGCTGTCTTCAGACACACCAGAAGAGGGAGTCAGATCTCATTATGGATGGTTGTGAGCCACTATGTGGTTGCTGGGATTTGAACTCAGGACCTCTGGAAGAGCAGATGGTGCTCTTAACCACCGAGCCATCTCTCCAGCCCCACTGCATTCCTTTTAATGGCTGAATAATGTTCCATGTGTGAATGTACCACATTTTGTCTATTTATCAGTTAAAAGATACTTGGCTTTTTTTTTTTTGGAAACAGGATCTCAGTGTGTATCCCTGCCTATCCTGGAACTCACAGGGATCCATCTGCTCTGCCTCCTGAGTGTTACTGGGCCTTAAAGAATAATTAATACGGGGCTGGAAAGATGGCTCAGTGGGTAAGGGCACTGACTGCTCTCCCGAAGGTCCTGAGTTCAAATCCCAGCAACCACATGGTGGCTCACAACCATCTGTAATGGGATCTGATGCCCTCTTCTGATGTGTCTGAAGACAGCTACAGTGTACTCATATACATAAAATAAATAAATAAATCTTTAAAAAAGAACAATACTTGAATTGTTCCCATGTTTTGATATACTAAATCATGATTCTGGAACAAAGTCCTTGACAGTACCTTCTTGAGTTCTTTCTTCTGCGGCTTATGTTGAGCATGTGTTGGTGTGTGATTGATCTTAAAACATCTGAGACTATGTAATTTACAAAGAACAGATATGTTGGGGGCTGGAGAGATGGCTCAGAGGTTAAGAACACAGGCTGTTCTTCCGGAGGACCCAGGTTCAATTCCCAGCGCCCACAGGGCAGCTCACAACTGTCTGAAACTACAGTTCCGGGGGATCAAACGCCCTCACACAAACATGCATGCAAGCAAAACACTGGACATACATAAAATAAAAACAGATAAATTACAAAGAAGGAACAGATAGGTCTTTTAAAGAGACTGATTTATTTTAATTTTGTTTTAAAGAAAGATATGTTTTTATTTTGTGTTTCTTTTATTTCTTGAGACTATGATACAATTATATCATTTTCCCTTCTCTTTCCTCTCTCCAAACCCTCCCATAAGCCCCTTCTTGCTCTCTTTCCAATTCATGGTCTTTTTTATATCAGTTGTTGATATATGTGTGTGTGTGTGTGTGTGTGTGTGTGTATGTATACATATCCCTAAATATATAAGTACAACCTACTCAGTCTGTCTAATGTTCCTCGTGTGTGTTTTCAGGGCTGACCATTTGGTATTGGATAACCAGTCGGCCTCTCTTCCCTCAGGAAGACTGTTTCTCCTGTTCCCGGCATCCTTAGCTGCCCGTGGTTCTTATGTATGTTGAGACCTGGTGTCTCTCCCCTGATCTGTTTATTTTTATTTTATTCGTACGAGTGTCTTGCCTGCACGTATACACATGTACCACATGTATGCCCGACACCTTCTGAGCTCAGAGGAGGGCATGAGATCCCCTGAAACAGGAATTAGAGCCGATTGTGAGCTGCCGTGCGGGCGCTGGGAACCCGAGCCGGGTCTGCTTGGAGGCCAGCCATTTCCCCAGCCCCAAGAGCATATCCCTCCCTCCTGGTTTGAATCTCGGAAGGCCAGGGTTGAAAAGCTGTGTTTAACGAGAATCTTCTGTGCCTCACCCCGTGGTGGAGGCGGATGGACAAGAGAGCAAGAGACTCAGCCTGCGACCGCGGATCCTTCCCCACCGCCATGCTTTTCCTGCTTGCTTCCTGCCTCCGGTTCACTGAGGATCGCAAATGAGCTCTGGGAACACACATTCGAGCCACAGCGTATACCCACATCTAGGTTAGCAACATGCCCTGGGCCACAGGCACGGGACGCGCTGAGTCAGAGGAGAACCCCATCTCCACTCGTTGTACCTCCTCCAGCACAGGGACCCCCGCCCCATACCCTTGCCCCACGCGCCGCGTTAGAAGTCTGTTGACCCTAACTATAAACTCTCTTCTTTCCCTTGACAGGTTGTCTGAATGGTCTTGCTTCTCCTTCTGGCTTGCCTGGTTTTCTCCTGCCTGACCTTTTCCTGGCTAAAAATCTGGGGGAAGATGACAGACTCGAAGCCGCTCACCGACAGGAAGGCGGAAGCGAGCCTCCTTTCAGGCGAGGAGTCCTTTTCAGCCTCGAAGCAGCTACAGAAACACGGCAGCGGCGACTGCTCAACTCCTGACCGGGAGGAGCCGGACTCCCACCGAGGTCCTGGAGATGCCGGCCAGCAGAGGAACTCGCTGCCCAGCTCAGACCAGAAGCCTCCGAGGAGCCCACTGTCTTCCAGTGACACCTGGCCCTCCCCAGAACTCCAAACCAACCGGGCAGCTGCCCCCGGCTCAGATGCCAACGGGTTGTCCTTCCCAGCCAGGCCTCCGAGCCACAAAACCGTATCCCCCTCCAGAGAGGACAAGAAGCAGGCACACATCAAGAGGCAGCTGATGACCAGCTTTATCCTGGGCTCCCTGGATGACAACTCCTCTGACGAGGACCCTAGCGCTGTCTCCTTCCAGAACTCCTCCCGGAAGGGCAGCAGGGCTAGCCTGGGCACTCTGTCCCAGGAGGCTGCATTGAACACAAGTGATCCAGAGCCTCACGCACCTACTATGAGGTAACGGACCTTCTCTTTATACTGGGAGTTAGAGTTGTATCTCTGATATGCAGTGGGATTTGCTTCTTTCCTCGACTCTTCCCTCCGATCTTCTAACGCATGCGTGTTAGAAGCCATGTTGAAGGGGTAGCTATGTTGAAGAGCGGAAGGCAAAGCCTGACTTCTTTGCTTCCTGTTTCCTCCTTTCAGACTTATTGATTGTGCACCTGCTGTGTGCACCTGCTGTGTACACCTGTTCTATGCACCTGCTGTTGCACCTGCTGTTTGCACCTGCTGTGTGCACCTGCTCTTTACACCTGCTGTGTGCACCTGCTGAGTGCACCTGATGTTTGCACCTGTTGAGTGCACCTGCTGTGTACACCTGCTCTTTACCCTGCTGTTGCACCTGCTGTTTGCACCTGCTGTGTGCACCTGCTCTTTACACCTGCTGTGTGCACCTGCTTAGTGCACCTGATGTTTGTACCTGCTGTGTACATCTGTTCTATGCACCTGCTGTTTGCACCTGCTGAGTGCACCTGCTGAGTGCACCTGCTGAGTGCACCTGCTGAGTGCACCTGCTGAGTGCACCTGCTGAGTGCACCTGGTTTGCACCTGCTGAGTGCACCTGCTGTTTGCACCTGATGAGTGCACCTGCTGTGTGCACCTGCTCTTTACACCTGTTGTGTGCACCTGCTGAGTGCACCTGATGTTTGTACCTGCTGTGTACACCTGTTCTATGCACCTGCTGTTTGCACCTGCTGAGTGCACCTGCTGAGTGCACCTGATGTTTGCACCTGCTGAGTGCACCTGCTGAGTGCACCTGCTGTTTGCACCTGCTGAGTGCACCTGCTGTTTGCACTTGTTGAGTGCACCTGTTGAGTGCACCCGCTGAGTGCACAGAGCTCCGTGCCTGGAAAGTGGCTTTCTAGAGCTCTTAGCCAAGCTGGGGCCGATGATCTTGTGGGTGACAAGTTACCAGTTAAAAAACCCCAGGCGATCTCTGGAGGGAGAGACTGCTCTCTCTGCCTCCTTCCTGCCTTCCCTCACCCAACAGTAAACTAATCCCCTCTGGTGCCTAAACAACAGAAGCTCAACTACTGTCACCTGCTATCAACCCTGTTGTTAATACCAAAGCCTGTAGATCCACTGCGGGTATGACTGTGTGTGTGTGTGTGTGTGTGTGTGTGTGTGTGTGTGTGCGCGCGCGCACGTGCGCGTGCAGGTGTGTGGGAGCATGCCCATGCAACAGTGCAGGTGTGGAGGTCAGTTATGAGGGTGGAACTCAGGACGGTTGTGCTTTGCTGAGCCAGTTCACTGCCCTTCACCTTGAGGCAGGCTCTCTCTCTGAGCCTGCCACGCCCTGCTTCAGTACACTGGCTGGCAGGCAAACCCCTGGGATCCTGCTTTCTCTGCCTCCCCAGAGCTGAGTTACAGATGCCTATTGCCACATCTGGCCTGGAGGCATCCAAACTCAGGTCCTTGTGCTTTTGCGGCATGCAATTTCCCACGGAACCACTTTCCAGCTTCTTCCTTCCTTCCTTTTTTTTTTTAAGGTTTATTTATTGTTATATACACTGTACACTGTAGCTGTCCACTGTCCATCCTTCCTTCCTTTCTCCCTCCCCTTCCCCTTCCCCCTCTCCCTCCCCCTCTCTTTCTTTCTTTCTTTCTTTCCTTCTTTCTGTGTAACAGAGGGTATCCATGGTCCTCTGATCTTCTTACCTCTGCCTCCTGAGATTTCAGGCATGGGCCTTCACACCTGGCCAATTAAAGATTCTCGTTATATAAAGTGTAAACCACTCCGAGTAGCTAGTGGTTATCACATCTGTGTGAGTCCGAACCCAGTGGTCAAGGAGGATCTAATTGTGTGAACTGGCTTACCAAGTCAGCAGGCTGGGCAAAGCTGTAACACGGCAGCTGTTGTTTCCTGCCTGAATCTTAGAGTCTCAAAGGTTGTGAGGATTCAAATTCAACAAACTAATATTTCCAACGTATTTAGCAAGGAAACAAAGCACTTACTAAATAGCCAGTTAAAAATAATGACGGGGGCTGGGTTTAGTGGAGAATGTCGGTGATCCCAGCACGTGGGAGCCTGATGCTGCAGAAAGAAATCCAGACTAGGGGTTTAGCTGAATACCTCGGGTTTTTTTCCATTTCAAAGACAGATGGCGAAGGCCTGGGAGGAGGCCTGGGTGTCTGTCCAGGACTCTGACCTTAGGACAGAACTGTGACAGAAATGGCTGTGCCTGTGGCTCTGTGGCCCTTCCTGGTTTCCGATCAAGCCCTCTGGCCTCAGCCCTGCTCTGTAGCCTCTGCCCTCGTGGGCTTCTTCCTGCAGCAGCAGGCGGAAGCTCCTTCCCTTCCTGCCTGTCCTCACCTTCCCAGGTCCCTCCTCCTCTTTCTGGCTCTTGGCTCCTTTCACACTAAAGGTTTCTTTGTTCCTACCAGGGCTGGCTGTCTGCAGGGAGACTTGTGTGTTCTCTTCCTCCTCCCCCCCTTTTTTTTTGAGACAAGGTTTCTCTGTGTAGCCCTGGCTATCCCAGGACTTGTTCTGCAGACCATGCTGGCCTTAAACTCAGAAGGCTGCCTGCCTCTGCCTCCCGAGCACTTGGATTAAAGGCAGGCAGCCACCACCATCCACCACCGTGCCCGACTTGGGACCTGCACTTTCAGTGGCAGACATGTGCTTTGTCTCAGCTGTCTGTCACTATCTTAGAATTCCTGGTGACACAGAGGAAGGACTGGCCTCCTCCTTTTCACTTTGTAGCAGACATCCCTGGCTCCCTGTCCCTGACCCACCTTTAAAGATGCCAGCCGCTAGCTTCTGTACCGCCCACTCTGTTGCTCTCACAACTCTCAGTTCTGCCTTTACATCTTTATCTGGTTCCTCCTGTGTGGCCTCTCTCCTGTGCTGGGAAGCAAGTCCCTGAGTACAGTCTGTCTTTCCTCACCACCTAGCCCTGTGCTGGCTGAAGGCCGGTGGGCTTTGAGTATTGGCCAAATGCATTGGATGAAGCAAGCAATGAGGACCCCCTACAAACAAAATCTGCATTCCGGGGGCATGGTAAATACGTGGACCAACGCGGAAATCGATGGATGGATCGTTGGTGGATCAATGGATAGATGGGTAGACAGATGAGTAGGTGGATGGATAGATGTGGGAAAAAACCGGTGGGGGCAGGGACGGGCGTGGCGGGGCTGACTGGCACGCAGGGCCCGCATAAGGGAAAACTGGCTAGGCCTACGCACTGCACCGGGGTAAGGAGGGTGGGCGCCCGAACATCTGTAGAGAGAGAGAAGCTGCCTGACTAGCCGGGAGGTCTTTTCCCAGAAGGTGGGGCCTTGCAATCTGCCCCGAAACTTGGCTGAGAAGAGGCTGGGTCCTTTCCTGGTGGCTGGAAACGCTGAGGCCTGCTCCATGTTCTTACACGGCGGGTTTTGATAAGAAGAGACAGTTCATAGTTACAATGCTTTATTATAGAAAAGTAGGAAGAGAAAGGAGTTAGAGAAGTAAAGAGAGAAAGAGAAGATAGAGGGATGAGAGCTGGCTGTGACCACGTGGAAAGAGGAAAGAACAGGAAGACAAGAGCAAGGACAAGAGAAAAAACGAGAGAGGGGCAAGAGAGAGCAAGGAGGGGCAGGAAGCCTCCGTTTATAGTGGACTGGGTTACCTGGCTGTTGCCAGGTAACCGTGGGGCAGGGAAAACCTGGCTGGAGCCAGGTGAATGTAGGGGTGGAGTCCAGCCAGAACAATGGCCACAGGGCTATGGAGTTGAGAAGCCAGGAGTCTGGGAGCATGGCTCACTGGTTCCGTCCCTTGTAGAATGTTCTACTGGGTCTCCAGAGGAAGCCTTGCTCAACCAGACCACAGATTGCCTTACAAGGTCCCACAGATAGATGGATGAATAGATGGATGGATGGATGGATGGATGAATAGATGGATGAATAGATGGATGGATGGATGGGTGGATGGATGGATGGATGGATGGGTGGATGGATGGGTGGATGGATAGATGAATAAATGAAAGGATAAATGTATAGATGGATGGATAGATGGATGGATGAATAGATGAAAGGATGAATGGATGGATGGATGGACAGATGGATGGGTGGATAGATGGATGAATAAATGAAAGGATAAATGGATGGATGGATGGTGGATGGATGGAAGGATGGATAGAAGGTGGATGGATGGATGAATGGATGGATGAGTGAGTGGGTGGATGGATGGACAGATGGATAGATGGATGAATAGATGAAAGGCTGAATGAATGGATGGATGGATGGGCGGGTGGATGGATAGATGAATGAACAAGTGGTTAGATGGATAGGTAGATGGACAAAAGATAGATGGACAGATGTAGGTTGACAGATGATCAGATGGGTAGGTGACTAAGTGGATGGATAGATGGATGGGTGGGTGGATAGATGGATGGATGGATGGACAGATAGATGAATGGACAGATAGAAGGATGGATAAATGGATGGGTAGAGGAATAGATACATAGATGAATATGTTGATGGATAGTGATTCTCTTTGGCCCTTTCCTGGACTTGGTTGGTCCTCGAGGACTGAAATTCTCACACAACTCACAGAAACAGTCAACGAGCACATCACGGTGTGACAAAACAGTCTCTGACATGCAGCTCGCAAGCCCCGGATGCAGGAGGACCCATCCCTCTGCCTCACACACAGTGGGTCTGGTGAAAGATGCCCAGGCTCAAAGCTGCCGCTGCCCTTGTTCAGGGACACACCATGGTGTTGACTACATGCTGTGGGGTGGGCAGAGTGGGACTGGACAGGTTCAGGATCACGACACCGCATGCTGAGTACAAGGCTATGAAAGGAGCATCCTCCGCTGGTATGAGCCCCCTCACCTGCAGGACTGCTCAGCCTGCTGCAGAAACATCCATGGGACAACAAAGTGCACAGCTTTGCCTTTCTAAAAACCACAGAGAACCATGTGCTGTGCGTCCTGTACTGGAGCAGTCCTCAGCACACATGGGCACAGAACATGCTGGGATTTCACAGTTGTGTGTATTTGGTGTGTATATGACTGTGTGTTTGGTGGCATGTGTGTGGTTCTATGTGCAGTGTGAGTGTTTTAGTGTGGGTGCTATGTGTGCTAGAATGTATTACTGTATGTAGTATGTGGTCATGTGTGTATGTGGCCATGTGTATATGTGTGGTATGTGCAGTATGTATATGGTTGTATTGAGTATGTGCATGTGTGTGTATGTACTCATGTGTGTGTATGTGGTCATGTGTGTGTATGTGGTATGTACAGTATATATATGGTTGTGTTGAATGTGTGCATGTGTGTGCCTGTGTGTGTATGTAGTCATGTGTGTGTGTGTGGTATGCGCAGTATGTATATGGTTGTGTTGAGTGTGTGTATGTGTGTGTAAGTGGTCATGTGTGTGTATGTGGTATGTATAGTACATATATGGTTGTGTTGAGTGTACATGTGTATGCATGTGTGTGTATGTGGTCACGTGTGTGTATGTGGTATGTGCAGTATGTATATGGTTGTGTTGAGTGTGTATATGTGTGTGTGCACGCGTGCTCACGCGCTTGTGCGCGCATGTGTGTCACAGAGTGTGTACAGAGATCTGAAGACAACATTCTAGAGTCAGTTCCCTTCTGCCTTGTGAGGCCTGAGGATTGAACTCAGGCTGGCCAAGGCTGACCTCGACCTCCTGACCATCCTGCTTCCGTCCCCCATGAGCTGGGATCACAGGCACGTGTCTCCATAGGCAGTTTACACAACACTGGAGACTGTACCTGGGCCTCCCGTGTGCTGGGCAAACACTACCAGCTGAGTGGGAGCAGTACCCCTTAGTTGTCTTTTGGTGAAAGCAAACAGTACAATGGTCTTATAGTCAGAAGGCGCAGAGAAGGGATTGGATCCAGGTCACACTGGAGGGAAAGGACAGGCCAAGCTTGCCATTCCACAGCTTCCCACCCCATAGCTAGCCACTAGCCATCAAGCTCTTGCTGGCCTGCCTGTGTCTTGTCACTGACCAAGATTTTCCCTCTGCAATACCCCAAAGTTAAATTTAGCTTCTCATAGACCTTTGTCGTGAGTCCTAAGGACTAAAAATGAGGCAGGGCCACAGCCCCATGTGAGCTAGTTTATTCAAAAGCGCAGCTGTTTGGGGAGGGTGACTCATGCCTGTAATCCCAGCACTCTGGGAGGCTGAGGCAGGAAGGTCAGGAGTTCAAGGCCAGCCTCAGCTACATGAGATTCTGTCTAGGAGGGGGTGGAGCTAAGGGGTGAGGTAGCGGGGGTGGGGGTGGGGAGGTTGGGGGCACAGCCCTTGCTGTTTGCATGAGGCAGAGCGAGACACCAGGGTGTGTAGTATTCCTTCCTTCCCATCTTCTACTCCTTAATATGAAATACAGATAGAGGATAATCCACCAGGGTGTGGCGGCGCCTGCCCGGCGTCCAGCCTGCTAGGACGGCTGAGGCAAGAGGATTGGCCCAAACCCAAGGCGTGTTTCTGATGACCTCGGTGGCGTGGAGGAATATAGTCTGGGGTCACTGGGACGCGCTGTATTTGCTTACCTCTTCACTTTACATGAGTACACTGTAGCTGTCTTCAGACTCACCAGAAGAGGGCGCCAGATCCCATTACGGATGGTTGTGAGCCAACACGTGGTTGCTGGGAATTGAACTCAGGACCTCTGGAAGAGCAGTCAGTGCTCTTAACCACTGAGCCATCTCTCCAGCCCCGCCTCTTCACCTTAGGGTAGAGTTGTGGGGCTAAGGCAGAAGATCGCAGTGGTATAGCGTCTCTACCTCCTATACCGAGAATCCGGGTTGTCAATATACCAGAATAATGTTGAGATCAAATTTCTCTGTGTACTTCCACTTGCTTTCTCCTGCCAAAAAGAATTCAGGCAAATCCAAATTAAGCTTGCTGCTGCTGCTTGGTCTCATGGTCCGACTGTGTGAACTTCTGCCCCTAGAACCCAGGGTGAAAGCTACAGGTGCTTTTCACGCTGTTAGCAGGGAAGTTAGACTATCTGCAGACCGATGAGGGAGTGTTGGGAGTTTGGAGATTAAAAACCTCTCTGGCTGCCAGGAAGGGCCCTTCTGCAGGATCCTGAGCAGGGCAGAGAGGGCTGTTTTGGGTATCTTCATTTCCCCAGTTTGATGCTGTTACTTTAAATTGGGTCAGCGGGAGGATGGATACTTTTGGGAACTGGTTCAACACTTCCAAAAAGAAAAACGAATCAAATCCAATGTGGACTTTTCTCTTTCTTTCTTTCTTCCTTTCTTTCTTTTCTTTCGTTCTTCCTTCCTTCCTTCCTTCCTTCCTTCCTCTTTCATTCTTTCTCTCTCTCCCTTCCTTTCTCTCTATTTCTCTTTCTTCTTCCTTCCTTCCTTTCTCTCTATTTCTCTTTCTTCTTCCTTCCTTCCTTCCTTTCTCTCTTTCTCTTTCTTCTTTCTTTCTTTCTTTCTTTCTTTCTTTCTTTCTTTCTTTCTTTTTCTGCCTTCTCTTTCCTCCCTCTTCTCTTTCATTCTTTCTCTCTTCTCTTTCTTTCTTCTCTTTCTTTCTTTTTTTTTCTTTCTTCCTTCTCTTCCCTCCCTTCTCTCCCTCCCTCTCTCCTTGTCCTCCTCCTTTTTTGAGGAGGTGAAATCAAAACCATCGGAGAACCTTCTAGAATATCCAAATTGAGAATTTTGTTCACCCATTTTATTTTCCTTCAAGTGTCTAACATAGGGTCTAACACATCTAACCTCCGACTCTAGTATAACCCCGGGCGCTACCACCAAGCCACGCCCCCAGCCCCTCCCCCAATGATTCAATGCAATGCTTGCTTGGCTGCTCTTTAGATCCTACTTAAGTATAGTCGGGTCCCTACGAATCACGAACTTCTCTGCCCCACGCCTTCTTCATCTGGGCTGCTAAGGAGCGGTGGGGATGAGACAGGGGCTCCCGGGCTTTTCCGCGTTGTTGATGCGTAGTAGGGGTCCTGGGTGGGTAACGAGATGACTCGCCACCAATCCTGATAACCAGAGTTCAGTCCCCAGAGCCCAAGTAGTGGAAGGCAAGAGCCGATTCCCACAAATCCTTTGCGGAGGAAAGTCAACTCCCCGCCCAAAAATAAATAGATGTAACTTAAAGTCTTTCAAGAGCTTGTTGGAAGGGCCTCCTTAAGAGGCACCGGAGTGACCGCCCTCTTCTGAAAAGTTTTCAGTATTTTCATCGGATCCCTACTAAGCGTGTCCAAAGTCTGGACTGCAGTGCAGAGGGCTGTGGAACCCACAATCGCCACCTCTGGGGGATCTAAGGCGGAACGTGAGATAAATCCTTAAGCCCTAAACTCAAGGTCAGGGACAGAAGTATGGCGCAGGGACAGCCCCGGAGGAGGCGGGGCCTGGGTGGGACAAGTCCCTGGGGGCGTGACCTGGCATAGCTGGAAGCAGGATGGAAGGTTTGGCCCATGGGGCGTGGCATGGGCGGGATATGGAGGGCGTGGCCAGACTATCAGAGCATGGGTGGAGTCTGGGTGCCCAGCGAGAGGCGTGGCCGGGAGCCAAACTGGGGGCGTGGCCTCCTGGGTGGGGCTGTGGCTCTGGTAGGGCGTGGCCAGGCGGGCTTTGGCTTGTCTATCCAAGAGTAGGGAACAGTTCGGGATGGCCGGCGAGGCTCCTTGTCTAGAGACCCACAGCTGTCACAAGCTGCGGCCAGAGCTCCTCCCCGAGGACGCCTCCGCCTCTGGTGGCGAGCTGGCGACCCTGCTGTGCCTTGGGAGCCGGATTTGCTTGCTTCCCGTGATTAGAGGGTGCAAACTGCGCATCCCCCACCCGGCTGGGATTGGCCGGTGGTCCGGGCAACATGAGCCCTGCCAAATGCAAGGTCTGTT
Organism: Tokudaia tokunoshimensis; assembly: GCA_036184795.1. Lineage (NCBI taxonomy): Eukaryota > Metazoa > Chordata > Mammalia > Rodentia > Muridae > Tokudaia > Tokudaia tokunoshimensis. The sequence goes on from BTHU01000006.1 coordinate 4,304,067, forward strand.
TCCCTGAGCTCACAGGAAAGTAAGTAAGTCCGCGATTTTAATAACTGCTTTTGCAAACTTACGCACCCCTCCCCGTCCAGGTCTACTGTCTGTCCCTTAGCACCCCGCCTTTCCCCTTCTTCTGCCTGAAGAGATGCGAGCTTAGCTTGGCCGCTGTAGGAAGGCCACCCCTCAAACTTGCGGCCTAGGTGGACACCCAGTGATAGGAGAGCGCTGCCCAGCACACAGGTGCCTCAAGATTGAACCCTGGGATGCACCACTCTTACCTCCATCTTTATCCCTTTGGCCTTGAGAAAATAACGTCTGTGGGAGGCTGAAGCCTTGGGGAAACCCAGGCACCCTGAGCAAACTTTGTATTTAAGGTCACTTTCCGCGAGTACTGACTGGGCGGAGCTTCTAGCCTCACATACCCCACTGTTTCTTTTCCTTTTCTCCTCATTTTACTGCACTTTAAAACACTCACCAAAGGGATGCTGTATTCGTTGCTGAGAATTCAACCCTTTATCCTGGAGTGCAGTACACATTTATAATCATAGCACTGCTGAGGCAGGAGGATTTAGTTTGAGGCCAGCTTGGGCTATTTAGGAAAACCTACACATGTAAGCCCTTCCCCCCCCAAAAAAAACCCCACAAATGAACAAACTTAGGAAATTACAGATAAACACGAAGAGGGGTAAAGATATAATTCCTTATGGATCAACAGCTTGTTTTCAGTGCAGATGTTTAATTTATAAAATTGAACATATTTATTGTATTGTAACCCGCTTTTAGTCTTTTTAAAAAAGATTTGTTTTATGTATATGAATGCTCTATCTGCATATATACCTGCAGGCCAGAAGAGGGCATCAGATCCCATTACAGATGGTTGTGAGCCACCATGTGGTTGCTGGGAATTGAACTCAGGATCAGGTTGGGAGCCAGTGCTCTTAACTACTGAGTCATCTCTCCAGACCATCTTTTTTTTTTTCTTAAGTTGACTCTGCAAATTACGAATTTATCTGTGTTTATCTGACCTGAGAGCAGTGGTTCTTATGTTTATATTTTTTAAAAGATTTATTTATTTATTATATATAAGCACACTGTAGCTGTCTTCAGACAGCACCAGAAGAAGGCATCAGATCCCATTACGGATGGTTGTGAACCACCATATATGGTTGCTGGGATTTGAACTCAGGACCTCCGGAAGAGCACTTGGTGCTCTTAACCACTGAGCCATCTCTCCATCTCTCGCTCCGGCCCTGCCAGCTCCAGCCCGGTTCTTATGTTTTTAAATAACTGAAAACAATCAAGAGAAGAATACTGTTTGTGTAAAAGCTTTGAGGAATTGAAAGGCCAGAGTGCACAAATAAAGTTTTATTGGCACACAGCTTCATTCACTGGTTTCTGGGAAGGCTGTGGCACCTCTTATTAGAAGTCCTCAGTAGTGGGACAGAGGGGGGACTGTAACACCTGAAGTATCAACAAGCAGTGTCTTGCCAAGCTTTGTTCTATGCACCATGCTTTTGCTGGGTCCAAATGTTCCTGTGAATGGATGCACCTTAAAATGTGCAAGCAGTCACTATATGTAGCGGGTAGCCGAGCGGTGTCTCCTCTTTGCAGCACTGTAGGCAGTAGCCCGCTGTGAGTCACTGCCTCCTGAGCTACTTTCTCCGGGTAGATTAATCCGGTCCACAGGATGGTGTCCACTCCATGGATGAAGCTTGCCTCTGAGAGCAAAAAGGTCATAGTCGTGTTTGGGAAGAACAACTTGTATCTTCCAGGAACTCCCAGTTCAGTTTCTGGTCAGTCCAGTAGCCTCCCCTTCCTTGTGGTTTTGCTTCATATCAATCACGCTCTGAAAATATTGAGTTAAAAATTCTAGACATAGCCAGGTGGTGGTGACACACATCTTTAAACCCAATTCTTGGGAGGCAGAGGCAGGCAGAGCTCTGAGACTTTTGGGGGGTGATGAAATCTTGTACAAGAGCCCATGTGGCACACAAAGCATCCTCTTGTCCACTGTATCCATTCTGTATATGCTACCGGCACCTTAGTTATTTACTACGCTCTTGGTTACCATGTTGCCATTATGTTATCTTGCTGCTTCTGTTCAAGTAACCCTTAGTTTTCTTAACAGTGGCCCCAAAGCAGGAGGGTGGAGATGCCAGAAATTATATTAAAGAACCTTGCTATTATATTTATTAATGTATTTAATGATACATAATCAATATTTAATATTTATATTAATTTATATATCAATATTAAAATAAACAAATGTATTTATTTATATATCTATTAATGTTTTTGTGGCTCTCTTCCCATGGCTAATTTGTAAGATAGGAATGTATATATAGGAAAACAAATCCGCATCTAAGGGACTCAGGACTACCCACAGTTTCAGGCTTGCAGCTCACGTCTAGGAACGTGTTCCCTAAGGATCTCCCTCATCTCTAACTCAAGGTCTCTAGCTGCCTTGGTCTCTCTAGGCGGTCCAGTGATAGAATTGAGTATGCATTGCACAGGAGGCTTGCTAGACCGCTGTTCACAGTCATCGTGCCTGCTGCCACTTGCGGGGTGCTCTTACGGCGCATGTGTTGGTGACTTGAAGGTGTCATGCCAACTTGATGCAACCTCCAATTTCTCTGTTTCCAGAGTGTTGGGATTAAAGGTGCACCGCCACGATTTAATGTAGCCCAGGCTAGCCTTGAACTCCCCATTCCACCCAAGGTATCTTAAACTCCTGCTCCTCCTTCCTCTGTTTTCTGAATGCTGGGATTACAGATATGTATTCCCTGTAATATGCGTGTGTGTGTGTGTGTGTGTGTTATGTGCATACACTATATAGATATATATCCTGCTGATGATGCTCCCATGTCAGCCTAGCTCAGGGTCAGTGTGCTGTTTTCCTAAAAGGCCAAATAGTAAATACTTTTAGCTATGTGACAATACAATCTCTTACAGCTACTCACTGCTACATCCTGTGGCAGTAGCTACACATTTAAATGGGACTGGCATGTTCCATTAAAGGACCCTGAAATGGGCAGTTGGTATGATTTATTGTGTCATAATATAGAATTCTTTGGACTCCCCCCCAGAACCACTTAAATCTGTTTAAACCATTCACAGCAGATTGAGTTTGGTCCTGGGACCCTGTTTACTCACCCTTGACCTGGTATCATTCCAGAAGGCATCCTGAGGTTGTATGGCCTGAGGGATTCCCAAGGGTTGGGCTGGCAAGACAGGGCAGCAGGCAGTTCCTGGAATCTCCATAGTGGAGAGAATTGACCCCTAAAAGTTACCCTGTGACTTCTCCATATGTATGGTATAGTACATGCAGTCTATCTCCAAATAAATTAATTAAAACATTTAAATCTCTCGCTCTCTCTCCCTCTCTCTCCTTCTCAGAAGAGGGCATCAGGTGTTTGTGAGCCACCAGGTGGTTGCTGGGATTTGAACTCAGGACGTCTGGAAGAGCAATCAGGGCTCTTAACCGCCAAGCCATCTCTCCAGAGTCCGCAGCAAGCTCTCTGAACAGCTGGGCCTTCTCTGCAGCTCCTGGGATCCTGGTATTGAGTTGTCTGTAGGGAAGTAAATTGAGCGGCTTCCACTGACTCCACGTCTTTTACTTGTGCCTCCATTACTGACAACAGCAACGTGGCACGCACACGCACACACACACACACACACACACACACGCGCACGCGCACACGCACGCTGCCTTCCACCCATCCATCACCTGGGAGTCAGGGTGGTGGTTCCCATCCCGCCGCTGATAAGACAAGAGAGGGTAAGGAATTTGAGTGTTGGAGAACGCTGGGGACCTGGACAGCGAGGGTAGCTGGGTCATTCTTGTCAGGACAAGTTTCCTTCAGTGTACATCCTGTTCATCCTTTTCCAGATTCTTTGTTCTCCGGTCCTAGAACAGTACCTAAGGTCTGCTACGCCATAGGCAAGAGTCACATTGCTTAGTGACACACCTACCTCCCTAGACGCTTCATGTTTATTTATTTAAAAACATTTATTGGTGTGTGTGTGTGTGTGTGCGCGCGCGCGCATGTGCGTGCATTCTCCTATGCATGTCTCGCACACCTCTGCAGGTCAGGACACCTTGCGTGAGTTTCATCTCTCCTTCCACCCTGTGGGTTGAAGGGCTCGGACTCACGTGGTCAGCCTTGGCTGACCCATCCCGAATTTATTTTGTTGAATTAGAGTCAATCTATGCTGCTCAGGCTGGCTTCGAACTCACGACCCTCCCTCCTCTTCTTCCCTGGCATTTCAGGTATGCACTACCACTACCCCCTTTAGGTCCCCTGAATATTTTATCCTGTGAGGGGAGGCACAGGATACCAGAGGGGTGTTCCAAGGTCACGCAGGCAGCCGATTCTAGATCAGAAGCTTGGGGGATTTCTCTGCTGGTGTCTGGGGCCATCCTGTGCATTTGTACAGGGCTGAGCAACGTCTCTGGTCTCTACCACACATCTTCCTGGGGAGCGGAAGCGCCTGCTCCTACCCCCCATGCCCATGCTCATTTCCAGAGAGAATGCTGCAGAATTTTGCCTTTGTATCCTGATCGGTCTTTCCTACCTCAGTATTAAAATCCGAGGTGAGATAGAGTTCGATTACCAGATCTGCTGCTTGTCTGCTGCGTGACTTGAGGTCCCCGGGCCTCTCTGAACCTCTGTCTCGTTATTGAGAGCAGGAGACGGCGGCCTTTTTTACACGGAGCAGAAGCATCGAGAAGGGCCAGGCCACTGTTTACCCTTGAAAACATTGATTTCCTCCCATCCCCGAACAGCACTGCCCGGTCTTGTGCCCAGCAGCTGACCAAGTCTGGCGTTTGGCACCTCCGTTGTTGATTGCTATTCGAAGCCATTTCCAAAGCCACCGTGGAACATTTTGGCTCTCGTCCTGTCCTTCCGTGTAAGGTCACAGCTTAGCTTCGGGCACAGCACTTCGGAAAGGTTCTCCTTCAACTCCAGCGCCAGGGGAAGGTCGTCTGTCTGAAGCCAATGTTGGTCAGCCTCCAGCAGTGTCAAAAAGGAATCAAAATAACCCAGGGCCTAGAGATGGGGCCTGAAACAAGACCTTCCCCCGCAGTCTTGTATGTGTTCCAGGCGATCTGCTGGACTCGTAGCCTCCTGGTGAAGGGATTCTGTTACCAACCTAGAATCAGTGTGATACCGCAGATGGATCTGGGCCTCGGAATGGAGATTTTCTTTTCCATCGAATCGTACAAGGTGGAAGGTTTATGTGTCTGAGAGTGGGAGGGGTCAGACTTTCTGACACAGAGTGACATCAGCCCGTCAGGGAGGAGAGACTGGTGTTCAGATGGGGGTTTTGTGGAGTGAGCTCAGAAAGTGGCTTGTTGCTCCTTCGGACTCTGACCTTCCTGGTGTAACTGTTCATTGAGGGTGTACCACGCGCCACACAGAGCCCTTAACTTTCCTTCCATTGAGGATCCAGTTGCCTCACTTAATCCTGAGGAAGTGTGTAGCCATATTGAGTGAGGTGCCTGTTATTGTCCCCTTATTCCAGGTGGGGGAACTGAATGCCTCAAGGGACAGTGGGGTGGCTGTGGCTTTGGAAACCAGAGACATCGTTCAGGAGAGGAACGCTTGAAGCAGGGGCAACTACTGTCCTCGCTGGGGTCAGTGTGTCAGAAGACAGGATGCTCTCGTGAGGGAAACTTTAGGTTGGGAACACGGTTCAGTCAGTATTTCAGGTTGGGGATCTGAGTTTGATTCTCCCAAACCCACATAAAGATAAATGTCGGGGCTCGGAGGTGGAGGCAGGGAGATGTGTGGAAGTTACCACCAGCCAGTGCAGCCTAATTGGGGAGCCCTAGGCCAGTAAGAGATTCTGTCTCAAGGGAGGTGGATGGCATTCCAGGGGATAGCACCCAAGGTTGTCTTCTGGCCTTCACATGCATGTTCACATGTGCACACACATGAACATACATGAACATGTATACTTTATGAAAATTAAAAGGGAGCATTCATATATTGAGAGATTCTGTCTCAAGGGAGGTGGATGGCATTCCAGGGGATAGCACCCAAGGTTGTCTTCTGGCCTTCACATGCATGTTCACATGTACACACACATGAACATACATGAACATGTATACTTTATGAAAATTAAAAGGGAGCATTCATATATTGAGAGATTTTGTCTCAAGGGAGGTGGATGGCATTCCAGGGGATAGCACCCAAGGTTGTCTTCTGGCCTTCACATGCATGTTCACATGTGCACACACATGAACATACATGAACATGTATGCTTTATGAAAATTAAAAGGGAGCATTCATATATTGAGAGATTCTGTCTCAAGGGAGGTGGATGGCATTCCAGGGGATAGCACCCAAGGTTATCTTCTGGCTTTCACATGCATGTTCACATGTGTGCACACATGAACACACATGAACATGTATGCTCTATGAAAACTAAAAGGGAACATTCACATACCCCGTATCTCAAGCAAAGCCTGGGGCACTCACAATGTAAGGGCTGGGGTGGAGAACTGTCCTACTTGGGTGGTTAGGAGAAAAGGGCTGAGGAGAAAATGAGTAACCTAGTGGGCTAGCCTCAGAATTGCAGCAAAATATATAATGTAGTGGGTTAGTCTCTGAATTTCCGTGTCTAAACTTCAGTATATAGTAGGGAGAAAAAAGAGGTAAGGAGATGTTTGAGTCCCGGGCATGAGTTTCTGGATGGAGAAAGTGGGGTTTGGGGCTGTAGCTCAGAGTCCTTCCCTTGCGGGTGTGGCTCGGGTTCCATTCCCAGCACCGTAAAGAAACAGGATGCCAGACTGAGAGGGCCTGACAGGTCCACAGTCTCATTGACAGAAGCAGAACACGTCCGTGTGCACCGTGACACCATCTGAAACGGGGCAGAAGAAGACTCAAGCTTCGAGATATGGGAAAACCAGGCCGCCAACAAGGATGCAAGATAAACAAAAACCCACTCACCAAACAAAAACCCTTAGAGGCTCTGACAGGACAATGACACAGGCTTCCAAAACTCAGCACAGGTCAAATGATTAGCTGAGCCCCCAGGGCAGGAAAACAAACATCAAACAAACGATTGCCAAACACACAAGACGGCCACTTCTCCACTTCCGTAGCTTTCTCAGAAAGCTGCTTGAAGATGCTTTCCATGACAACCACAGGACACACCAGGGAAGAGGAACAGTATCCACAGCAGAGCAGCCAGCAGACAGATAGTCCAGGGCTCTTGGCCCTGATAACCAGGAACCCCCGGGGAAGTCAGGGGCGGGGTCCGTGGGTCGAGGACACCATCATCATCCACTGCCGTTATACATAATGTTTGATATGAAGCTGCTGGGGTGTGTTCCAGCAAAACAAGGGAGTACCCCCCAAAAAGAGGGAGCCAACTGGTCACCCCACATTAGGATCCTGCCCTGAGGAAAGGCAAAAGGAAGGACAGACACCCGTGGTTCCAAAGCCTTAAGAGCCACCGTTCAGCAGTGAGTGTCTCTGTGTATCAGACTTAGAACTCTGCAGATGTGAAATGCCAGGGCCGACAGCCATTTCCTTTCACGGGAGTTCCAGAGGAGACAGGCAGGGAACCCCACTGTGTTCTGATGTGGTTTTTTTTTAAAATCGTTTGTTTTGTGCATGTGTGCACACGTGTGTGTATGTACATGTGTGTGTGTATGTACATGTGTATGCGTGTGTGTGTGTGTGTGTGTGCGCGCGCGCGCGCGCCATGGTGGTTCTCTCCATCCTCTATGTGGGTCTTGGGGACTGAACTCAGGTCATCAGACTTGGCAGCATGTGCTTCTACTGACTGAGCCATCTCGTCTCCCTGGTCTTATAATTTTTCTTTTGTTTTCAAGCTTTTACGTTTACTGAACCCTCAGCATTGCGTTGTCATCCACACTGACCGTCTAGAGAGGTTTCTTTTCTTTCTTTTCTTCTCTTCTTGTTCTCTCTCTCTCTCTCTTTCATTTATTTGTTTTTTTTTGGGGGGGTGGAGTTTGAGACAAGGTTTCTCTTGTGTGGCCCTGGCTATCCTGGAACTCTCTCTGTAGATCATCAGACTGGCCTCGAACTCAGGAGATCCACCTGCCTCTGCCTCCCCAGAGCTGAGATTAACCATATGGGCCATCACCTCCCAGTGAGTTTTCTTTTTTGTAAGAGTCTATTTTTAATTTATGTGTGTACGTGTTCGCCTGCACGTATGTCTGTGTACCATGTATATGCAATGCCCATGCATTAATAAAACAAAAGATTTGTGAGAAATTCATGGAAGCTACAAGGCCTAAATTTGACAGGCATTAGGTGAACAGTCGGAATGGGTGGATCCCTTCCTGATCATAGAATCCCAGTCCCTGCTGTAAGCTCCCAAATCAGGGCTGAGTTACCTCAGGGCAGGGACAGCAGCCCAGGCCTAGCACTGTCGGCCCTTAGTCTCCTTGTACATCCGTGTGTGTGTGTGTGTGTGTGTGTGTGCGCGCGCGCGCTTGTGCATGGTATGCGCAGTGTGTGTGAGTGTGTGCAAGTGTGGGCAGTGTATATGAGTGTGCGAGTGTGTGTAAGTGTGGGCAGGGTGTGTGTGAGTGTGTGCAGGTTGTGTAAGTGTATGTGCATGGTATGTGCAGTATGTGTGAGTGTGTGAGTATGTGCAAGTGTGGGCAGTATATATGAGTGTGCAAGTGTGGGCAGGGTGTGTGTGACTGTGTGTAGGGTGTGTTAGTGTATGTGCAGGGTATGTGAGTGTGTGCCTATGAATGTATGTGTGTACAGGATATGGGCGGGGTGTGCATGTGCAGGGTATGTGAGTGTGTGTGCAGGGTATATGTGCACAGTATGTGCAGGGTCTGTGAGTGTGTGTATGTGCGTGTGTGTGTGCGTGCATGTGTGCAGAGAGTGTGTGTGCATGTGTGTGCAGTGTGAGTGTGTGAGTGTGTGTGTGTGTGTGTGTGTGTGTGTGTGTGTGTGCACATACTTTCTGGCCACTGGACAGCACCAGGCTCCAGCTCTGTCCTGGAGGCCCCAGGCTTCCTCCCTCACGGCCGTCACCTTCCTCCGCAGGCCCAGCATGTCTGGACTCCATCTGGTGAAGAGAGGCCGTGAACACAAGAAACTGGACCTGCACAGAGATTTCACTGTAGCTTCCCCAGCCGAGTTTGTCACCCGCTTTGGAGGCAACAGGGTCATAGAGAAGGTACAGACGGGTCCTGTATGCTGATGGTGGTCGTGGGGGGGTGTGGGGGTCGGGGGTGGGATCCCTTTCTTGCTGGAGGCCCAGCTTCAGGCTTTTTTCTTCTCACCTCAGAGGTGGGTGGAGGCCTCCTCTTGGGACTCTGTTTGGGGAATGAATGCTTGCCTTTGGAAGCTTTCCGCCCCTCCCCCCAGCACGCGTGCATTAGCCCATTCCTCAGAGAGGGAGACTGAGCCTCTGGGTGCTTTGGTGAGTGGAGCTGCTTCCTGGGCCGACAGTCGGAGAGCGTAGAAGCTGCCGCTACCCCCTCAGAGGTGAGGGCTTCCTAGAAGAGAAGAGGCCACGACCTGCAGGGACCAGGTCATGTGGTTATTCCTGCCACGTTCACGACAAGCTGTGGCCCAGAGGTAGCTTAATAAGTGGAGCCGAGTTTTATCCCTTTACACAGGAGGAGAGATCACTTGTGGAGATTTGAACCCGGATCCATGGCTCCTCCATCTTGCTCCAAGCCCTCAGATTTAGAATCTCCTGGGAAAGAACTAGACATTGCTTTTATTTATTTTTATTTTTATTTAATTTTATGTGAGTACACAGTTGCTGTCTTCAGACACACCAGTAGAGGGCACTGGATCCCATTACAGATGGTTGTGAGCCACCATGTGGTTGCTGGGATTTGAACTCAGGACCTTTGGAAGGGCAGTCAGTGCTCTTAACCACTGAGCCATCTCTCCAGCCCCTGCTTTTTTTTTTTTTTTTGAGACTGAGTTTTGTGTATCCCAGGTTGGCTTCAAACCCCATGGATAAACTTGTCCTTCTGATAATCAATCCCACCTCCACCTCCCAAGTGTGTGCCATGCCATGCCAGCCAGTCTATGTAGTACTGGCCACTGAACCCAGGACCCCTCCACTTCTAGTATTTTGGACTCATTAGGAGACCGTTTTGCGGCCAGCTCCACCGTGGCTGGTGTTCCAACCTCGGAACGACATGGCTAGCTAGCCTCAGGTAGCCCCTGCCCAGGGTCTCACACTTTCTGACTTAGGAACTGACCCCGGCTTGCCCTCAGTACTGGAGTCTCCTGAGAAAGCCTCCACCTGGGGATGAGAGTAGAGAGCTGGTTCCTCCCCAATGGGGCTCCAAGAGTGTGTCCTCCCACGCCACCTCCAGCACTCTGGACCAAGTCTTGCTTTAGCAATGAGAAAGTCACGTTAGACTGTCCTCATTTCTCCCCAGCGGTAGTCCTCCCCATTGGTGCTCTCCAAGTGGTTCTCCTCACAGTGGTTCTCCCCACAGTGGTACTCCCCACAGTGGTGCTCCCCACAGTGGTACTCCCCACAGTGTTGCTCCCCATAGACTTAGCGGGGCCATGCACCTGTACCAGGAGCCTTGGTCAAGACCTGAGGTCGCAAGAATGAGCTTAATGGGCCTGAGTTTCTCCATCTGTTAAACAGTTACATCCCGCACTTCCAAGGAGGCTAGGCTAGCCCTCAGCAGCATGGCAAGGGCTGTATAGCCGTGGGAGGGAACACAGGACGAAACCGCTCTGTGAGTCAGAGCTTGAGACCAGAGGCCTAATTCTCTGTGGAGATTTGGTATTATTTATTTTGAGATAGGGTTTCATTCTGCAGCCAGGCTATCTGTAACCTTGAAATCTTTCTTCAGTTTCTAGACTGTGCCTGGATTCCTTTTTTTTTTTCCAGAGACAGGGTCTCACTGTGTAGCCCTATGTAGACCACGTTGGCTTCAAACTCACAGAGGTCTGCCTGCCTCTGCCTCCCAAGCACCAGCTCAAAAGATTTATGTATTTTACATTATGAGTGTTTGCCAGCATGTGTATATGTGCAGTGTGCATGCAGTTTGCTTGGAGGCCAGAAAAGGGTGTTAGATCCTCTGGAACTGGAGTTAGAGATGCTTATAAAAGATCTGCTGTGTAGGTGCTGAGAACTGAACCCAGGTCCTCTGAAAGAGCAGTCAGGGCTCTTAGCCACTAAGCCATCTCTCCAGGCCTAAGAAATGCTAATTAATTGTCTTTCTTTAGTGCTGGAGGATTGTCTTAGGGTTGTACTGCTGTGAACAGACAACACGACCAAGGCAAGTCTCTTATAAGGACAACATTTAATTGGGACTGGCTTACAGGCTCAGAGGTTCAGTTCTTTATCATCAAGGTGGGACCATGGCAGCATCCAGGCAGGCATGGTGCAGGAGGAGCTGAGAGTTCTACATCTTTATCTGAAGGCTGCTAGCTGAAGACTGACTTCCAGGCAGCTAGGATGTGGGTCTTAAAGCCCACAGTGACACACCCACCCTAACAAGGCCACACCCACTCCAACAAGGCCACACCCACTCCAACAAGGCCACACCCACTCTAACAAGGCCACACCCACTCCAACAAGGCCACACCTCTGAATGGTGCCTCTTCCTGGGCCCAGCATATATAAACTATCTCAAGGATCAAACCTTATGCTAGGAAAATGCTCTACACTGAGCTACATCCTCAACTCCTGTTATGTGTGTGTATGTATAATTATTGTTGCTGGGTGTTGGCAGTACACGCCTTTAATCCCAGCACCTGGGAGGCAGAGGTAGGCAGACCTCTGTGTGAGGCCAAACTGGTCTACAGAGTGAGTTCCAGGACATCCAGGGCTACACACAGAAAACCTGTCTTGAAGAAACACAAACAAACAAACAAACAAAAATGTATAGTTATTGTTGCAGGATTTGTGTGTGTGTGTGTGTGTGTGTGTGTGTGTGAACATTCTACACAGCACTCTGTCTGTCTGTCACTCCCTCCAATTCATCAGTGTTCCCTTCCCCAAATTTATGACCTCTTCTGTAATTATTACTGTTACACACACACACACACACACACACAGAAGTGTGCACACACACGACTGAGTCCATTCAGTGTTATTCCTATGTGCAGGCTCCCAGAGTGACCACTTGGGATTAGACATTATGCAGGAAGGAAGGTCTTCTTACCCCTCCTCTCAGAAGCCATTGTCAACTCATATATGTATATGTATATGATGTATATGCATATGTATATGTGTGTATACATACAGATATAGTCTTAAATATTCATATACACACATACATATATATATATTTATATGTTATATACATATACAAAAACATATACATCTCCTGGAATTTGCTTTGTAGACCAGGCTGGCCTTGAACTCACAGAGATTCCTCTACTTCTGCCTCCCAAGTGTTTGATGATCCTTTTTAAAAAACCAAATCAGGGGCTGGAGGGATGGCTCAGTGGTTAAGAGCACTGACTGCTCTTCCAGAGGTCCTGAGTTCAATGCCCAGCAACCACATGGTGGCTCACAACCATCTGTAATGGGATCCAATGCCCTCTTCTGGTGTGTCTAAAGACAGCTACAGTGCACTCATATAAATAAAAGAAATCGCTGGGTAGTGGTGGCTCACGCCTTTAATCCCAGCACTTGGGAGGCAGAGGCAGGCGGATTTCCGAGTTCGAGGCCAGCCTGGTCTACAAAGTGAGTTCGTGGACAGCCAGAGCTACACAGAGAAACCCTTCTCGAAAAACCAAATAAATAAATAAATACATAAAATAAATCTTTAAAAAAACAAAAGAAATATGTATAAAACAAAAAACAAAACCAAATCAGCGTTGACAATGCAGCAGAGGCGGAAAGGCATTTCGATGTTCCGGTTTGGAGAGATCGGGATTTGAGCCCCGGCTCTGACACTTGCTGGCTCTCCCGGTGTCTCCCCCAGGTACTCATCGCCAACAATGGCATCGCTGCGGTCAAGTGTATGCGCTCCATCCGCCGCTGGGCCTATGAGATGTTCCGGAATGAACGCGCCATCAGGTTCGTGGTCATGGTGACACCCGAGGATCTCAAGGCCAACGCAGGTACCGAACTTGACCGCTCAGCTCAACTCCTCGCTCTCCCAGCTCGACCAGCCCTCACCTCCCCCACCCTACTCAGGCAGGTCCACCCTGGACCCCAGAGCTATAGGATCTCTTTCTTTCTTTTTTTTTTTTTTTTTTTTTTTTTTTTTTGGTTTTTCGAGACAGGGTTTCTCTGTGTAGCCCTGGCTATTCTGGAACTCACTCTGTAGACCAGGCTGGCCTCGAACTCAGAAATCCACCTGCCTCTGCCTCCCAAGTGCTGGGATTAAAGGCGTGCGCCACCACCGCCCGGAGAAGGATCTCTTTCACTGGCTCCTGTTTATGTGCTCTTTTGCGTGCATGTGTGCGTGAGTGCATGCGCATGCGTGTGTGTGCGTGTATATCGCCTTTTTTTTTTTTTTTTTTTGGTTTTTTGAGACAGGGTTTCTCTGTGTAGCCCTGGCTGTCCTGGAACTTACTCTGTAGACCAGGCTGACCTCAAACTCAGAAATCTGCCTATCTCTGTCTCCCAAGTACTGGGATTAAAGGCGTGCGCCACCACTGCCCGGCATATCACCTTTTTTTAAAATTTAATTACCACACAGCATAGCAGGTGTCCTTATGGCATCTTCAAGGAGAATTGATTTTTTGGTCATTCTCCTTCCCCACTTCTTCCTCATCCTCATAATCCCCCCTTCCATACCCATAACAGTTGCTTTAGCTGTCTTTCCTGCAGCCACACGTGCTGTTTTATTTGTTACTCTCTGTGGTTTATTTTCCTCCGCTCCTGTTGAAATGGAACAAACTGTAAAGTCACTGTCAGCAATTTCCTTTCCAGTGCTTTTGTAGCCCCTCAGCTTCCAAAGTGACCTTCGAAAGCGGGGAGTAAGGCCTTGCCTCTTGCTTACAGTGCCTCAGACCCCACGATGCCAGTGCCAGCATCCTCAGCTTTGTCCCCAGCCCTCGGGAACACTGGCTCCGCTCTGCACAGACTGCTTGGTACTTGGTCTCATTTAACAGATACCCCAGTAGAGGCCCAGGGATAGGTTCATCCAGGGCATAGCAGCTCATAGCCAGCAGGGGGCACTCTCCTATGGGGCCTCTGGTCACATCACACTAACATTCCCCACGTGGTTTGGTTCCTGTTGGCCCCCCGGCCTTGCTCTCTTTCTGAACCGCTCTTACTTTGGTGTCCCAGCTCGGTTATGCTATTGTATTGTTCCTCAAAGCACTTCCTGTGCCTCCCCTCCCCCACCTTCCTCTCGGCAGCCTCCAAAGCTTCTAAGGGAGAACCTAGTTTAGTTTCTTCCGGCCAGTTTGTGGCTGTATTTACCTTCTCTGACATAAAACAGGAACCCAGAGAAGGCCGTCAGACTTGTTTCCCAGAACCAACCTCTCCAGTGCCTGATGCTTTGGACTTGACTGACACCGGGGGGGGGGGGGGGGGGGGAGGCGTGGCCTTGCCTGGGTTTCTTCCTGTCTGGGGATTTCATGGCTGACCTTTTCAGGATTTGGGAGAATTCCAGTCTGATGCACCAACCTTCGACTTCGGATTGGGTCTGACTCTATGGTGCAAGCCCTGCTTGGCGACTGTCCCTCCTCGTCCGTCGCTCTTTTTTCTTTATCGTAGAAAAGCAAACTAGTTAAAAAAGATAATTAGGGAGCAACTTCACCCAGAAGAGCTCATTAGGGGGTGAATGAGCTCATGGGGAATGGAATGAGTTTCTAGAGCCCACCGGAAGGACCAGGGGGGAGTTGTTTGTGATGCTGTGATTTCAATGTTTTCTGGGCATCCCTCGGAATTGGCATGGATTCAACACCACCAATGTACGAAAGTGGGTTTTGTTTCTAAATACTTTTTTTTTTTTGGTTTTTCGAGACAGGGTTTCTCTGTGTAGCCCTGGCTGTCCTGGAACTCACTCTGTAGACCAGGCTGGCCTCGAACTCAGAAATCCGCCTGCCTCTGCCTCCCAAGAGCTGGGATCATAGGCGTGCGCCACCACTGCCCGGCCTTCTAAATGCTTTTTATGCACTTTTTACACACGATAAAAAATATTGTGGGGTTGGGGATGTAGATCAGTCTGTAGGATACCCCAACAAGTATGGAGCCCTAGATTCGAATCCTCATAACACACACACACACACACACACACACACACACACACACACACACACAAATAACAACAACAACAACAAAAACCAGGCAAGGTGGCATATGACTGTAATTCCATTGCTTTGGAGGCAGAGGCGGGAAGCTCAGAAGTTCAAGGTCCATCCTCAGCTTCATACAGTTGAGGCTAGCCTGGGCTACAAGAGACCCAGTCTCCAAACCAACCAACAAACACTGTATTACTTAATGATAAAACATTAAGACAGACCTTAAGTAGGAATAATACCCATCCCGACCTTTTCCCTTTTATCCCAAAGTATAGCCACTGCCATACAACTTAAAACTCTTGATTTTCTTCCAATGTTGTGGACGATACCCACGGTCACCCAGTCCTCAGGGCTGTCCTCAAGGGCAGGATGTGTTGCACCTCACGGAATCTTGCCTCTCCCTGCTTCTTCCCACCCTCTCCGGTTTAACTGCAGAGTACATCAAGATGGCCGATCAATACGTTCCTGTCCCAGGAGGGCCCAATAACAACAACTATGCCAACGTCGAGCTGATCATAGACATTGCCAAGAGAATCCCCGTGCAGGTGATGGTGCACGGCTCCCAAGGGTGGCCACGGGGTGGGGATGGGGATGCCCCGTCCTACAGTTCCGGAGGGCAGTGTGTTGGGAGCAGTGCAGTGGCAGGTGGGGTGTGGGAACGTCCTTGTTCACGCCCCTCTGTGTTTGCAGGCCGTGTGGGCTGGCTGGGGCCACGCTTCGGAAAACCCCAAACTTCCTGAGCTGCTGTGCAAACACGGGATTGCTTTCCTAGGTAATGTGTGCCCTCCGTCGGGTTGGGACGGTGGAGGCGTCCGGTGCCGAGTAAGAGTGCCTTTGTGCTATTCTTCACAGCGCAGGATCAGTTTGCTTCCTTGGGAAGGGCCTGTGCGCAGGGGTGGGAGACCCTGAGTGCGCGTTGCCTATGGCAACGGGAACCGCTGTGGTTATTGCAGTAGATGTGGTGAGCAGCGCCCTGAGCTAATGTTTTTGTTGGTACTAAGGTGCCAGTCAAGCCGGCCCAAGCGTCCCGTGTCTGAGAAGGCCGTATATTTTTTTGGGCTGATTTTTTTGCAGGACCAGAGACCCCCTTACTTTCTGTTAGGTAAAATGACTCTGTGTCTGGTGGCGCCTGTGGCTTTTGGGATTTTCATTTGTGGACGAGTTAGACAGTTTGGTACGCACACAGGCGGTCCCTGTGGGCTCAGGATTTGGGCACCAGGAGCACCCACAGACGTCGATGCCCCCTCTATAAAAATAGCCTGGTGTTCGCAGGTGCTCTGTGGACGCGAGTCATCTCTACTTACCTAGTACGTGGTTCAGCGCCCAGGATGGGATCTATGACATTAGTCACGGAGTCAAGGCAAGGGAGAATGGGCTGAATAAGTTCTGTACAGACGCAGTTAACACTCTTCCCGGTCTGGGTCGTTGAATACGCCATGCTGGATCAGAGTGGAACAGAGCGTCAAAGATGGAGAACTTGGTGAGGGCTGCTGGTTGCACAGGCTGTCCTGTCGCGTAGGGCATGCTCTCTGCGCCACGGGCTGGCTCTTTGAGCCTCTAGTGTGCCTCCTTCCTGCAGATGCTCTCATAGTGAGTCTCGCATCTGCCACCGAGCTCGGTTTTTGCTCGGATAAGGTCCAGGTCTAGATGCTGGAAGCTGACCCACACCGTAGCAGAGGAAAGACCCCTGCGCGAGGGACAGCAGGCCTGAAAGCGCCCCTTCATCTCCTTGCTCTCCCGAGTCCGGCCGCCACCGCCGTGCACTGGGTTGACACTCTTGCCTGTCAGTGACTCACCCACTTCCATTCTCCCTTCCTGTCCCCCAGGTCCCCCCAGTGAGGCCATGTGGGCCCTGGGAGACAAGATTGCCTCTACCATCGTAGCCCAGACATTGCAGATCCCAACCCTACCCTGGAGTGGAAGCGGTAATGTTCCAGACCTTCGGGGTGATGGGAATGTGTATTTAATTATTATTATTATTATTATTATTATTATTATTATTATTATTATTTTGCTTAAAAATTGTAGACAAATAAGAATGTGACTACCTTGTATCGGACTTAGAGCATATATTGGTCGTGGTGGCTCATGTCTGTAATGCCAGCAATCAGGAGGCTCGGTCTGTACAGTGGGTTTCAGGCCAGCCAAGGGCTACAGTGTGAGAGTCTGGTTTAAACACCGCCACCTCACACACACACACACACACACACACACACACACACACACACACACATGCACACACACTCTAACACATGCACACACACACTTTAACACACACATGCACACATACTCTAACACACATACTCAATACACATGCACACACATTTACACTATCACACACACACTTTAACTCTTGCACTAACACACATATATACACTAACATACACACTAACACATACATTAACACACACACTCTAACACTTGCATTAACACACACTATTTGCACTAACGTACACACTAACATGTGCATGGGCTCGCACACATACACACATACATACACTCTAATACTTGCACTAACACACACTACTTGCACTAACAGACACACAGTAACCTACACACACACACACACACGAAGACAGAAGAGTCCTGCACGCTCCCGTGTTGAACACTTACTGGCACTACGAATGTCTCTTTCTCAGCCATTATTTTTAGGCAAATCCTTTTAAAAACTGGCTCCAGCCGTTGAGCTGGCTCAGCAGTAAAGCACTTGCCAGCTAGTGGAGTTAGGTTCCCAGGACCCACAGAAGGCAGCATGCAGTGTGCACACTGCAGTCTCAGCACCCCCATGTGGACGAGATGGGAAGTAGAAACAGGTAAATTGTCTGGAAGCCCCAGGGCCAGCCCTAGATATAAGCCAAGTACTTTATGACTTCTTTTGTGGTAAGGGCCTTTTCATTCTGTCCCAGTAAAAAGACTCTGTGCCATTTGAGAAGCCCACATGCTGCTTCTCTTGTAGTGTTTGTGGTCCTGGGGATGGAGCCCAACCTCTTGCACAGGTGTGGCACACCCAGCCCCTTGCACAGGTGTGTGTGGCACACCCAGCCCCTTGCACATGTGTGTGGCACACCCAGTCCCTTGCACATGTGTGTGGCACACCCAGCCCCTTGCACATGTGTGTGGCACACCCAGCCCCTTGCACAGGTGTGGCACACCCAGCCCCTTTGCACAGGTGTGGCACACCCAGCCCCTTGCACGTGTGTGGCACACCCAGCCCCTTTGCACATGTGTGGCACACCCAGCCCCTTGCACGTGTGTGGCACACCCAGCCCCTTGCACATGTGTGGCACACCCAGCCCCTTGCACATGTGTGTGTGGCATACCCAGCCCTTGCACGTGTGTGGCACACCCAGCCCCTTGCACATGTGTGTGTGGCACACCCAGCCCCTTGCACATGTGTGTGTGGCACACCCAGCCCCTTGCACATGTGCGGCGCACTCTACCCTGAGCCTCTTCCTGATCCTTTTGTATTTGGTTTTGAGATGGGCTCTAGTTTTTCAGGCTAGCTTAGAACTCACCGTCCTCCTACCTCAGCCTCCCGAATTGCTGGGTGACAGGCTCACATCACACCCACCTCTGGAGCCTGTGCCGGAGGTTATCATGTGGATATGCTGTGATTTACTTCATTACCCTGTGGAGCTTTATGACTTAGGCCGTTTCCTAATTTGTTTAAGTGGGCCAAATATATGCGATTTTAATCATCTTTGGATGAACCCCCAAAGTAGAAGAACCTCTAGGGCAGATTAAAAAACAAACGCAAAAAATATCTAGGTTTTGCCACCTGGTGTGATAGTTTTCCTCTAAAGGGTGAAAACTTCCCAGTATGGAAAGTTAGTTAAATCTTCATATGGTTTTGGAGAGCGGAGACCTGAGAAGTGGCTCCCTAGGGTGAATGGGGACGCTGTCCAGATCCAGGCCCCTCTTGCCCTGTGTGTTTTGTTTTAAAGATTTTAAAAGTTATTAGTGTGTGTGTCTGTGTGTGAGCATGTATGTGCACATGTGAGTGAGTGTGTGAGTGTGTATGTGTGGCATGTGAGTGTATGTATGTGTGGGTGAGTGTTTGTCCACATGTGTGTTTGTGTCTGTGTGTGTCTCTATGTGTGAATGTGCGTCTCTGTGTGTGCATGTGTCTGTGTATATGTGTCTGAATGTGTGACTGTGTCTGTGAGTATGTGTGTGAGTGTGTGTTTGTGTCTCTGGGTGTGCATGTGTCTGTATGTCTGTGTATGTGTATGTGTGAGTGGGTGTATGTTTCTGCTGTATGCATGTTTCTGTATGTGTGTGTGTGCATGTATCTATGTGCGAGCGTGTATGTTTGTGTGTTCATGTGTTTGTATGAATGTCTGTATGTGTCTGTGAGTGCATGTGTCTGTATGTGTGTGTGTGTGTGTGTGTATCTGTATGTGTGAGTGTGTGTGTGTGTATGTGCATGTGCCTGTATGTGTGTGTGTATCATGTGTGAAATGTCCACAGAGGCTGTCAGACCCTCTGGACAAGTGTTCATAACCCTTGGTTTTTCAAGACAGGGTTTCTCTGTGTACTCGCTCCGTAGACCAGGCTGGCCCCGAACTCAGAAATCCACCTGCCTCTGCCTCCCAAATACTGGGATTAAAGGCGTGTGCCACCACTGCCCGGCGCCACCACTGAGCGGCTTCCTGTCTATGTTTCTTAAGCATTGACTCCCATTCAGGGTCCCGAGACACTTGGGCGCGGCTACTGGGCTGTGTTCCTGCTGCCCTGAGAAGGACACAACTCTCTCTGTCCCCCTCAGGTCTCACCGTGGAGTGGACGGAGGACAGCCGGCATCAGGGCAAATGCATCAGCGTCCCGGAAGAGGTTTACGAGCAAGGCTGTGTGAAGGACGTGGACGAGGGCTTGCAGGTAGCAGCAGAAGTTCAGGGTCTGCGGGCCAGCCAGTGCGATGCAAGCGCCCCTCCCCCTTGGCGTTGGACTCGTCCCACCTTTAAAGGGGTCTGTCTGTCCTTCCCCCTCAGGCAGCAGAAAAAGTGGGATTTCCTCTGATGATCAAAGCCTCGGAAGGAGGAGGAGGGAAAGGAATACGCAAGGCTGAGAGCGCGGAGGACTTCCCGATGCTCTTCCGACAAGTGAGTGCTTCCTGTCGTCCTGCCTTCCCTGTCTTTGGGGTTGCTTCCGTCCATTCTTGGCTGATGGTTTTGATTCAGCCCCATCCCCTAAAGCCAGGACCACATTTGCAGGAGCTGGGTTTATAGCTGGTTTTTGTTGTTGTTTGTTTAATTTGTTTGTTGTATCTGTGAGTCTGAGAGAGAGAGAGAGAGAGAGAGAGAGAGAGAATATGTATGTGTGTGCGCACGCGCATGCACTATAGTGAGAGTTTTAGTTTCTTTACAAAACACGGAAGTAGATCAGGCAGTGGTGGCGCACGCCTTTAATCCCAGCACTTGGGAGACAGAGGCAGGGGGATTTCTGAATTCGAGACCAGCCTGGTCTACAGAGTGAGTTCCAGGACAGCCAGGGAGACACAGAGAAACCCTGTCTCGAAAAACAAACAAACAAACAAACAAAAAAACCAACAAAACACAGAAATATTCTATAAGAACATGTTTTCATATTAATCCCAGGTGTGGCATGTGGGGTTGCTTCAGACTGACCACAGCAGTTGACTGTGATTTGCCCCATGCGGAGGCGTGGTTTTGCCGGCTGCAGATAGTTTCTGCGATTGTGTGACATTGGGAATTCTGGGAACTTTGCAGAGGGTCTATAAATGCTAGGGCCTCCCCCCCCCAGGTTGTTGTTTGTTTGTTGACTTTTGTTAAGTAGTTGAGCGCAAAGAAGAAACAAGAAGAAGAAATCGGATATCCTGACAGTGAAGATCAAACTTGCCCAAAGGACCTCGATTCCCCTAATCAGCAGGAAGTAGTCTAACGCTGATTCTGGTCACCCCCTTTCTGACCCCGACTTTATTCAGGGATCTCTTTCTCTCTTATGCTAGGGGGTTGGAAGGATGGGAAAAGGGTAGAGAAGGGTGGAAGAAAAAAATCACCCACAAAGTAGCCCAAGCCAGCTACCGGACACCCTCAGTGGCTGGTCCTCCGCCTGTTTGAGACAGACTCTCTTACCGTTTTCGCTGCTGTGCACACTAGACTAGTTACCTATGAACGTGAGGACTTCCAGATGTCCTCCTGTCCCGAGGTGCTGGGATTTGAACTCAGTTCCCCACACCACCTCCCTACCTCTTTTTTCTTTCTTTCTTTTTTTTTGGCGGTGGTGCTGGGGTGGGACACGAGGTCTCTCACCTTCTAGGCGTGCTCTCTGCCAGTGAGCCCCACGCTCACCTTGAGGTGTATACTGAAGCAGACGGGCCCATTGCTGCTTACAAGCCCACAGCGCCCGCTGGTCTTTGCAGCCTCTCTTCAGATGGGCGGGTCTGTGCCTTCGGGTGTCTCCGAAATGGCAAAGTGGTCTCCTTTTTGCACAGGGTATTTTGGGGTTCGTTTTAAAGTGTCTAGATGCTCAGTTTTCCTGTGGGCGTGTCCTCTGTGTTTGCTTTCCTCTGCGAATACCTTTGATTGGCAATGTGCTCGAGCCTGGTACTCCCAGGCCGCAGACCAGTAAGAGATGGTGTGTGTTTGACTTGTGCTGATCGGCCTTCTTTTTCGGGTGAGGGGTGCAGGAGACAGCTTGCGGGTGGCTAAGCGAGCACTGTACCAGTGAGCTACAGCTCAACCTTCAGCTTCGAATCCCCCTTCTCCAGCCCCCCTCCCTCCTCCATGTTCGGGAGAAGGGTTTTATGTTGCTTAAAATAACCACAACTCTCTTTTTTTCCTCAAGTTTTATTTTATGTGTAGGGGTGTCTTAGGGTTTTACTGCTGTGAACAGACACCATGACCAAGGCAACTCTAATCAGGACATTTAATCGGGGCTGGGTTACAGGTTCAGAGTCTCAGTCCATTATCATCAAGGCAGGAGCATGGCAGTATCCAGGCAGGCATGGTGCAGGAGGAGCAGAGAGTTCTACGTCTTCATCTGAAGGCTGCTGGAAGAAGACTGACTTTCAGGCAGCTAGGGTGAAGGTCTTAAGCCCACATCCACAGTGACACACCTCCTCCAATAAGGCCACGCCCACTCCAATAAGGCCACACCTACTCCAATGAGACCACTCCTACTCCAACAAGACCACACCCCCTCCAACAAGGCCACACCTCCTCCAACAAGGCCACCCTTTTTAATAGCGCCACTCCCTGCGCCAAGCATATAAACCATCGCAAGGGGTGTTTTGTGTGCCCATATGTGTGTACACCACGTGCCTGCCTGGTGCCCGCAGAGGCCAACAGAGGGCCGGGAAGTGGAGTTAGAAGCATGGGTGCATGCTGCACTAGTCCACATAGCCCAAGGCCAGCTAGAGTTGCAGTGACACTCTGACAACAGAAGCTCACTGGAGAGGGACTTAGTTAAGCCTGTACACATTGTGCCCTGACAACACACTTCGAGAACTTTCTAGAAAGCATCCCCAGTGGCCGCGCTCTGGGCACTGGTGGGTGCTGTGTCCTGATAGCAGTTCCTCTGCCATGCTGTGCCTACTAATCTGAGCAGAACCTCAGGAAGAACTGGTTCCCGTCCCTCTCCACCCTGGTTCCCACAGCCCAGAGGTAGATGTGGGCGTGTTTTATCTAAAGAAGTGTTCTATGTGCTACAGAATGTGCAGAAGGAAAGTAGCCTGCACCCCTACCCCACCCCTCTGTGGATCTGTATTTGACAGATAAAGCTTATATGTTTAAGCTGTTCAGTGTGACGTTCTGTCCTGCATATATTCTCTGGGGTGATTCTCACAGCCAAGTCGGTTTACAGACACGTCACCTTTCGTGCTTTTGCGAAGAGCGATGAGATTTCTTTGAGCAAATTTCAAGGGCATAATATATTATTGATAACATGCAGCAACACACCCAGAAAACTAAACTCAGAGGGGTTCTGTTGTTTGTTTTTGTGTTTGCTGTGTAGCTCAGCCTGGCCTTGAACTTTCTATAGAGCTAAGGCTAGGCTTGTATTCCGCATGTAGCCCAGGCTAGCCCTAAACTTAGAACAGTCTTCCTGCTTCAGCCCCTTGGGTGCTGAGATTTCAGGAACTGGACAGGGTATGAACACCATATGCCACATAGCAGGGGAAATGGTGCGCTCTTTTACAGTGTTTGACTTTAAAACGAAGAGAAAGTACACCACGTGTCTGTTGGAATTAAAATGAAATCGAGGAAGGAGTGGTGAATGCGGGGTAGCCCTGCCCATATCACGGCTATTGTTTAACTTCCAGAAGCTTCCAGAGCTGGATCCTCTCTGATGCAACACCTCCCGTGCCTCCCCGACAGGTGCAGAGTGAGATCCCGGGCTCCCCGATCTTTCTCATGAAGCTGGCCCAGAACGCACGGCACCTGGAGGTCCAGGTCTTAGCGGATCAGTATGGAAACGCCGTGTCCCTGTTCGGACGAGACTGCTCCATCCAGAGGCGGCACCAGAAGATCATTGAGGAGGCTCCGGCCACCATCGCCGCTCCTGCGGTGTTTGAGTTCATGGAACAGGTGCCTTTGGCAGAGTGGGCTTGGGGCAGCTCCGCAGAGCTCGGCAGAGCCACGGTGGCTGGAAGGTGGTGATCTCGGCATCGCACAGATGTGTCGATCTCGGCATCGCACAGATGTGTCTGGTCACCCGTCACCGAGGATTCCCACGTGGCAGGTGTGCCCCGGGGAGGGAACAGGTGCTGGCATTCATAATGACCTGAGATTGCTGCTGGCCCTTGGCCTCTGTCTCTGCAGTGTGCCGTCCTCCTGGCCAAGACCGTGGGTTATGTGAGCGCGGGGACTGTGGAGTACCTGTACAGCCAGGATGGCAATTTCCACTTCTTGGAGCTGAACCCACGCCTGCAGGTGGAGCACCCGTGCACGGAAATGATCGCAGATGTCAACCTGCCCGCTGCACAGTTGCAGGTGAGGACCTGAGAAATGGGCGGTGCTCCCCAACTCTAAGCCCAGGGACCAGGGATTCTCTAACTCTAAACCCGGAGGCGGGGCTTCCCTAACTCTAAGTTGGGGGCGGGGCTTCCCCAACTGCTTTTTACAGAAAAGGAAGATTTCCTTCCTCTCTCTCTCTCTCTCTCTCTCTCTCTCTCCCTTCCTCTCTCCCTCCCTCCTTTCTTTCTTTTTCTTTTTCTTTTTTGGTTTTTCGAGACAGGGTTTCTCTGTGTAGCCCTGGCTGTCCTGGAACTCACTCTGTAGACCAGGCTGGCCTCAACCTCAGAAATCCACCTGCCTCTGCCTCCCAAGTGCTGGGATTAAAGGTGTGCACCACCACTGCCTGGCATAAGATTTCCTTTTTCACTCGGCTTGGGTCACACCATGTTTCATCGGGATAATTTAGGGTTTGAAGGGATTTGTTTTATTAAGTTTTAAAGGCTAGAGTAGCGAGGATCGGAATGATGAGAGAGCGTTAGATCAGACACATGGGCCAACAGGCAGGGCCCAATAGGGAATGCCAGGAACCAAATGGTCTGTGGGAGCATTTGACTACTAAGAGGGTCCCCAGCAGAGCAAGTTCTCCCTGGCGAGGGACCCCAGACAGTCGTTCCCACCCCAGGTCTTTCTGTATTACAGGTGAAAATAAGCCAAGATGTTGACTTATTTACATTTGCATGTGGGAATGTGAGCTTGTCACGCCACGTCACATCGTGTGTCATGTGACTGAGCTTTGTGTCATGTGAACGTGAGCACGTGTATGTGACTGTGAGCATGCGTGTCATGTATGAGCACGCGTCACGCGTGACTGTGAGCATGTCACGCCATGTCAGAAGATGAGAGTAGGATCTCTCCTTCCCCCACGCGGGTCCTGAGAATTGAACTCAGGTCGCCAGCCTTGGCCGCAGTCACCTCTATCTGTTGAGCCGTCTCACTGGCCCAAAATCGGTGTTTTTAAGCATTGAGGCTGAATGTCAGTTTGGATTTGCTCAGTTATTTCTTCCTGGTTCAGTCTACACTAGTTATTTTTTGCAGAGCATTCCCTTTGGGGTGCTGAATTCGTCCACGTGCTTGTGTGGAGGCCGCGACATGCCTGGGTTTTTCTTTCTGCTTTCACGGAGCCTCTGTGACCGTCCCACCAGCTCTGTGGTTTCTCTCCATAGGCAAGCCTCAGACTTAATGGTGGAGCTTCTCCTGGCATGATACTCCACACACGAGTCGAGTCTTCCCTTGTGCCTGCCCGTCCCCAGGCTATCCCAGTGTGTCCTGGAACTTGTGATCCTCCTGCCTCAGCTTCCTGCCTGATCAGCTGACTTGCTGTCCTCTCCCATTGCCCTGCACACAACGCTGTGTAGACGTTATAGGCTCAGTATATCTGGAAGTGTTGACTGAGCCTCTCTGTCTTCACATCCGTGTTGCTCTCCACGTCTCGGGGCCAGGATCCTAGCACACTGACCTGTGGGATGGTTTTTTTTCCTTAGATTGCCATGGGCGTGCCCCTGCACCGGCTGAAGGACATACGGCTTCTGTACGGAGAGTCCCCCTGGGGAGTGACCCCCATTCCTTTTGAGACCCCTCTGAGCCCTCCCATTGCCCGAGGCCACGTCATTGCGGCCAGGATCACCAGCGAGAACCCAGACGAGGCAAGTGTGGGTCGTCGTGTTTCCACCGACTGCAGACTCTCGGCCAAGGGTGGGCCTTGGTCTTTGGTGTGGGTATACCAGCTCCCAGAATTCTCAGTTATACCCAAGCAACTCAGGTAGAAGCTATTGGTCAT
>BTHU01000006.1:4935000-5170000 GCA_036184795.1 Tokudaia tokunoshimensis
GCCTCCTGAAGGCCGAGCCACCCACTTGGACTGAGACACCTGCCATTAATGGCACTGCAGTCATTTCATTAGGCCTGGGTGCCCGGAGTTGCTTCTCTAACCTGTAGCAAACGTGATAAGGATTTGTAATTACTCCCGGAATCCGCCATAATTGTTAGTTACTTACCCGTCTCGGCTTCATTCATTCATCTTAGCCAGTGTGCCAGAGACTTGCTTTTGAATGACTTAACGCCGACTCAGTAATTGTTTCGCACCCTTGGTTCTTTTGATTGGTAAACATTGGGCCAGCTCCACATCCTAGCACTGTTGGAACAGTTCTACTAAGTGTTTGGTTTGCAGCTTGCCGTATGTATTTTTAGTTGCACGGGCACCACGGGAAATCAAGAAGTCGAGTTTAAGAAAAGGATTCCATGGTGGGCGCGGCGGTGTGTACACCAGTAACCCAAGGCACCCAGGAAGGAGGAAGATTTGGAGTTGGGAGCTAGCCTGGGCAACTTGGTGAGGGTCTGTCTGAAAATAAATAAGAAAGGGTGAGATTGCGTGCGACTCAGTGGCCCAACACTTTTGTCTGTTGTGTGGGAGGCCCTGGATTTCATCCTCAGGTGTGTGTGTGGGAGGGGGAAGGGGGTCCCGACAGAAGAAGGTTTTGTAAGAGTCATTGTTCTTAGATGACACAGTAACTGCTTAGGATTTAAAGAGAGATGACACATGCCCCCAGAGAGGATGATTCGCTGCCAGCCACCCCACTGTACCTGCTGATATAACTCTTCCTATCACACACAGCTCACAGGCCTTCTCTAGAATCTTTTTTTTTTAAAGATTTATTTATTATATGTAAGTACACTGTAGCTGTCTTCAGACACACCAGAAGAGGGCATCAGGTCTCATTACGGATGGTTGTGAGCCACCATGTGGTTGCTGGGATTTGAACTCAGGACCTTCGGAAGAACAGTCGGTGCTCTTAACCACTGAGCCATCTCTCCAGCCCCATTAAAGATGTGTCTTCTTTTTTTTGGGGGGGGGGTTTTCGAGACAGGGTTTCTCTGTATAGCCCTGGCTGTCCTGGAACTCACTCTGTAGACCAGGCTGGCCTCGAACTCAGAAATCCACCTGCCTCTGCCTCCCAAGTGCTGGGATTAAAGGCGTGCGCCACCACTGCCCGGCGTCTTCTGGCCATTTCAAGAAGTAAACCAGTCTTGACTGGACATGGTGGCCCACAGCTGTGATGGAGGCTGAGGCAGGAGAATTACAAGTCCAAGGACAGCCTGGGGAAGTATGACTCTGTCTCAAAATAAAAATTTAAAAAAAAAATGCAGAAAAGGAGTTACAGCGTACATAGCCCAGGGCTAGGATTCGGAAGGGCTCCGCGGGCTCTGCTATAGGACAGTGGTTCGAAGCATCTGATAGAAAGGTTCCTTATCGTCTTACCACGGGCTTCAGGCCTGAGTTCTGAAAGCAGTTTTCTCCTCACTGAGGAGGAAGAGCTGTCTGCAAAGGTAAGAAGGCACATCTTGGTCATGATCTCAGCTGTGGTCGAGTCACCATTTCCTGAAAATCGTAATAAAGAGACCCATGGACATTCTGTCTTTGACCGTGACAAACCTTAAGGACATTTGGAATTAAAATTTGGGAATTAAAATCTTTTTATTTCTGTTTTGACACAGGGTGTTACTGTGTAAATCTAGGTGGCCTGCAAGTCATCTGCGTAGCCCAGGCTGGCCTCAAACCCTCTCAGTGATCTCCCTTCTCCACCTCCCCTGTCTTGGGGGTCACAGGCTTGGCAGGGCTTAGGAATTAAAGTCTTGTAGTAGATTCTATGGGGGCAAACGTAAAGCCATTGCTGCCCTTGACTTCAAGGCTGAGAGAATGCTTGTATTGCCGATCCTCTGGTCTCTGGTTTTGACACTGCCCTAATTTAACACAATGGGTCCCTTGACAGTGTAGCACTTGTGTCTAGGGAGGAGACCTTGACATGGACATCTTTACAGTCATAACCATACAGCCGAACTTCAGCGGGGACGGACGGATGGAGCAGCTGTGTAGGGCCTCCTCTGTTGTCACAGTCGTGAAATTTTTTATTATTTTGAATAAGGGGCATTGTGGACTTTCATTTTGTGTGAGTCCCTGTAAATTATATGACTGGTTTGGGGTCAAGGTAATCCATATTGTTAGAATATCCTTAAAAAGCACAGCAGGGGGCTGGAGAGATGGCTCAGTGGTTAAGAGCACTGACTGCTCTTCTGAAGGTCCCGAGTTCAAATCCCAGCAACCACATGGTGGCTCACAACCATCCCTAATGAGATCTGACGCCCTCTTCTGGTGTGTCTGAAAATAGCTACAGTGTACTTACATATAATAATAAATAAATCTTTAAAAAAAAAGCACAACAGGAAGTATGTGTTCATTCAGATTCCCTACTGGTTAAGAAATAGCCGTCTTCCTCTTTGACGGGGAGGCAGTTGAGTTTAATGGTCAGCACTAGTGCTGACTAAGTTGTGTGTTTGGGCGTGCAGCTTGCCCTTGTTGAATGATTACCTGTGAATGTGGATGGCCTGGAACTTTATTATGTAGTCTAGGCCAGCCTTGAACTCCTGGCTGTCCTCCTGCCTCGGTCAGTCTTCTGAGTGCTGGAATTAAAAGACAGCGTGGCCAACTTCTGCTAAATATTTTTTCTTATGAAATCATAGGGTTTTGTTTTTGTTTTTAGATTTAAATTGTGTGTGTGTGTGTGTGTGTGTGTGGTGTGTGTTACATGCCATCTCTTGGGTCTCTGGGATCTTTGATTTGGTTCTGCCAACTCTCTGAGGTAGGTCGTTGTGCTTCTTATCCTAGAGATCTGAGGGGCTTAGCTTGAGCCATAATTTGAAACTGGAGAAGAGCGCTGTGTTCTTTCTGAATCTTGACTCTTTCTCTCCTCATCTCCCCTCCTCTCTCTGGAGAGAAAGACAAATAGAAGAGAAATAAAAAGCAAAATTTTGTATTTTTATTTTTTTCTTGGTATGTGTTTGTGTGTGTGTGTGTGTGTGTTTGTATGTATGGTGTGTGTATGTGTATGTATGGTGTGTGTATGTGTGTGGTGTGTGTGTTTGTATGGTATGTGTATGTGTGTGGTGTGTGTGTTTGTATGGTGTATGTGTTTGTATGGGGTGTGTGTGTGTGTGTTTGTATGTATGGTGTGTGTATGTGTGTGGTGTGTGTGTGTTTGTATGGTGTATGTGTTTGTATGGTGTATGTGTGTGGTGTGTGTGTTTGTATGGTGTGTGTATGTGTGTGCGTTCGTGGCTGTACTTGCCTGTGAGGGTGCAGGTGGGGCAGAGGTTGATGTTTGGGTGTCTCCCTCAATTATTTCTCTACCTTGTTTTCTGAGATAAGCCTTATCACTGAACCTGGAACTCACGCTTCCTGCTAGGGTGGCTGGCCATTGGCCTCCCAGGATGCTCCTGGTTCTGTGTCCCTAGTGCCGGGGTGACGGGTGTATGTCATGCCTGGCTTTTGCACGGGCACTGGGGGTCTGACGTCAGGACCTGATGTAAGCATTTTCTTTGCACACTAAGGCACCTTCCTGGCTCCTGCTTTGTATGTTTTTTTTTTCCTGAGATAAGGTTTCAATGAGTAGCCCCTTCCTCCCTCTGCAGAACGGGTATTCCGCTGAGCCTGGCCAGGAATAAAAACCTTAAACCAGCTGGCCCAGGCTGGCCTCAGACCTGCCTTCCTAACCTCTGCTCACCATTCAGGGGGCTTGCCTCTACTCCAGGGGAGCTAAGGACCATGGTAGGGCGAGCTTCAGGCCTACAGCAAATGGATGCGAGGCCGCCGCAACAGTGTGAGCGCTCCCGAACCCAGGGACTTAGCTGTTTTGTTCATGTCCTACAGGAGTTGGGAGTTGGCTGTAAAATTAAAAACGAAGAATCCCGTCATCACAACAGTAAAGCCACCGTTGGCCTTGCTGTGTCGTTGCTGCTGAGCGCCCGCCGCCGCCGGTTGGTGGCAGCCTCAGCCTTCCCAGCTCACCAGTGGGACTTGCAGCCGGCACACTGGGATTCTGTTGCAGCTCGAGAAGGGTTGAGTTTATCCAGACCACGACACTAAACCCTTGTCAGCCTCGAGTGTGGCTGGGAGCCGGTGGGGGTGTAACTTGGCCGACAGTGGGAGTGTTTCAGACACTTACTGGAGTGCCTCTTAACCCTTGGCTCTGATGTTCAGTGGGGCTTTGAAGTCGAAGGTGTCCCGAGTTCCAGTTGTCATCTGGCCAACTCCATTGGCCTCACACTGATGCTGGGGCAAGGAATGAACTCTTACAGAGACGAAGGCAGGGTCTGTGCCACTGAGCATAAGGAGTTCTGGGATGGCCGGAGGGTGGCAGGCAGGGAGCACTGGGATCAGTGGGGGGTGACAGACGGAGCACTAGGATCTGTGGAAGGTGACAGGCAGGGAGCACGGGGACCGGTGGAGGGTAGCAGGCAGGGAGCACTGGGACCTGTGGAGGGTGACAGGCAGGGAGCACTAGGATCTGTGGAAGGTGACAGGCAGGGAGCACGGGGACCTGAGGAGGGCAGCAGACGTACACTCTTTCCTGAAGCCAGCAGTTCAAGCACAGCAGCCAGGAAGGGGAGAGAACGTTCCACACTGCAGGAGAGCCTGGAGCCTGAAGGAAGCTTGCGGCAGGCAGGCAGGCAGGCAGGCAGGCCAGGTCTCTGGGCACACCTTCTAGTCGGTGCCCTTTGCCCGAAGGCCCATAGTGAGCCGTCCGAGGCGAAGGCCCTGGAGGCTCTCAGGTGCCTCTCCGCCGTCATCAGGAACTCAAACTCACCAAGCCACCAAGGGATAACCTTTTCCTGTCTGACCTGAGTGAGGTAGAAGCCACAGTCCCAGAGGCCCAGGGCGGCCTGAGAGAGGAGGAGAGAAGACAGAGGGTGTCTTCCACCCCTTCTGTTGGAGGCCTCAGAGGGAGTGATTGCCCTGTGCAGGGTACTCGAGAACTCACGGGAGCTTCTGAGGGAGCTGGAGTCAGCGCCCAGGCTGTCTGCAGCCCTGCCCTCAAAGAGTAGTCATTGGCGACCTCTGGAGGCTGACAGGGTGGTAAAGGGGCCTCTGTGCAAGAGCCGTGGAGTTATTTGCAAGCACGAAGAGGGCTGCGCAGACCTCTCGGGAGAGTGACAGCTCTGAACCTGCCCGGCGTGGGAGGATGCTTGCAGCGCCCTTGCTGCGCCCGGTGAAGCCTTTCCCCACCGCGAGGAGGTGACTCCAGCGCTCATTTACAGGAGAGCCAACCCAAGCTCGAGAGCTGCAGCAACGTGGCAAGCCATAAAACAGTTTATACATGGTGTACTGGCCTTATGCGCTGCAGATAAACACATGCTTTCCCCGACATCTTTACCAGACCGTAAGTCTCCCCGTGGCGGTGTGAAATGAATGGAGTCTAAGCATGTGGTTCCAAGGTCCGGGTGTTTGTAGGGGGTGAAGTGGTGCATCCTTCTGGAGGAAGTACGTCACGGGGGCGGGCTTTGAGATGGTCCCACCCCCGCTTCGTGCTGGGCACTGGGATGTGAGCTTACAGCTTCCTGCTCTGGCCACCATAGACTGCCCGCTAGAGTAGACTGTTAACCCTCGGGGACTCTGAGCCGGATGAACGCTGTCATCGCAGTCGCTGCCATCATGGTATCTTGTCACAGCAACAGAAAGTAGCTAACACGCCCTCCATTTAAGGTGGCCTAGCCCACGGTGCCAGCGCACCATGCCCGCTGTCAGTTCCAGGCACTTTCATCACCCTGACAAGAGCCTCATCCCATACACCTTCCCCATCATCATCTGAAGACTCCCACTTGCCACCGTCTCTCTGCCATCGCACAGTGACTTGCTTGGTCTGTTGGCCTCAACTTAGCTATTTCTGGCAAAATCCGAAGCTTGGTTTTTGTTTTTAACCTGTTATTAACACTTGAAAATTTTTTTAAAAAAAAAGAGCATTTAAATTATTTTTAAACATAATAAATAAAAAGGAAAGCACATATATATGTATGTGTGTGTGTATATATATATAAATATATATATATATATATATATGTAAATAATTCTTAGCATCCAGGCAGCTAATGTGTGTTCTGTCTGGGTAGACCCGTCTGGTCTGGAAAGGCCACAGAAATGGACTCATGTAGCATGGCCTTCTCTGTCTAGCATCCTGCTCTAGAGATTAGTCTATGTTACGGCATCCATCAGTTCTCCATCTTTAAGACTAAATGGTATGCTTCTGCGTAGATAGACTGTATCTTGTTCACCTATAATATGGTTGCTCTGTTTAGCTTTTTGAGGAGTTTCTAATTTTCAGAATAGTTGCGCTTCTTGTTTTATTTTGAGACACGGTTTCTCTGTGCAGCCCGGACTGTCCTGGAATTCAACTGTGTAGCCCAGGCTGGCCTTAAACTCAGAGGTCCGCCTGCCTCTGTCTGCCCCCCGAGTTCTTGGACTCCCTAGTTTTGGATTCCTTGGGCTGTTCTGTGTCTGTGATCTTGGAATATGTGAGTAGAGGTGTTTTTATTTATGTGTGATCTTGTGTCTGTATGAGTTTGTGCCACATGAGTGCAGGCGCTCAGAAAGACCAGATACCCTGGAACTAGAGTCATAGGTGATCGTGAGCTCTGTGTGCCTTGGAAACCAAACTTGAGCCCTCTGCTGCAGCAGGAGCATGCGCATTAGCTCGTCTCACTGTCTGTGGGCTGCAGCGATAGAACTCAGGAGGTCAGGCTTGCGTGGGAAGAGCTTCTACCCGCCGCGCTGCCTCCTCTGAACCCACATTCACTCTTGACTTGAACAGCTCTTGGCTTTAATAACCCAGGTCCCTTCTCTTGCCAGTGTACCGAGGCATTTGTGGGTGCAGTAAACGTGTTCAGGGCCTTCTGCTTCGTTGGTTTGAAAGTTCCTTATCCCCCCCCCCTCACCTTTATTCCCCCGCGGGTTTTCAATCACACTGTCACCATAAGTAGGAGAAAGGGAGGCATGGCAGGTTCCGAAGAGTTCTCAGCAGCCGTGCAAAAACGTGACGCTACTGTGTCTTCCTGTGGGTCAGACGAGAAGAAAGCTAACAGCATAGTGAGCTGGGGTTTTGTTTTTACCTGAGTCTAAGAACCGGTTGCCCGGGAGGCTGAGTGTTGGCTGAAGCCTCAGTGGGTGCTTCTTTGTTTCCGGGTGTGGATCGAATAAGTAGTTCCCTTCCTCCCATAAATGGAGTAAATGCTGTGGAGACACTCCGGTGTGGCTCGCAGTGTGCAGATCCTGTACCTCTTCTCACTTAGACTGAGCTTGAGGACTCAGTTCATGTAGTGGAGGGAGGGAGGGAGGGAAGGTAATGTGCCTGCTAATTATTCTCTCATTGTTGGCGTCACCTGTGTTCCTAGTTCACAAGTTCAAAGCCCTGCTACGTTTAGGAAACCAATTATTTAACGCACGTTAGAGAGCAGGATGGCAGAAGCTAAGAAATATATAACACGTAGACCCTGTTTTTCTAGTTTCAATCTCTTTGGTGCAGTGGACTAGCCATACGCTTGCTTGCAGTCTGGGGAACCCTGGGAGGTGACAGGGACCATACATGGAGACATGGTACAGTGGTCTCCCCCATCCAAGACTTTCCTTGTGTCAACCTCACCCAACCTAGAATCAGCTGGATTCTAGGGATTGTCTACACTGGGTTGGCCAACGGGCATGTCTGTGAGGGACCGTCTTATTGGTTGATGTGAGAAGACTCAGCCCACCGTGGGCGGCTCCACTCCCTGGGAAGTGGGCTCTGAAATGTGTTAAGAGCGGAGAAATGGGCTGGCAATTGAGCATGCACGGGCGTGTTTTTTCTCTGCCCTTAGCAGTGGACGTGACGTGACTAGTGGTCTCAAAACTCGAGCCTTTTGCCGTTTACCCAAAGCGATGGCTAGCACCCTGGAGTTGTGAGCCAGATAGACCTCCTCTGCGGCCGCCCAGCTGCTCGCTCGCCAGGGTATTTTATCACAGCAACAGAAGCAAAACTAGTACGTCACCCATGATTGGCCACAGCCTCCGCCTACCAAGTGGGGAATTCCGGAGAGAACGCGTCGGTTCTCACTCGTGTGTTGCCGTGAGCAGAGTGGCAGCATCCCCGCTGACTGCTCTGTCCTGCTGGTGCCCACACTGTGTGCTGTTTGTCTGTCGGTCACTGAGCAGCCACCGTGTGTGTCAGATCCGCACACGGGGTGCATCGCAGTATCTGTGTTCACATGATCCGAGTTTACCTCATGTCCCCAAAGTACATGATGGTATCGGCAACTGGGGTGTGTCCAAGGGGAAGCTAACGTTAGTGCTTCCAGTGCAAAGATGAAAAGGCTTAGTGAATTAGTTCTTTAAACAGAGTCTCACTATGTAGCCCTGGCTGACCTTAAACTCACAGAGATTCATGCCCCTGCTGCCTTCAGGGTGCTGGGATTAAAGGTATGGGCCATCCCGGCTGGGTGACAATTCTTGATCTAATCGGATGAGTGTATATGTAGGAAAAGCATGGTATATTTATGGGGTTCAGTACTTAGCTTCAGGGTCTCACAAGGACTCGTGGGACCTATCCCCTAGGGGAACGGGGGACTGTATTTTGCAGCGGGGAGAGTTTGCTGTGGCCTGGGATTGGCCCGGGGACCTCATGCTCAGCAGGCACACTGCTTCCTACGCCTTTTCCTCAATAACAGCTCTTATCTGCGTTGTGCAATAGCTGTGATATAATTTTAACAGAATGGGAGGTTGTGTAACTGTCAGATCGTGGCCGTTAACCCCCAGTCCGCCTCTACTTCCTTCCTCGGGCCTGTGAGGCGATTGTTTGGAGACTATGGTTTGTACCTAAATGACTCGAATCTCCAGGCAAAGCACCTTTTCTTCCCTAAGGACCGTTGGGCATTCACCGTGTCCTTGGAAGAACTTGCCGAGCTGTGCAGCGCCAGGCCATTGATACACCAGACTGTACCACTCGGTTCTGGAGAGGCAAGGGGAAGAGGGGGGGCTCTGACAGCAAAATAGGAGAGGACTGCAGGCCCAATGTGTGCTGGGAAATGATGTGTGCCCTCTCCCATTTCCGTCTGACAGGCCCCACTCCCGGTCAGTGAGGCCTGTCAGCTGCGGTGTGCTGAGCACACATTGAGTTTGGAACTCAAGCACACACACAAGGGAAGGCTTGGCCTTTCCAGGCTTCATTTGGGTGGCGTTGAGGGCTCACGGGTTTGCACCGGAGGCCACGAGGCCTGCAGTCTTGTCCGTTTGTTAGGTGCGTAACTTTACAGAAAGAGGAACTCGTGGTTTAAAAAAGAAAATGAAAACAAAAAAGGAACCTGGGCACTGTGATGGTGTACTCCTGGATTCCCAGCCCTTGGGTGGGTGGAGGCAGGAGGAAGTCAAAGCCAGTCTCCGGGAGAACCTGCCTGCCTCAAACAAAAACAAGACGCAACCAACTCCGTGAGCATCTCCCTTGTCTCCATCCGGAGTTCTGACCGGCGCTCACGCACGAGCTTTCTCGCCTTGCGCGTCTGATGCTGTAGTTGGGGCGTCCTGGGTTCCTGCACCTCCTAGGGGTTGGAAGCTCCCTTTCCTGCCCTTCACATCCAGTATGTGATATCAGTGTTTGCTTCACAGAATGCAGAGGCCTTGGACCCACGGGGTCGGACATTGCTGCACCTTGCGGTTTCTCTGGGGCATTTGGAGTCTGCTCGAGTCTTGCTGCGACATAAAGCAGATGTGACCAAAGAGAACGGCCAGGGATGGACGGGCAAGTATACCTGCCGCTTACGCATCCACTTGAGTGTCTCTGTCTGTAGACCAGGAGTCTCAGTGGTCATTTCCCTCAGTCAGCTGCGTCTCTCAGGACAAGGGGCAGGGATGACAAGATGAAGCCAGATGCTGGTCTCCCCATCCCAAACCCTCAGAAGAGGGTAACTTCTCCTCTCCCAGAAGTGGTTCTTCCCAACACCTATGAGCAAATCCGGTTTTACCCTGGGAGTATGGCCGGAACACCCCAGAGGCCAGTGGTGGAGGTGGAATCAAAGATCGGGGTGCTAGAAGTGCCCCTCCTGGTGAAATCTTGGTGTTGACTGTTTGCCAACTGTTAAAGACAGTAGTTTCGTGTGGACCAGGACGAGGACTTGTGTGTGTGTGTGTGTGAGAGAGAGAGAGAGAGAGCCATAAACCCAGCCTCGGTTCTTTGCCTGTCTGAGGCGCACACTGGTCCTTGAGCCACCCCAATGGCTTTTGACATTGGAGTGTGTCAGCGAGCATGAGGACACTTCGTGACTCTGTTCTGCCCTTTTGTTTTCTAGTTTTACACGAAGCGGTGAGCACGGGCGATCCCGAGATGGTGTACACAGTCCTGCAACACCGAGACTACCACAACACATCCATGGCCCTGGAAGGTGTACCCGAGCTGCTACACAAAATTCTCGAGGTAGCCATGAGACTGGCCGCGCCAACCTCTGAGATAGCTCCCCAGTCTGGGGTGTCTTTCTTAAGTCTTCAGAATAGTGAATAGTGACAACTGCCTCTTGTCATCTTGACGTGCGGGGCCTCCTACAAGTCATGTCTCTCAAGCACGATGCTTAACTTAGTGCCACTTTAAAATTCAAGGTTGAGGACAGTGCATGTCAAACACAGTTTGCCTAGGGCCCTGTGTTCTTAGCAGAGCCCTGTGCTGAGGTGATCATACAGGAATAGGGATGGGCCCAAGGTCCTACCACGTCTCCTCACTGCTCTGGTCACTTGTAACTGTTAGTATTCTGTGGCTTCTAATCCATTTCCCTAACTCAATGGCAGTTACTAGCCTTCGGGACATTATCTGTCTTGTGAATCTCGGTGCGAGAGGTCTTTCTTTAAAAGCGGTGACTCCTAGGCTCCTGGGTCGTTTGGGATGATGGCTCTCTGCCATTCGAAGGGACTGCCTCAGAGCACGCGGGATATGCCCAGGGTGACCATGGAGACTCCAGTTCATCGCTCTGGGTTCCAGCTTCAGTACAGAAGTAACTTTCCCAGACCAGCTTCCTAGCCACTAGCTAGTTAAGTCAGCATGGAGAGCGGGAAGAACTTGGCTATAAAGAACGCAACAGGCGGCCAATGTCTGAGCACTCTAGAACACTGTGTGTGATGCTTAAGGGAAATCCTGGGAAGATACTCATTTCCCCAGGTAACCGCAGTGAGAAGTCCCAGGAAGTATGAAGTGATTACATGCGTTGTTTTAAAAACACGCATGTTTACAGATGTGCAGAGGTCACGGGGCTCTGCTTCCCTCACCGGTGTCGCCATCAGCAGAGCCAGTCATTTGAGCTTTTTCTTTTCCCTCTGAGGCCGTATCCTCTGTAGCTCAGGCTGCTCAGCCGAGGACGCCCCTGAGCTTCTGATCCTCCCACAGCCAGGTCACCTGGGTGCCACCGTGCCCGCCTCATGCGTGCTGGGGTGGGGTTCAGGGCTTCTGGCACGCCAGGCAAGCACTGTGTGTGCTGAGCTACATCACAGCCCTCCGCCATCTATCTGACAAGGAAGAATTAAGATCCGGCATAAGGGATTTTTTAAAAAAAACCTCTATCGGTCCTTAGAAGCGGATTGCATTGATTTGTATCTCATGCTTCAAGATGTAGGCAATATCAACATCATTTTATTGTGGCGCCAGAAGCTATTGTTGATTGCCCGTTTCAATGACTTCTCCTTAGAACTTTTGTTAACATTCCTTCCTTACTAGCTATCCCTGGGAGGTTGAGTTTGCCCAATAGTAAAATCTTGGTTGGTTTCACTCAGGGTAGATTTCCTTACCTTCTGCCCTGGGCAGAGACAAAAACGAATGTCATGGGGGGAAAGGGAAACAATTCTCTATATAATCCCCCTCTCCCTTCCCGCCACCCACGCCCCCTCTCTCAAGACAGGGTCTCACTATGTAGCCCCAGCTGTTCTGGAATTTACTCTGCAGACTCTGTAGATGAGGCTGGCCTCGAACTCACAGAGATAATTCCATCTCCCAAGTGCTGGGATCAAAGGCATGTAACCCTGCACCCAGCATGGCTCTTTTTTTAGACACTCAGTTGGCTTTCTTAAGTAGCTCTTCAAGAGCCTTGTGTTAGTGATTAATGAGACAAAAAAAAAAGAAAAGAAATAAAAAAAAAACCTCAACAAGGGTGTCACGGTGGCGTGAAATTTCAGAAAGCCAAATTCTAAAAGTTCAAGAGGAAGCTGGGACGTGAGTTAAGCAGACGAGAATCCAGTTCCTGTGGAATTGACAGCTAGCCTCACGTTTTGTGTTCGTTTGCTTGGCCAATAAACGTGTAGCGCTTCCCAGCACACCCGGCCGTTTACAGTGACGTTCCCCACAGAAGGCAGGGGACTGACTTCCTTCTGTTGACCTTGGACAGGCCATTACCTACATCGCATGGCAGCTTTAACTCTCTTAATGCTCGAAGCCCGGGGACCACAGTAAGGTTCCATTTCCGAACCAGTCATTTTTCTGTTAACTTGAGCGAACTTGGGTTGCCAGGCCTGGCTGCTAACGCCTTTGCCCCCAGAATCATGCAGCTGTGGAGAAGTATTTTCACCAGGATAAATAACCAATCAAATGTAAAATATTTGTAAAATATATCGTGTAGTCACTCTGTCTCTCTGTATTTCTTGCCCCTCCCATAATTGTTTAAGATGCACATTAGCCGCTCGACCCATGCTTGGTGGGTAGTGCCACGGGTCGCCCCTCCTAACCCTCTTTCTGCCCTTCAGGCCCCCGATTTCTACGTGCAGATGAAGTGGGAGTTCACCAGCTGGGGTGAGTGGCTGTGGGCCTGGGATTCATTTGTTCCCAAATTCGCATAGTCACTTCATGGGCTTATTTTCTTTTGTAAAAGCTGTGTGTACGGGAGGTGGGGTGGGGGGCATCATGTGCACGTGCTGGTGTGGGTCTATGTGTGTTTGAATCCTCATTGGTTGATGTCCTGCGTTCCCATTCAGTCTCTGGTCTTTGTTTCCGAGTGTTGGTTTGGGCCCTGAACGTGCAGTAACAGCATACAGACACGCGTGTCTCCCGGACACCCACTTTGTTAGTCTGATTGCCTCTCGTTATTTTTCGGGGTGAGTGGGGTCAGGCTGGTGGTAATAGCCCTGCCTGGCTTTCTACCCTGTGTAGCCCATACTGGCCACAGTCCATCCTCCCACCCCTCGGCCTCCATGCTAAGACTACAGCCGTATGTCCACGAGTCTCATGGTGGTCTCTGGGGCCCTGGACTGAAAGGTCTTCCTGCCTCAGCTCCCCATGTAGCTAGGAAGCTAGGACCAAGCATGCACCGCTCCATCTGTCTGCCAGGCTGGCTTCCTTCTAAATGCCTGTTTGTAATGCAAACATTTAATGACTTACCACTGTTTGATACTCTTTTTTTATTTTTTTTAATACTCTTCTTATACTGTTTACATGATTCTTTCAAACCTGTTATTCTGGTGGAAACGAGACAGAGTGGAATTGTTTTCTTTCTGTTTTTCTTTTTTAAATCTAATTTCCTACAAAATGCATGTCTTTCTCCAAAATACTCTGTAAGGCAATTGATATAAATTTTCATAGGTCAGCAACCTAACGCTTGGTCTTCATAGCTTTTCATGTCACCCCGACGTCTAGTTTTGATGAAGAGCAGATTTTAGACCCTTGATATATTTTCAATGGCAGCTGTACTATGGGAGCTGTGCCCACACAGCAGTAGTAGACGTGGGACCTGAGAAGGCCAGATGGACACAGCCCCAGCCCTGGAGGGTCAGTTCAGGCCTTGGTAGGCTGATGGGAAGTCGTGTACTGTTTTCTCTGATGTGCTGGAGGAAAAGGCTGAGTTTTCTTTGTTTTTTTAATTATGTTTTTAATATTAGGAATTGAGCCCCACTGAGCACACACTGTTCTGCTGAGCTACAGCCCTAGCATTCATTCCTATTGCTTAATTGTCTGTTTGTCTGTCTGTGGCACCGAGATAGAACCAAGTGCACGTGAGTGACCCGCCACTGGGCTATGAGTCTCGCCACTTAGGACATTGTTTAGTTTAAACTGGTCTTGCCAGGTTGTCTGGCTAGCCTCAGACTTGATATGTGGCCCAAGTTGGCCTCAAAATAGAACTCCTTCCCCAGCCTCTGAGTGCTAGGGGCGCGGGCCCGCACCACCGCGCCCAGCTCCCACTTCTGTTGTCAGGATGAGTTCCTTTAGGAGCGAGAAGGGAGCGGTCCAGTTGTGTGCACCCCTGCGATTGTATTTTACCAACTTGGCCCTCTTTGCTAAAGTCAGAGCCCTGAGTTCCTGGCCCACAGGTTCTGCTGGGCCCTTGTGTTCTTCCCAGTCACACTCCCGCCTCTCTCCTCCAGTGCCCTTGGTGTCTCGAATCTGTCCGAACGATGTCTGTCGCATATGGAAGAGCGGCGCCAAGCTACGCGTGGACATCACCTTGTTGGGCTTTGAAAACATGAGCTGGATCAGAGGGCGGCGGAGTTTCATATTTAAGGGAGGAGGTAAGCGATTGCAGGAAGCCCTTCATTGTTGTTACTGAGACAGGTCTCACTGGGTTGCCCTGCCTGGCCTGGACCTCTCCTTGTAGACCAGGCTGGCCTCTGCCTCCCAGTGCTGAAGCTAAAGGTGTGCGCTGCCATGTCTAGTTGCAGGCTGAATTTTAACCAATAAAAGGTATTTGTATTCTTCATCCGATTGGTATTTGGTCTTGGTGGTTACTGTAAGTGTTTGGCTCTTCATCCCCCCCTTATTTTGGGGATTGGCTAGTTCCCTGCTTGTTCATTACTTAGCACCAGTTGTCTATCACGTGTGAAACGCCACCTTCTGTCCCTTCGTGATTGGGTGTGGTTCTGCAGTGACGGGTGCCGCTGCCCAAATCCTAACCCTGCCCACCAGCGTGCCCAGTGGATTGTTTACATTAATGCTGTAGTCGTAGAGGTCATAGGTGAAATGCGTTGCTAGTAAAGAAGGAACATTGGTTCTAAAATCTCCACTTTGGGGAAGATGCACCAGGGTCTCTGGTGGATTGTAGAGAGCAAGCCAGAGGAGTTAGTCAGTCAGTAAGCGGTAACCTCGGAGGGGAGGGGAGGGGAGGGGAGGCTCAGTGGGCGGGGGTGTGGGGGGAGGCCTCCTCACACTGGTCCTCTCTTCTACAGACAACTGGGCAGAGCTGATGGAGGTCAACCATGATGACCGCGTGGTCACCACCGAACACTTCGATCTTTCCCAAGAAATGGAGCGCCTCACCCTGGACCTAATGAAGCCAAAGAGCAGGGAGGTGGAGAGGCGGCTCACCAGCCCTGTCATCAACACCAGCCTGGACACTAAGAATGTCGCCTTTGAGAGGTACGGGCTAGGCTCCAGTCTGCTCGCGTCTGGGGACTGCCGTCGTTAACGACGTGCTCGCAGTGATGGGAAATGACTGACTGGGACTTTTCTAATATGGCGTAATGCTAGTGGGTCTTAAGAGTGATCTCTAGGGCTAATCAAATAGGCATCATAATTGTTGCGCTGTGCACATCATCTTCGTAGCACGGTGTCTAAGTCTTGTCCCTGCACGCTTCTGTAGGCCCTTTCTTCTGGGCTCCCTGGATCTTTTTTTTGTTTTGGTAGTTTTGGATGCACAACGGCTTCTTCATCCCAAAATGTGGAACTTTGAGTTTCTTGAAGCTAGAATTGACCAGAATTTTATTAACGCTAGGCAGCCAAGTCTATATTTTCCGTAATGTATTGTAGCCCCAACCCCACCTGTGAGGCAGCAGAGGAGAAGCATCTGGAGGCTGCTCGCTTCCTTCCAGGTCCTGTGAGGAGTGCTCCCCAGCGAGCTCTCTATCCCGGTGAGACTGTCACCTTCCATAGCTGTCCCCTGACACAGCCGTCCTGTGGGGTGTGCTGGGCAGGGAAGGGGCACTTGGAGCACAAAGGAAATAGGACCTGCCGATCTCTCTGCTAATGAGCCAAGGGAATCTGCAGCGTCCCTAGCATTTGCCTAGGACGTCACATCTGCTGCCTGTGAATCAGTATAGCCTGGGCTAATCTGGACCTTGTTCCTGGATCCAGGCCTTCTTTTCTTCATGAATGTGCCGACTGACTGATCTCTTTAACATTGTTTTCACCAATAAAATTGGTGAAGAAAACTCAGAGACATCCTCTTTAGTCAAATCTAAGACATAATTGCCCTTTTTCTTTTTGTTTATTAAAGCCACAAAGGCAGGCAGGTGTCTGACAGGGACGAGGACATGCAGCCCGTGTCACGTCTCGGGGTTGCTTCTGTTTCGGAAGCAGGAACTGGGTTCTGAAGAAAGTCCTCCTGCCAGCCTCCTGGCTAGGGACACTGAGAGGGACCAGCTGTGGGGGGGTC
Source organism: Tokudaia tokunoshimensis (assembly GCA_036184795.1). NCBI lineage: Eukaryota > Metazoa > Chordata > Mammalia > Rodentia > Muridae > Tokudaia > Tokudaia tokunoshimensis. The sequence goes on from BTHU01000006.1 coordinate 4,951,350, forward strand.
ATGTGCAGGCCCTTGGCCTGATGTCCTTAGGTCTCAGCATGAGCCTCACAGGCAGGGCGGCCCCTCAGAGGCTCTAGACTAGAGGAGGCCACTGTCGCTAACCCCAGCCCATCAGCCGGGATGAGAGCAGCGTGTCTGTGGCAAGTGTCCCGACTCCGCCAGGGAAAGCAGACCGGGGTTGAGAGTGGATGGAGCGCCTGAGATCTGTGACCCTAAGTTGGGACTCATGGTCACTCATTGGCAGTTGTTAGAGCCATTGTTTGCTGTGAAGTGGAGCCTTTCCAGGGTGTGTGGCAATTCCTGGCCTTAGTCCACCGAGTGCAGATGGGAAGCAAGAGCGTGTCCCTGTGTTCCGAGGACGAAGGTACATTGTATATCTGTGTGGTCGCGGGGTTTTCAGGCAGCCAGCTCAAACTGGCTTTCCTGAAGCTGACAGTGAACAGAGGCGAGGTTGCTGAAGAAAGACAGCTGGGTTTCTGTTTTGTTTTAATGATGCTCGTATGTGATCAGTAGAACATAGGAATAAATAGAGGTTCGAGCTGCTCCCGCGTGCGGGGTTTGCTGATTTCAAAGCCGTGTGGACGACCACCCAGTGGAGGCTCTCTCCGTGGTTCATTGCCGTGCTGCAGTGGGGACCGTCGTCCTTTTCCTGTGCTTGTGCTAGGAATTCGATGCTTACAAAACACTGTCCTCCCCGGATGAGTTTCAGGAGACAGCGTGTAACTGGCCAGACTTTGGTTTTTACTCGTTTCCCGACTGCTGTGCCGTAAGAAAAGCATCCTTGCCACTTCAGAGTCGCCTTTAAACATCATCACACTGAGCCACAGCACCTGCTGTGTGGCCTCTGGTGTCTTGGTCTCAGGTGGGACGGGCAGAAGGAAGCCAGGTGCCCTGTCTGTAACAGATCTATAAAACTCTTGAGATGCCTGTGCACGCAGAGCCGACCGAGGCCCAAGGAGTCACAGCTGGGTTTAACTCAGTGGCGTCTGAGCTTTTCTAACTCAGTTGCTGTCAGAGCAGGGCTGCCAAGGGCAGCAGAAGCGGGGATGTGAGAGAGCAAAGGGCGGGGGGGGGGGTAGCTGAGGAGCGGGGCGTGTCCACCTAGCCCCACTGCAGCGAGGAATGGAGTTAACCAAAGGCACATCTTGGGTTTTAGTTGCTGGTGGCAGCAAGGGCTGTGACCTGCTGGTCAGCGGGAGCGGTCCCGGTGCCATTCTTGTTTGACCTGCTGGTCAGCGGGAGTGGTCCCGGTGCCATTCTTGTTTGAGCAGTGGGGCCATCTCTATGGGGCCATCCTCACCCAAGAGAAAAATTAGCACCCATGGGCTTAAACAGATCCATAAACCTCGGTGCGTCGCCTGATTTGATTTCCCGAATGCCATGAGAAATCCCTTTCTATGGCATTTATGTTTCCGAAATATAAAATTTACAACATGCAGTTTGCTTTTGTGACTTGGCTAGCCTGCCACTATCCTCCGCAAGGGCAGACTGACAGCAGCTCCACACGGTGCCAGGCAAAGCTGGGGTGTGACGTTCTAGACAAAGGCAGGGCTGATGGCCTCCTCCCGGGGAGCAGTCGCACCCAGGAGTGGTGGGAAGATTTGCCTGTAACTCCAGCACTTTGGAAGCAAGAGACTTACAGGTTTGGGGCAGTCTGGCCTACATAGCAAGAAAGAAAACTAATTGGAACCTTGAGGCTGTTCTCGGATCCTGAATACATTTCCCCTGGAAGCAGTAGCCCTGATGAACTGGGGTTCTAAGGGCATAGCCCATGCTACAGGTGCAGCTGTGACCCAGGCTGCCTCGAAAGGCACCCACAGCTTGGAATCAGTGGCTGAGTTGAAAAGCCATTTTTCATGTCCTTCCTCCCAGCTATACCTGAGGACGAGCATGTGATTCTCCAGTCATTTTGAAAGCTTTAATAGCCTTCCCTAGTCTCTCAGCATTGTTGTGGGTCCTGACTCCAGCTGCCTTTCTCCTAGAGGCGGGGAGCTGTGTGTCCCTAGTTCTGAGAATTCCTGGATGGAGAAGCGGCTCTTAGGCCCTTGCCTCAGTAGATGACCCAGACCCAAGCAAGCAAGACCTTGGACCCAGGCCATCTTTGCTCATTTCTTTAGGACAGCTGTCCAACAAATGTCATGACCTTTGCCCCTCCTGTGCCGGCAGGCCCTGTACAGAAAGAAGCCAAGAGTGGAAGCTTTCTTTGCCTGGAGTGCAGCACATTGATTAACTGGGGGAGGGGGAGGGGATGTCTGAGCCATCTGTCACTGGTCGCATCCTTTTGTGGACAGTGGGACCACAATTTCCAAGTATCCTTCACTGATGTTGGGGGTGGGGGGCGTGGGGGAGGCTGTAAGGGCTGCAGGGGTGAACTCTGAATGGCTTGTCATACATGTGGAAATTTGTGGGGTTCTCTTTTGTCAGAACTAAATCCGGATTCTGGGGCTGGAGGACAGATAAAGCAGAAGTTGTTAATGGTTACGAAGCCAAGGTAAAAAGCACACTCTTCAAATAAGATTTCCGTTGGCTTTTTAGCTTCTATGCAAATGAGGGGTCTGTTCTGATTGCTTCCCTGCATCTGCCAGAGGGACAGTCCCTGGGGAGTGAGTTCTGATGCGTCTCCGACTCCATGTTTTTATCTTACTGATTTTTTTCAGAAAATGGGACAGCATGTCCTGAGCAGGTCTGTCCGTAGCTTTACGGCTGTCCAGAAATGAGAGTTGTTCCTTTGATTCTTTTTTTAAAAATCACTATTATTATTAATTATTATTATTATTTATTATTATTATTAAATTTAGTCAGTTTATCTCTTTTAAAGAAGATATCATGTGGGAGATAGCTTCTGTGATCCTCTGTTACCTAAGCTTCAGGTAATTTCTTTAACTGACTCTAAGCCTCAGCTCTAAAAAAAAAAAAAAAAACCAAAAAACCCAAAACCAATCACTGCATGTAGTCGCTTCAGAGCCTGGAAGCCCTGCCGAAGCAATGGGGGCGTCGGTGGCCTCAATTGGTACTTTGTCATCTGACAGGCTGTTGCTAGCCTTTACAGAAGGGACAGAGGGAGTCAGGTGCAGTAGGGTCTTCTGCTGGCCTCTGATGGGGCAAAAAACCCTCCATCATGCTCCACAAAACGCATTTAGGAACAGCTGCTGTGGTGCAGAGTGTGGTTTCTGCAGCTGTCAGCACACAGCAAACTGAGACCCCTCAGACAGCCCTGACAGACGGCGCCATGCTCCCTCTGACAATCAGGATCTTTCTCGTCAGTAGAAAGAGTGCCGGTTTTCGCTGCTCTCCCAGGTCTAGAGGGCCTGGGTCCGGCTTAGTCAGTACTGTCAGGAGAGCACCACAGATCACAGGAGCAGGAGGAGCCCGGTGACACCCTATCTGCAGGACCCCTGCCAGGCCCCATTAGCCTGAGGACGCAGAGTAACTGCTGAGCGCATTCCGGGCAGGAGCTGTCCATCTGGGGGGGGGCTGAGGACCGTTGACCAGTTCTCGCTTTTATTTTGCTTGATTTTCTTCAGCATTCTTGGTCTTGCTGTGAGTGTGTTGGCTTTCGGTCCCCTGTGTCACAACTGTCTTTTGCACACATCCCTCAAGGTTTACTCAGTAAACAATGTGAGCGTGATAACCAAGATCCGCACAGAGCACCTGACGGAGGAGGAGAAGAAGAGGTACAAAGGTAAGCCCCCCCCAACCCCCTCCCCCCCGCACCCCCTTTCCCCCGCACCCCACCCCCTCCCCACCGCTCCCCCCACTGATGGGTTGTGTGGACCAGCGTCCTAATGCTGCGACCCTCTAAGACAATTCCTCGTGTTGTGGCAACCCCACCCAGCTATAAAATTATCTTCGTTGTTACTTTGTAACTGTAATTTTTTCTATCATTATGAACCATGATGTAAATATATCTGTATTTTCCAGTGGTCTTAGGCGACCCCGGTGAAAAGATCCTCCGACTCCCGGAGGGGTCACGGCCCACAGGTTGAAACCGCTGGTTGTAGACATTGCAGTGTTTTCTTTGGGGTAAATGTGTTTGGACATGGGAATCCTGACTTTTCTTTGTAAAAATTTTCTTAGTTTGACTCATTTGAGGAGTTTTTTCGTGGTTGGTTTCAGTTGTAATTGAAGCCACTCGTGGGGCAGCAGCAGCAGAGGGAGAAGGAAGCTTATCCTTAGTGATGACCATTATAGTGATGAAATTTCATGGAACTCGGCTCTGGGCTGAATCCCCGTGGATCTGTGGTTACTATATAACCGGCTTTGCTGACTCTGTGGCCTTGTGAAGCTGTCTCTGCAGTAGGCCTCTTTCCTGTGTAGTAAAATGGAGTCGGTGCTGGGCCATTCTTTTTCTTTGTTTGTTTGGTTTGGTTTTCCGAGACAGGGTTTCTCTGTGTAGCCCTGGCTGTCCTGGAACTCACTCTGTAGACCAGGCTGGCCTCGAACTCAGAAAGCCGCCTGCCTCTGCCTCCCAAGTGCTAGGATTAAAGGCGTGCGCCACCACTGCCCTGCTTGGTGCTGGGCCATTCTGATGTCCACTGAGGGGGGTAGATGAGTTGCCACATGCAGACGTTTAGAAAGTGCAAGCAGTTCCAGCGGCCACTGCTCCAGGTGGGCAGTCGACTGGCAGATCATGGAAGCGGGGGCCACGGAGAGAAGGGGGGACCACGGAGGGAAGGGGGGGATCCACGGAGGGAAGCGGGGGATCCACGGAGGGAAGCGGGGATCCACGGAGGGAAGCGGGGGATCCACGGAGGGAAGGGGGGGCCACGGAGGGAAGGGAGGGCCATGGAGGGAAGAGGGTCCACGGAGGGAAGGGGGTCCACGGAGGGAAGGGGGGGTCCACGGAGGGAAGGGGGTCCACGGAGGGAAGGGGGTCCACGGAGGGAAGGGGGTCCACGGAGGGAAGGGGGTCCACGGAGGGAAGGGGGTCCACGGAGGGAAGGGGGGGTCCACGGAGGGAAGGGGGGCCACGGAGGGAAGGGAGGGCCACGGAGGGAAGGGGGTCCACGGAGGGAAGGGGGTCCACGGAGGGAAGGGGGGGATCCACGGAGGGAAGGGGGGCCACGGAGGGAAGGGGGGGTCCACGGAGGGAAGGGGGGCCACGGAGGGAAGGGGGTCCACGGAGGGAAGGGGGGTCCACGGAGGGAAGGGGGGCCACAGAGGGAAGGGGGGGCCACAGAGGGAAGGGGTCCACGGAGGGAAGGGGGTCCACGGAGGGAAGGGGGTCCACGGAGGGAAGGGGGGATCCACGGAGGGAAGGGGGGCCACGGAGGGAAGGGGTCCACGGAGGGAAGGGGGGCCACAGAGGGAAGGGGGGGCCACAGAGGGAAGGGGTCCACGGAGGGAAGGGGGTCCACGGAGGGAAGGGGGTGCCACAAAGGGAAGGGGGGCCACGGAGGGAAGGGGGGGCCCACGGAGGGAAGGGGGGCCACAGAGGGAAGGGGGGGGCCACAGAGGGAAGGGGGGCCACAGAGGGAAGGGGGGGCCACAGAGGGAAGGGGGCCACGGAGGGAAGGGGGGGCCACGGAGGGAAGGGGGTCCACGGAGGGAAGGGGGGCCACGGAGGGAAGGGGGTCCACGGAGGGAAGGGGGGTCCACGGAGGGAAGGGGGGGCCACAGAGGGAAGGGGTCCACGGAGGGAAGGGGGTCCACGGAGGGAAGGGGGTCCACGGAGGGAAGGGGGGGATCCACGGAGGGAAGGGGGGCCACGGAGGGAAGGGGGGCCACAGAGGGAAGGGGGGGCCACAGAGGGAAGGGGTCCACGGAGGGAAGGGGGTGCCACAAAGGGAAGGGGGGCCACGGAGGGAAGGGGGGCCCACGGAGGGAAGGGGGGCCACAGAGGGAAGGGGGGCCACAGAGGGAAGGGGGGCCACAGAGGGAAGGGGGGGCCACAGAGGGAAGGGGGCCACGGAGGGAAGGGGGGCCACGGAGGGAAGGGGGGCCACGGAGGGAAGGGGGGGCCACGGAGGGAAGGGGGGGCCACAGAGGGAAGGGGGCCACGGAGGGAAGGGGTCCGGCCCAGCTCCAAAGCTCGCCAGTGCTACAGCTGCACTGCTTGAATCTTGTTCTGTTTTTTTCATTTTCCTAATTGACCTGTGTCGATTGCACGTAACGGTGGGCTCCGTGGTGAGCGCTTGGATTCTTAGGATGGTCCCTCCTGGTTAAAGCTCCTGAGGAAAAAAATGCTAAAGACAGCCTCACCTGTGTGGGCGGTTTTTAATCTCCCTCCCTACAAGCGGAATCCCTACTGGAGGTAGCTTGGATCGGACCCGGGGATCGCTGTGATTCTGTTGCTTTTTCCTCCTCTAGAGGACCGGAATCCCCTGGAGTCTCTGCTCGGCACTGTGGAACATCAGTTTGGTGCTCAAGGGGTGAGTTGACTGGGTATTTGGGGGAGCTTAATGGAAAGATTGCCCCTCTTCTGTTGGTGATGGCGGCTGCCGGGGCCTGAGCAGGTCACGTGACTTGGGAAGGCTCCCAAGAGAGCTCCTGGGAGAAAACGGGGTGAAGGAAACCTGAAAGTTCATGATTTTGGAGGAAGGGTGTTCCCTAGGCTTTCCTAGAAGCGGGCTCCCTCTCTCTGATAAGCACGGGCAGTCCCTGAGTGGCTCCTAGGTCAAGTGGCTTTCCTCTGCGGCATGGCTCCTTACCCCCCAACCAACCACGCTGTGCATGTGATGTCACTGAGGGTCAGGAGATGCAGCTTCCTTTGCAGCGTTGAAGCTGGTGAACGCCACGCCCTCCAAATCCCTGCTTGCTAGTGGAGGTCTCACTACTCTACTTCAGGCCGTAGAGACGGGGAGAGGGTAGACCGGTTTCTGCTGGCTGGGCTCCACTTAGTGCCTGTCCTCTCAGACCTGTCTGCGGCACAAAGTAACTTATCTCTTTGCGAAGCCAGCCTGCACTTTGAGGTCAGGCAGTCCTGACTCTCCTTAGTTTTGGCTCAGCAGGACCTCACTACGGAGTGTGCCACTGTGAACAACCCCACGGCCATCACACCTGATGAGTACTTTGACGAAGACTTTGACCTCAAAGACAGGGACATCGGAAGGCCAAAAGAGCTGACGATTAGAACGCAGAAGTAAGTGTAAGACCCGATGCGCTTCTGTGGTTTGCTGATTCCTTGCCCCTTTCCTTTAAAAGGAGCGTTGAGTGCTCTCTTGCTCGCGCTCGCTCTCTCTCCCTCCCTCCCTCCCGAGATTTATTTATTTTACCTATGTGAGTACACTGTTGCTGTCTTCAGACACACCAGAAGGGGGCATCAGGTCCCATTACAGATGGTGGTGAGCCACCGTGTGGTTGCTGGGATTTGAACTCAGGACCTCTGGAAGAGCAGTCAGTGCCCTTAACCGCTGAGCCATCTCTCCAGCCCAATGTTGAGGTTCTTAATCTGGCAAAACCCAACAGTCAGTGGCTCCCTGTCTTTGTCATAGAGGACAGAGATGGAGGAGCTCATGTGTGTGTGTGGGGGGCTAATGAGGAGGTGGGGTTTGGGAGGGTGCTGTGTGTCTAGCCTTCTGAGCAGCAGTGACGTGCCTCTCGCTCTCTCTGTCAACCCTGCAGGTTTAAGGCCACACTGTGGATGTGCGAGGAGTTCCCGCTCTCCCTTGTGGAGCAGGTTATTCCGATCATCGACCTCATGGCTCGCACCAGTGCTCACTTTGCCAGACTGAGAGACTTCATCAAATTGGACTTCCCTCCTGGATTCCCTGTCAAAATAGGCACGGTTAAAGACGATCGAGGGGCGGGCGCTTGCAGGTTCTGCCTGTTAGTGACGGAGACCAAGCCTGTTTCAGGGAAACGGATTGAGGGCAAATTAGCGGCAAGGTGTGGCTGTGCATACTTTTTAATCCCGGTGCTTAAGAGACAGAGGTGGGGGATTTCTGTGAGTTTGAAGCCAACTTGTTCTACCCAGGAAGTTCCAAGACAGCCAGGGCTATGTAGAGAGACCTTGTCTTAAAAAAGAAAAAAAAAAAAGGCACCAATAACATTTCAAAAAAAAAAATCGCAGAGTTGGGCAGGGGTGGCACACGCCATCAGTGTCAACGCTCAGACAGAGGCAGGTGAAGGGGGTGGCACACGCCATCAGTGTCAACGCTCAGACAGAGGCAGGTGAAGGGGGTGGCACACGCCATCAGTGTCAACGCTCAGACAGAGGCAGGTGAGTCTCTGGAGTTCTAGGCTAGCCAGGTATATAGAGAAACCTTGTCTCAAAAACAAAGTTAGCACATGATAAACAGAACGGAGGGGACTGAGGGAAGCCGTGCCGATAAAGCACGCTCAGCGTAGTCTGAGCAAACGATCACTGTTCTCAGTGAAACCTACTAATAAAAGCTTTTGTTTTTCAGAAATCCCCTTATTCCACGTTTTAAACGCACGGATTACATTCGGGAATGTCAACGGCTGTAGCACTGCTGAAGAGAGCCAGAGTGTGGAAGGGACCCAGGCCGATGCAGGTAGAACCAGGAGGCTGGGAATTGACAATCATGTTTTGAATAGTAAACATTCTGAAATGAGGCAAATCCGTATTTCAGAAGAGGAGTGTGGGAAAAAGAAAGAAAGCGTGGGTTAAGTGGAAAACAACTTGGAATGGTGGAGGAGGGAGGGTATATGCTCTGGCCATGGTCTCAGGAGGCCAGTCAGCTCCATTGTGGAGAAGAATCTTCCTCCTTTACAGTCCACTCTGTCTGTTCCCTTCGTTATGATCGTATGTTAGTTTTCCACCAAGAAAAATCAAAGAACAAAAGCTGTGTTGTGGTGAATTTTACTGTCACAATTATTATTCCTTTAAAGTCTCCAGTAGCAGACTGATGATGACGACTTTTATCATGGCTTCTTTGTCTTACCTTTTATTGTCTGACCACACTTAGCTGTGGTCCTGTGGGCGGAGCCATGTAGCACCGGGGGTGGGGCCAGGAGCCTCCCCGCTGGCAAGCCACACCCTCAGCCCTGCCCTACCCCACGCCTTCCTCGCCCCACCACACCCTCAGCCAGTGGGTTCTTTGTTACTGGTTTCATTCTTTTTAATTTGAAATGTTTTCAGGCTGAGGGCAGCGTCTCAGGCCTGCCCCAGTGCGTGGAGGCTGAGGCAGGAGGGGCGTTGTGTAAGTAATACAGTAAGGCACTGTACTTAGAGGCAGGAGAATTATGAGTTTGGGTCAGCCTGGGCTATGTTTACCTGAGTTACACAGACACTGTCTCCAAAAAAAAAAAAAAAACCAAACCAACCCTCAAAGAAACTTGTCTGAATGAATTGTAATGAACGGAGACCCTGGACAGCTGCCTTTGTCTTTCAGCTTCCGAGGGCACGAACTTCGAGGTTGATCAGTCTGTGTTTGAAATCCCCGAATCCTATCACGTTCAGGACAACGGCAGAAACGTACACCTGCAAGACGAGGACTATGAGATCATGCAGTTTGCCATCCAGCAGAGCCTGCTGGAGTCCAGCCGGAGCCAGGTGAGATGCCCGGCGGGGCGGGGCGGGGCGGGGCGGAGCAGGGCTGGTCTCCCCTCCCCCGGGGCTGGGGATGCGCACAGCGTTTGTGGTGGTCATGTCACAAAGTTTGCTGCTGTAAGAGACCCCATTGGGCATCGTTTACACAGTGTCTTCAGACAGACTTCCTGTCTTCTAGCTCTCACACTAACGTTTGTAAAGTAGTCTTAGTTACGGCAGCCATCGTGTGCTGCGGCCTCAGTCAAGGGTGTGAGAGAATGGTAGCCCAGGCGTGAGATTTTTCCCATCTCAAGGAGTCTCCTGAAACCCTTCCTGCATCAGAGCTAGGTAAAGAGCGTTAGGGGTTTATGCCTCGTTCCCCCAGACCCTGACTGCGTGAGATAGCCTGGGTATTGAAGACACCCTGACCATCTGCTGCTGCTGTCCCCTGCCCCCTCCCTCCTGTGGCTTCTGGTGCTGGCGTGTGTCTCTGCTGTCTGCTGCTCCTAGCTTGGGCATGGACATTTGACATGGGGACAGAGAAAAAGGAAATCCCAGAGTGTAAATATTAGTCTTTTCCTCCCAGGTAGGGTCAGGCAATCAATGGCCATGTGTCCTGGGTTTTTAGGGTCCTGTGGTCTGGAATGGCCGTGTGTCCTGGGTTTTTAGGGTCCTGTGGTCTGGAATGGCCGTGTGTCCTGGGTCTTTAGGGTCCTGTGGTCTGGAATGGCCGTGTGTCCTGGGGATTCTTGGGTGAAGCAGCTTCTGCTCTGTTGGAGCCTGAGCCGTGAGCACAGAGTCCTCCTCCGGCCACAGGTTGCTGGGTTGAGTGACTGGAGCCCCACCCGCTTCCTTCCTTGTCCACTGCCGTCACAGACCCATTCCAGATTCATTCCTTTCTTCATTAATTAAAACAAATGCATGTATGTCTGTGCTTGGTCCCTGAGGAAGCCAGAAGTGTCGGATCCCCTGAGCTGGAGTTAGAGATGGTTGTGAGCCGCCATGTGGGTGCTGGGAACCAATCCTGGGCTCTAGAAAAGCAGCCAGTGCTCTTAACCACTGAGCCATTGTTCCAGTCCTCATTTGGGGGTGGGGTGGGGAATATTTATATTTTGGCAGCTAGGCAGCCGGTCCCTCCCTCTCTATGCAAACGAGCTTCTCCTTGCTCTCACAATAGCTGTAAATACCTTGGTATCCGTACATTTCGACAAGGGCAGTCGCCAGAGTCTAGGGCAACAGATAGCAACTATGTCTTCTTAGTTTGTCTTGAAAGCAAGTCCTGTCCTGGTTGTCTGAATGTTGCCCGAGGCTAATGGTTCTTAGTAGACTGGAACTATGTAAAGTCTGAGGAGGAGGAGGTGGCCTTGAATCCAGGGTAGCAGCTGATGCCCTGTGCCGCCTGACAGTCTCCGTGAGCGGCGAGCTATAAGCACCATGAGTCTTGTTCTCACTACGTTCATTTCCTTGTCATTTTGGTAACTCTTTCTCCTACGGGGCGTTTATACCCATCGCCTGTTTTTTTGCCAGGACCTTTCAGGACCAGCTTCCAACGGAGGGGCCAGCCACACACACAGCTATGAAGCCCAGTATGAGAGGTAACTGAAGGGGCTTCCCACGATGCGGTTCTTGTCATACCTAGGTTGTTACGGGCACTTGATACAGGGGCATTTGCGTGGCTTGCGCTCAGCAGGAGGTTTGAAGAGTCAGCTCTCCTGGCTTCTTTCATTGTGGTCCCTCGTTAAACCAGCTCCGAACTGAGCAGGGGTGATGGGGGGGGGGGGGCGATGAGTGCTGGCTGGAGCGCAGGTTAGGGTGCTCATGAGCGAGGCACTGGGTAAATGTTTTCTGATTGGTGTGGTCTCCTGTGTGACTGCAGGTCTGTGTGGGCAAGGACATTCAGTGTTAAAGATGGCGGAAAAGAGGGATGGAAATGCCCAGAAATGCCCTTCCGGGAAACAGCGCTCATTCCCCGCTTTTCCCATATGGTGGCATCTGTGAGCACTGTAACCTCACCGAGGCTGGGCAGCGCCACCTCAGGATGGCACGGAGCACCCTTAGCGACCTGCTGCCACCGCCTCCAGGATAGGAATGACTCTCTCCCACTTTCCACCCTAGGGCCATCCAGGAGAGTCTCCTCACCAACATGGAGGCCCACTGCCCGGGCAGCTTCAGCGAGTCGAGCCGGTTCGACAGTGACCTGCAGCTGGCCATGGAGCTGTCTGCCAAAGAGCTGGCGGAGCAGGAGCTGAGGCTCCGGGAGGAAGAGGCGGAGCTGCAGCAAGTCTTACAGCTCTCTCTCACTGAGAAATAGACGTGCAGCAGTGACGGGCTGCGGAGCAGAGGCTCTGGGCTGCACACGCTCTGCCGGTGAGAGACCCGAGGGCAGAGGGCCTGCACGGCCTGCAGACAGCAGTCGCCCTTCCCTAATGTAGGTGCAGGACCAGGGACTCCCCCGAGTGGAGAAGCGGCTCCGTCGGCAGAGCCCCGTCTCCACGCCGAGGGGAGGAGAGCACCGTCACCGTCCATCCGCTGTCCTGCCTGGCAGGTCACATTTTTAACTACCAGCTTTAGACAGAAACGCCGAGCCTGCAGGCTAGTAGATACATCTTAGTCAGAAGTGACAAGCTACTGCGGAGTCAGGGTGCTTTTCCACAGGAGAGCAGCAGCCTTTGTAGAGTGGGTAAGAGCTGGAGGCTTCCTTCCTGTTCACCAAAGAAACGGGTTCTGCTGACCTCTTTATCCCCCGTCCTGTGGGGCTCCTGCAGCATCGCCATTGTCCCGCCCCATCTCCACCTTGTTCCATGCCTTTAACCCCAGCCAAGAGGATATGTACAGGATCTATTTTAGATTATGGCTGTTTGCATCAAATTAAGATATACAAATGACCACGGATGTTGCCTTAGCCTTAAAAATTACTAACAGTTTTAAGCCACCTCACTCCACACACCGAGGACCTGATTTGACTCTGTAAAAGCAGTTCCTTTGGGGCCGCATCCTCCAGGCTAAACCAAAGGCAGCTAATCCTGTCCGTGGAGGAGCAGCTAGGGGGACCCGCGGCTGGGTTCCCAGGGCAGGCAAGCCAGCCAAACCACTGGAAGAGCCTAGCCAGTGTGCTGTGCCTGCTCCCATGTGGGGTTTCCAGCCCGGGGAGAGTCAGCTGCATGGCCTGGCTTCATAGAGGACAGGATGGACGTGAGACCAGAGCGGGAGCGAACACAGAGTAGAGGCTCTTCATCCAAAAGGGAGAGACGGTGACTCCACACTGCTTTTTAGAGTTCAAATCAACATCTTTCTGGAAAAATATATTTTTTAACAGAATCTTTTTATTATTTTTAAAAGATATAAAACCGACTCCTCCCATCAGTAGCAATACAAGGTTATGCATTTTAACCAGACTTTCTCAGGCCTCTTTTGGATACCTTTAGTAGTTAACTATTTTGTCTAACCCTCCTGTAAAGACCTATCGCATAACAGACCGACCCCTGGGGAACACGGCCAAGGGCACCCTGCACCTCTCACCTGGCGCGGGCATTCACCCCCACACGGCTGTGCTGATCACGTGGTAAAACAGTACCTTCCTCTGTTCTCTGTTTCCTGTTATGCTTCTTTGGGGATAGGAAGAGAATCCGCCATTCCCAGCAATGTCTGTTTGATACAGTCAGTGTTGCCAGTAAAACGTTATGAGACAAAGAATTGTGAGTTCAATTCCTTATAGCCAACTGCCTTTTTTGTCATGGTCCACCCAAATCCCTTCCCTGCACACAAGGCCAGGGTGGGCGCATTGGTTCCGTACACAGGTTGGTGGTCTGTTCACTTGACATCTGCCAGGAGCAAAGACACCACTGGGAGTGGCTGCAGCTGCATTGCGCGGACTCACTAAGGGGGATCCTAGGTAACCCCTGCATCTGCACCCCATCGCTTTGCTTTCCTCAAGTCTGTGACTGTGTCCCCGGAAGTCACTTAAAACGGGGCTCAGCATTGCAGCAACCTGTTGCAGCTTTTCCCATGTTCTCTCCAAAAACACAAATAAATCCGCTTCCATAAAGGGTGCTCACAGTGTTGACAGCCCGAGTTCTGTCTCTTCCAGCGTGTCCTCCAGTCACTGTGTCGCCAAAGCACACACTTCCTGTTCACAGAGCAGCACACCCCTCTCCCCGCCTTCCACGACCCTCGCCAGATGGAAATAAATGAAAAGTGTTGGGCTATCCTCTTCGCGCGCCTCCTGAGGTGTGGCGCCTTTGAGAAGAGAAAGCAGGTGTCCTCAGCACCCCTGACAGAATAGACTCACTCCTCGAAGCTAGAGTGCTGGGGCTGCTTTTAACACATTCAGGTGAAAATCAGGGCCTTAAAAGGAAGCAGGTAGTAGCTGGGTAACAAATGACGTCAGGGTTCCAGAAGTGGGGCGCTGGTGTTCTAGGAGACGGAAGAGCAAGGGGCTCATGAAGAACACCTCCTCTGAAGGCGTAGGGGTACAATCGATGGATTACAAATGGGGCACCAAGGCTCCGGTGCGCCAGCTAGCTGAAACTGAGTTCTACTCGGACATACTACTGGCACTAAGTCCAGGCTCCCGAGTGTCCCAGCCTTGGCATGAAGTGTAGCAGGAAAGAAAAGCTGGCCTTGAATAGTGACCAGACCTAGCAGGCAGCAGCATGGCCTCAGGTGATGACACGGAGATGGACTGGATTATAGAAACTGTAGGTGACAGTGGGACAGTTAAGTGCTAGAGACCAAAGTGTGCTACCTAGACCTCAGTTTAGAAATAGGTGTGGCTTTAGGATTCCAGTCCAGCTGGAAAATGACTAGTGCTCCCAGTAAGCCAGACCTCAAACAACGCCCGGAGACGGGTGTTGCAACTGCCCCCCTGTGTGACAGACTGGTCACATGCTCCACTGGCTACACAGGTAATGTCTAGGGATGGTTTGGCAAAGGGACCTTGCCTTGCACCACTGAGTTCCCTTTAGTAGCCCTGGTTGGCCAGGAACTCTTCAGAGACTCACCTGCTTGGGCTTGGGAGTGCTAGGATTAAAGGTGTGCACCACCGGGCCTGGTAATTTATTTTTAAATACTTACTTTTAATCGTGTGTGTCCGAGGAAGAAGGGTGTACACATGAGCACTGGCACCCTCAAGCCAGGGCCTCCTGGAGCTGTATTCATAGGTGATGGTGAGCTGCCTGACATAGGTGCAGGGACAATAAAAACCCAGGTCCTCTGGAAGAGCAGTACACACTCTAATTACTGAGCCATCACTCCAGCTCCACAATTCCTATTTCTAACCATGTATTTCTGGTCCTATCCTTTGCCCTGGGACACAAGAGCCTGGAAAACTTGAGCCAAGTGCCCCTGGGACTCAGTCATGTTACAGCAGCTGGCTGGTTTACCAAGCAATGAACGAGTAACAAGGATTATGGGCTTGGCAAGGCTTTAGTGTTTCCTTTTAAAACCTTTAAAACGGCAACAAGTATTACAGCAGCATCTCAAAGCAGAATCATTGTAAAGCAGGCTGGCCACGCCCGGCCGGGGGACAGCCTGGTCACGTCTGATACCTCTCAGTATTTTACACCACTGGCTTCAGAGCGCCAGCGTTACTGCTGATAAGAAAGGAGCACTGAAGAGGTTAAGTCCTCACAGTTGGCCTGCGGACAAAACTGCAGGCCTGTTCTGTCCCAGCTGACTCTGCCTTAGCTCTACTATTGAATGTACTATTTTAAACTTCATTATTCAGGTCTTAAGAAAATCAGGCCAGATTCATTCATTCATTCACTCACTCATTCTTGCACACCTGCATTAGAGTTTTGTGTTTTTTAAAGGATTCTATGTAAATGCGTGTCTGCCCTCATGGCTGTCAGCGCTCCACACGAATGTGCGGTGCCCACCGGATGTCAGATCGGATCCTCTGGAACTGGAGCCATTGGTGGTTGCAAGCCACCATGAGTGCTGGGGACCAAACCTGGGTTCTCTACAAAAGCAACAAGCGCTCTAACCCCTGAGACACCTCTAGCCCGACCCCTGTATTTCCAACCCTTGGGAACGTGAGGAGGCACAGATCAGCAGACAGGATTTCTCCTCCATTTAAGAGACTTTAATGGCTCAGGGTTAGGAGGCTCCAGACGTGGCCCCAGCTGGGAGGCGTTCACATTAGTGCAGGCTGTTAAGTTAAAACACAAAAAGACCAGTGTTGCGTCTGAGGGGAAAACGCAATCAAGCACGGCAACAACTTTACAGCAGAATTAAAATAAATATTAATAACCTCTCCAACAACAGGAAGTACCAACGGGAAATCTAGTTCGGTAGCAGCACTGGAAAAACAGACAGTCTTGTAGACACAGCGGCTTGCACAGGGGACACATGGCTAAACCCTCTACACCTAGGGAGAAGGGGAGACTAAGTCTCAGGTTGCCGTCTGTCACAGTCACCCAGAACCTTCCAGGCCAAGGGGCGGTGGGGGTAAGGGTGGGGTGGGGGGGGACAGGATCACAGACCTAGGATGCAATAATGGCTCAGCGACAACACAGCAAAGAATGATGGTGGATAAGTTCCCCAAATCACTGCTTCGCAGCCAGGGTATTCGAGGGCAGCTCAGTGGGGTGAGATGTGGGCTGTGTCTTTATATTTACTTATTCCTGTCTGTGTGGAGGTCAGAGAACAAGCCATGGGGCGGTTCTCTCCTTGCACCAGGTTCCATTCAGGGATCAAAATCGGCCTCGGTGGCAAGTGCCTGTGCCTGCTGAATCACACACACCCCCACACCCCCCGTGATTAACAGGAAGGCTGGAAGCAGGGGAGGTCCACACGGTAAGCCTTCCTCCTCCTATTTCGGGCGTCAGTGATTAGCCCTCGGTGTGCTTCTCCGGGCACTTTGCGATGGACATGTCTTTTCAAGGAACCTGGGAGCTTCAGGCTTTACTTTTAACCAGCACAGCCACACAGAAAGGAAGAGACGCGAACCAGTAGCCAATAACTGACGCGAGGGAAACAATTCCTGCTAGACGCTTTCCTAACCCTGTAGAATTTACCGCCTGCCCAGAAGTTCTGATCCCACCGTCTCTCCAGGGCCGGCGTAACATAACTTCTGTCCCAGGAACTCGGAGCGGGGCTTCCTCGTGCAGCCGTCATCGGCGACGGACGGGCTTGTAGACGCAAAGGGCCATGAGGATGACAGCCACCAGCAGGATGCTAAAGATGGTTCCCATCAACACTGCAAAGGGAAGACAGGTTACCTCGTGGAGGCTCCGGGTCCCATGATCTATCCATTAATCACATACACTGTGCTCTTTCTGAGAGGCAACGCAGGAAGCCAGGGCTGTCCCAGGGCTCAGCAGAGCAAGGGCCGTGAGGTCAGAACAAGCCCAGCATGTGCGGCAAACAGGTGAGCATCAGGGAAAACCGCTGTACACAGGGCCTTTCAGACCACACAGGAACACGGACTGGCTGCCCGCTGAGTTATTTTTGTATGCTGTGTATGTGCATGGTGCAGGCATGTGTGCGCACATACACCCATGTACATGTGTGTGCAGGGCCGACACAAGCGTCAGATCTCTTCCTCCACTGCTCCGTCACTTGATGCCTTCAGAGAGGGTCTCCCCTGGGACCTGAAGCCTGCTGTCCTCACCTGGGCTGGCTGAGAAGTCAGCAAGTTTTTAGTCATGTGCAGCTTTATATGTGGGTGTCAGGGACTCGAACTTGGGTCAGCTTGCAGGCTGAGCACTCACTCTTACTGAGGCATCTTCTAGGCCCAATCCCCACTAACTATCAAGAAAGGCCTTTGGAAGGCAGCAGGCAAATGTCACCTGATCTGATTAGTTGGAAAAAAAAAAAGATCCTCTAGCTTCTGTTCTGAGAACATCTCATTATGGAAGATGACAGAACCAGAGGGCCCAACCTCATCTTCAAAACCTGAAGATTGGGTGTATAAGTCAGTTCAGGGGCTAGATGAATCCTGAGCAGGGCCTTCTCACCAAAACAGCAACCGCTTTATTAATCTGCTTAAAAAAAAATAGTCTGGGCTGGAGAGATGGCTCAGGGGTTAAGATCATTGACTGCTCTTCCAGAGGTCCTGAGTTCAAATCCCAGCAACCACATGGTGGCTCACAACCATCCTTGATGGGATCTGATGCCCTCTTGTCTAAAGATAACAACAGTATACTCATATAGATTAAATAAATCTTTAAAAAAAAGTCTTTAAAAAACTCATTTTTGTCTGTGTCTGTACACGCACAGGGGTCAGTGATTAAACTCAGGTCATTGGGCTCAGCAAGTGCCTTTACCGGCTGTGCCATCTCTGGCTCAACTGAGTGTGTGTGTGTGTGTGTGTGTGTGTGTGTGTGTGTGTGTGTGTGAGTGTGTGTGTTAAAACAGGTGTCCTGTAAGTGTGTGTATATGCCATGTTTGTACAGGTACCTGCAGAAACCAGAAGAGGACGCCAGGCCCTGGAATTAGAATCCCAGGAGGTTGTGGGCGTTCCCGGCACCCGGGTCCTCTGGGGAGCAGGAAGTGCTCTTAGCTGCGGAGTCAGCTCTCCAGGCCCCGGCTGCCTGTGCGTGTGTTTAAATTTACTTTATGTGTGTGGGTGTTTTGCCTGCATGTATGTCTTTGTAACACATGGGTGCCTGGGACCTGCAGAGGCCTCAAGAGGGGCTGCAGTTTCAAAAAGTTTAAGCTGGCACCTGGGTTCCAGAAATCAAAGCCAGGCCTCTACAGGAGGGGCTGGGGCTGTTAACTGAGGAGCCGTCTCTCCAGCCCCTACTGTGTTTCTGAGAGTGGGGTTCCCATCTAAAATATTCAAGGTGCTAATGGGAGAAGTGGGGTCTATAGGTGACCACTGAGCCTGGTGGCCCAGGCCTTAAGGACCGGATGACATAAATACCCAGCCACTCGCCTTACTCTGCAGCAGCCGTCTTCCCTGACATTCAAAACACCGTGACCTTCAATCAGCAAATTTATAAACGCTTAGCTCTAACTATGTGGCCCACGCCAGGTTCCGACTGGGTCCGACCGTGGTTGTCCTGAGTTCCTGTTCCTCTGAAAAGCCCCGACTACTGACCGGGCAGCAATTCCGGAGCCTCTGCGCCTGCCCCAGTCCCCACCCCATCACATCCTCTGCAAGCGCAGCCGGGACTACCTGCTGCTGAACATCTCTCCAGGTTCATCTTCCTGCTTCTGGGTTTGTTTGCTCTTAGTTTTCCAAGATGGGGTTTTCTCTGTGCAGCCCTGGCTGGCCTGGACCAGGCTGGCCTCGAACTCAGAATGCGGGGATTAAAGGTGTGCACTACCACCCTCCCGCTCCTGCTTATTTTAGTATTTATTTTCTTCATTTTATGTATGAATATACTGTAGCTGTCTTCAGACGCACCAGAAGAGGGTATCAGATCCCATTACAGATGGTTGTGAGCCACCATGTGGTTGCTGAGATTTGAACTCAGGACCTCTGGAAGGGCAGTCAGCGCTCTTAACCGCTGAGCCATCTCTCCAGCCCCTCTTGCTTGTTTTAAAAAAACAGAGTTCCCTTCCAGTCTCAGAACCTGTCTTGAAAGTTTTAATTCTTTAAAGCCTCTTCTGAAATGTAAGGAAACGGTTTAAATGGAGCGAGAGACTTTTAAGCCCAGCTGTAGTCATAACTTTAGGAAATTGGAAATTCAAGGCTTTTGTCAACTTCAGCAGGCACTTAGTTGGCCTGGGCTATTTCGAGATAGGGCATTTAGCTCATGTAAGACCAAGACTGTGTTTAACAAAGACCCAGGATCCATATTGGAGTATCTCCAGCTCCAGGGGACCTGACACCCTCTACCAGCCTCATTGGAAACACACACATGGACACACATCTTAAAAATCTAAAGAATAGCCAGGCAGTGGTGGCACATGCCTTTAATCCCAGCACTTGGGAGACAGAGGCAGGGGGATTTCTGAGTTCGAGGCCAGCCTGGTCTACAGAGTGAGTTCCAGGACAGCCAGGGCTACACAGAGAAACCTTGTCCCGACAAACAAAAAAACAAAAAACAAAACAAAACAAAAATCTAAAGAATAAAGGAAGAAGAGAAAAGCTTATTATGTACCCATGTGTTGGGTACATAATATCATTTGGATTAATATTTGCCTGGAGCCCGGTAAGCTCCTCTATTCATCCTTGTACCTCCCTCTCCTGCATGACATATCTGCTAACTGGACTGGTGGTTCCAAAGAGAGCCTTAAAAGACAACCTTAGTCCACCCGATGGTCACTTCCCATTACTGAGCCTCACGTCCTGTATCAATAAGCTGGGACAAGTGGAAACCCAGTTAAAAGGAATCCTTCAAGCTTTAACTACGGATTACCTTCAAGTGCTTCACTTCTGCTCAAAACTGGCAGCACTCTGGGTGGCATCCAG
Organism: Tokudaia tokunoshimensis; assembly: GCA_036184795.1. Lineage (NCBI taxonomy): Eukaryota > Metazoa > Chordata > Mammalia > Rodentia > Muridae > Tokudaia > Tokudaia tokunoshimensis. Next base: position 4,971,146 of record BTHU01000006.1, read on the forward strand.
AGAGTAAAAGAGACTCCGCCCCCTGCCTTCCCTCCCGAGAAAGAATCACTTGATCCAAGACGTCAGTAGCATCAAGGGTGATAAATCCAGCTCTAAAGCCTTAGAACCAACCACCCAGTGGAATGCTGGTACAAGTTAGTGGTCAAAACACGGAAGGCACCAAGCCTTTCGAAAGGCAAATCATAAATAAGACCAGGGAAGACAGGCTGAGGCAGGACCGGCGGATTCACTCTGAAGTCTGCGCAGCTATACTTCACCGCCATGCACTCGTTTGTGTGTGCGCGTGTGTGTAATAGACACACACACAAGCCCCCCCCACACACACACACACAAACCCCGGATTCAAGTACTGACATTCACCACTTCCTACCCGAGTCTCCTCTGGGCTTCATTTTCCGTTTCTCTAGAACAGGGTGGAAAGCCCTACTTTTCTCATTAGCCCTCAGCGAGGCCTAAAAGAATACATGTAAATAGCGATGAGCAAGTACAACACCTGGTATGCAGGAAATGCTAAAAACCTGTCAATTACAAACGTCACCGCTGAGAACGGGCCCATGTAAAAGGACGAGGGGTGCAGGATGAGCCCGGCAGCCTGGCCTGAATCCACAGAGCGAGAGACAGGAGCGCGCAAACCCAGGTCTCCAGCTTCTAGTTCCAGCAGGTGCCGCCAGCCACACAGGGTGCGAGCGCTGGCTACCGAGCCCGGGGCTGACACCAGGAAAAGCAGCTTCGCGAGGATCAGTGAGTGGCCCGGGGCCGGTCCCGCGCCCCACCCGCGCCCCCACAAGCTCCCCGCGCCCGGATCTGGCTGCAAACGCGCACCCCGCGCCGCGCCTCGCCGCTCACCCAGGTTCTGCCCCCGCAGCACTGCGTAGGGCCGGCTCTGCTCCGGCGGCACCCCGGGGCTCGGGGCCTCGGCCCGCCCCAGCAGGAGGCTGCAGAGCGCGCCGCACAGCCGCAGCCATCCCGCGCGCAGCATCTCTGGAACCTGCTCCGCACCGAGCGCGCGGACGCCGCTTCCGCCGCAAGTCCCGCCCCTAATCGCTGCCTTTTTCCGCGGCCCGCCCACTCGGCTCGCGTGGTTGCCACGGAAACAGGCGAGGGAGGAGCGGGGGGGGGGGTTGTTCCGCCAATCCGGAGTGGTCCCTGTTTAATACTCCACCCCCGACCAACTTCCGGGGGGAGAGAATTAAGGTTCCGCGCAGAGGGTCCCGCCGCTCCAGCAAGCGCTCGCATCAGCCTTCCCTATGGAAGGCTTTGCTTTACCAACTCGTACATTTTCGTATTAAATCGTCAACATAGTCCGAAGAAACAGACGCTGTACCCTGCCTGTTGGAACTCACTCTGTAGACCAGGCTGACCCTGACCTCAGGAGATCTGCCAGCCTCTACCTCTCAAGTGCTGGGATTAAAGACATCCACCACCACCACCACCACCACCACAGAACTTACTTTTGTCTTTTGTATGTGGCCATTGTTCAAGCATGTCTGTCGGTGTATCACATACCTGCAATGGTGTGTGTGTGTGTGTGTGTGTGTGTGTGTGTGTGTGTGACAGAAAGACAAAGACAATGATGCTATATGGGTGCAGTGCCTATGGAGGCCACTAGAGAGTGCTGTATTTGTAGCAGCTGAAGTTATAAGTGGTTCTTCTGAAATCATTCTCTAGCCCACAAACTCATTTTTATCCTAAAAATTTTAAAGTATATTGCGAATATCTCGTGGAATACCACGATCATCTGTCTGAAATTGAAACGTATGATAATGGTGGACGTGGGCTGTGTTCCTTTAGAGTTACAGTTGGCAACTAGATGGTAGGCACGCCGGTCTTCCTACCCTTGATGTTCTGGTGCCCCTGCCCCGGGGGCATGCACATTATCCAGTAACCAATAAGCATCTTCCATCCCTTTGGCTGCAAGGACTAGTTCATGACCTAGTGAGTGGCCTGAGTTATAGGCAGCTTCCTTCCATGAGGATTTTTTTTTTTTTTTTTTTTTTTTTGGTTTTTCGAGACGGGGTTTCTCTGTATAGTCCTGGCTGTCCTGGAACTAACTCACTCTGTAAACCAGGCTGTCCTTGAACTTAGAAATCCACCTGTCTCTGCCTCCCAAGTGCTGGGATTAAAGGCATGTGCCTCCACCTTCCGGCTTCCATGAGGATTATTATTTATTATGAATGTCCTGGAACTCACTGTGTAGACCAGTCTGGCCTCAAGTTCACACAGATCTGCCTGTCTCTGCCTCCCGAGTGCTGGGATTAAAGGTACACCAACATGCCTGGCCCGTTCAATCATTTTTAAGGTTTAGTTTATTTTATGCAGATGAATGTTTTGCTTGCATGTGTGTGTGCACTGCACGGATGCTTGGAGCTGGTGAAGGCTAGAAGAAGGAGTGTGTTCCTCTAGAACTGGAGTTACAGAAAATTGTGAGCCTCCCGGTAAGTGCTGGGAACTAAACCCAGGTCCTCTGGAAGAGCAGTAAATGCTCTTAACCACTGACCATCTCATAGCCCCTTTCATACAATCTTAAAATCATATTAGCTGATCTCACTTTTGCTGTGATGGTGAAATAATGTAAAATTAATCATTTTAGTTACTTTTGAATACAATTCAGCTGTATTAGGCACACCAACACATATTGATCATTTCCAGATCTTTCTCATCATCTCAAACAGAAACCCCAAGCCCATTAGACTGTAACTCAGCTAACTCCCCAGTCCCCATCCCCTAGTGACCCGTTTTACTTTTGGCCCCTGCATACTTATCTATCCCAAATCAATAGGTCACTATCATATAAGTGGGATGCACATTTGCTTATTTGTTACCATTAAATAACTATTTTTGCGTTTTGTAGCAATCTTCTAAAACTATCAGAACACACACACACACACACACACACGAATCCAATCACAAAACAATTATTTCCTGTGGCCAATCGTCTTTACATTGATCACCAATGGAACGCAAAGAAAGCCTGCACCCTTCCTGCTGTCAGTACTGCATAAACGATGAACCCATTCACCAGGTTGAAGGTCGCACACAATTTGCCAGGCATGAACTTGATTTCCTTGGCAAGCTCCCAGAGCAAATGATTCCCAGATCCGGGAATCCTAGGGACTGCAGGAGGCTGTGAGATCCCTTGGAACTCCTAGGGATTGCTAAGGGGCTGAGCCCGGAGTGCAGAGTACACCCCAACTCCACCTCCCCGCAGCGAGGGCACAAGACCAGACAGGACACTTCCCAGGTTGTCATCCACTGTGCAGAGCTCACCTAGCTGAGCCTGGGAGGAGACTCACCCCACTGAAACTCTCAGCCCCGCCCCAGAAGAGGGCGTCAGATCGCATTACGGATGGTTGTAAGCCACCATGTGGTTGCTGGGATTTGAACTCTGGACCTCTGGAATAACAGTCAGTGCTCTTAACCACTGAGCCATCTCCCCAACCCCCGGAACCGTACAATTCTTAATGTCAAGGTTTGTATATACTAGCAGCTCTCAACCTATGGGTTGCATCCCCTTTTGGGGTCCAACCAGTCCTTTCACAGGGGGTAGCTTAAGACTATCTTGAATAGCAGACGTTTACATTACAAGTCATACTGGTAGCAAAATTACAATTATGAAGGAGCAACAAAATTTTATGCTTGTGATAAGTGTCAGATCCCTGATGTAAGGGACAGCTATTAAGACAGACAAGGGACGGTCACCTCAAGATTGCCAATTCTCATGAAGGAAAAGGAAGGACCTGGATGATATTCGAACAGTGTCCTGTACGGGTTCACAAGGCTGTGGCTCTTGTCTGGTCCCTCAAAGACAGGCCCCGCTGTGCCTGCCCCGAAGAATCTGAGGTGGGGTTTGAGGCTATCCAATGAGTTTTGGTGAGGTCTGGTGGTATAGCAGCCTGTCCTCAGCAAACCTTCGCACAGATGCTGTTCAACCCGAGATGAATATTTTTGTGATAATTCACACTGGCTTCTAACAGGACCATGAATTTAATTGACTGTTAACTTGCATTATTTAATTTAGCTACTAAAAGGACTAGGACTAAACTTTGTAGTTTTAAATGTATTAGATAGGCATAATGCCCATACAAAAGTTGAAATTTACATAGAGTATATTGTAACAAATTAACCTTAAGTTTTGTATCAATATACAAAGCTCTGTACCAATGAAAACCTTAAATCTGTGTCAACATATAGCATTTTGTACCAATGTAACAAAAATAACCTTATTTAAAAATAGCAGTAGTTCCAAGTTGCAGAGTAGATTCAATAATCTACCCTTTTATTTCTATATGACAATTCTATATTCTTCCTTTTTTCAACCTCCTTCCCTTTATCTAAGAGAGAAAGGATAGAGAAAAAGAAATCCCTGAGTCTAAGCTCCCTATTTAGTTTCCTCCATGTCCAAGATCATAATTATTTGTAAATCATCCCTTAAAATGACGACAACATACTTTGCATAATTCATAAATGAACAAAACCATCCACTCCAACTTATGGGACTGGGACAATGGTCTTCTTATCATTGCTTCCAGCTGAGTCAGGGTCAAGAATTACTGTTTGGGGGCCCAGAAGGAAACTGGGGAGATGAATAGGTCAACAGAGAGCTGGCCGGCATCATCGATCGTGCAGCCTACATATGTTGATGAAGTGAACTCTTGACTGGATCAGTCTGAAAGGGTGGTCAAATTGAGGCCATCTGGGATCAGCAGTCCTTCCTGAATCCGTTCTAGAAGCAAGTCTCTGGAAACACCATCAGTTTGAGGCAGGATCAGTCAGGGAGCGAAACGGCAGGTCTCAGCCACTCAGCATCTTTGAGGGTGAATCCTGTCAGGGCTGCTGCCCTCCTGGTCCTCCATTTTGCAATACACAAACCTGCAGAGCAAGACATAGGTCTATGAAGACTTCCATATGGGCGCACAGACCAATTAAGGACGATTTCCTGTTCTTTGTTTGAGCAGGTGAAAGACAACTGTCTTTCTTCAGAAGCTAGTCTGATCATAGAATCAAACTGTAATCTAAGCCTCCATTCATACGATATGAAAGACGTATGTAATAATAAGTCACGAGAATTCTGTAGCCAACAAGATCTATTAGCTATATAAGCTGAAGTTCTGGCTGGGGACGTCTGTATGCCCCAGTCAGTTTCAGAGTTGTTTTAATAGAGGATTTAGCAATGTACTTTACCAGTGCAGTTTGTCCTTTTGATTTTCTCCTGTCTGAAGTTGAGATCTTGGGGTGGGGGTGGGGTGGGGGTCTCCTTCTACCAAATCTGATCTTTATTACTTTGGAAGGAGTCCAAAGCCTTCTTTCCTGTTAACACAAATACAGAGCCTCTCTCCCAACATAGCATGTCCTTTTGTCCATGAGTTAGATGTAGACTGATTCATTTAGTCCCCAGATAAAAGACATAAAACTTCTATAATAAGCCTTAATCAGCCCGGGGCAGATATCTACCCTCTAAGCTATCAGCATCTACTTCCCTATCAATAACTCCAAGATGCCACCTGCCATGTTCCATCTGGGGTGCTCTTACTCCGACTGGCCAGCCTCATGACCGATTCTCAGGATCGTTTATACCATGGCATCATCTCCTCTCGCCACCCCCTCTCTTCTCTCCCTCTCATGGTCCTGCCTCAAGACCCCCCCCCCAAGCCTTGGAATCTAAACTCTGCCTACCTCTCTTCTGCACAGCTATAGGCTGTAGGCATCTTTATTCAACCAATAGTTTTAAATGAAGGACCAAGGATTCATAGCATCACGTGGTGTTTGTGACAATGTCCTCATCCCTTGGGGCAACCAGACCCTGGGAGCCAGTATTTAGCATCACAATTCACAGCCACAGAGCAAACCTCAACACTTACCTCTTGTGATGCTAGAGTCACATGTGAGTCCCAGTGTTACCCAGGTGTAAGCATTTAATGTAAATACGTTTGCTCTATTTTTTTTAAAGAACAGTTAATGTTACATGTAGTCGCTTACCACCAGCTGCTAGCAGAACCTTCTTGTAGCGTAAGCACGTCGTAGGACAACTTTACGCAGAGGCAGAACTTCGTGAATCATGAGGCTGTCCCTAGTCATCTGCCATCACTCCCTCGGGCCAGGCCCCACACCCAGTGGGCACACGTCACCTGTCTCATGTCGCTGTTGCTCTAGGGACTTTGGTGACTGAAGTCAGTTTGTTCCTCCCTCTGGAAGGCGTCACGGCAGCAGTATGGCCCAAGGTCGTCCTTGACCACTAGGATGTCGGCCCTTCACACCTCTAGGCCAACGTGGTGGGTGGTATCTCGTCCACGGCTCCCTGTGCACTTCACTGAGGCGCGTTGGTGCACTGCTCTGATTCCGTCTGGGAAGACTCTGTTTCCGCTCTCTTCTCTATTCTATTATCATGGAAGCCCAGCTTATTCCTTTACTCTGGATCCCAGGATTTCTCTAGAGTACGCTATAGGTCACCGGTAGACAGGGCCCAGTGTCCTCTCAGGGAGAGACATTCAATTTGAAGGAGGTCTTTTGAGATGGCCTGAGAGAAGGGCATTCGTGCTGGGATACTGGCTGAGGAAGAAGGTCTGCTGGGTACTTTTTCTGCCCCTTGGAGCTACCAGGCTTTCACGCTGGCATCTGGCTCTTGGGTCTTCGTTGGTTTTGTTAAAAAGCATTTGGTGCCTCTAACACGCGGCACGACCGCACAGACAGAGAAATCACACCAGCTGTGGACAGACTGAGACGCCATCAGCTAAGACATGTGGGAGGTCTTCAAGGATAGAGTTAAGTAATAGTGAAAGGAAACCTCTTTCCCTTCTTAAGGATAGAAAGTATCATGTAGGGTGTTAGGACATGGCTTGAAGCCGGGCGGTGGTGGCACATGCCTTTAATCCCAGCACTTGGGAGGCAGAGGCAGGAGGATTTCTGAGTTCGAGGCCAGCCTGGTCTACAAAGTGAGTTCCAGGACAGCCAGGGCTACACAGAGAAACCCTGTCTCGAAAAACCAAAAAAAAAAAAAAAAAAAAGAAACCAAAAAAGGACATGGCTTGAAAATAGCAGAAAATGAAAAGATAAATGGCTTAATTGAGATTGACCAATTATAATTACTATCAGTCTAGTAATTCATATTTTATCCTTAAAAGCCATAGTATTTTTTTTCTGTGACAAATATGAAAAATGTTTTGCTAATTGTGCCAAATATGAAAAGTGGAATGATAAGATACAAGTCTAAGAAAGACTTATAGATGAAAATAAGAAAAATACTCACACACAGGCAGAGGAATTTAGACAAGAATCTATTGCACCATTGCATGATGACACTCAAGAGGGGCAGACCACGGTTCTTAGAAAACCAACCTCAGTTTATCCAGTTACTGTACAAGAAACAGCACATGATAGTCAGCCCCAAAGTTATGAAGTTCAATGGAATCCCATAGACATCTTGAAGGGGATTGAAGGAAACTATCATTTCATATGGTGTGCATTCACCCTATGTGAAACAGACGATAAATTCATGGGCAACTCAGAATTATCCACTGAGACTGGAAAGATTTGGCAACAGCAATATTGGAAGCTGGCCCTCAGTTACAATGAAGAACATAGTGGAAAGAGGATACTAGGGCCATAGAATACGAAATAGGGCTAGGGATATTAATATTTCCCAAGATCAGTTGCTGGGTGAAGGTCAATATGCTGAGTGACAAAGGCAGCTCGTATTTCGTGATCACACCTTCACACTGTGTCATTTAGAAGCCTTCACTGATTTTTTTTTTGCATACACTGACTTCAGGGATAAATAGAATAGTATCAGATTCAGAAGTCAGATGAATATAAATTGAATCTTTGGCTTTTGAAACTGCTGATTCAGAATTCAAAAGGGGTGATTAGGCCTTTCAAGGCAAGATCACCACCAATCGATGGATGGATTAGAAATCTGGCTGATATTGGATCTCACAGTTATAATGCTACTCTGATAGGAGAAGCAATTTCGAAAAGTTTTAAGTAAAATCAAAATGTCAAATGTTTTAATTGTGGTATACAAGGTCATTTGAAAAGGGGTTTTAGGCAAGGCATACCTAGAAACAATGTTTCTTCTAGAGACAATCCAAAAAGAAGGCCCCAGCCTTCTGGAACATGCACAAGGTGTGGCAAAGGCTGGCACTGGACTAATGAACTCAGATCAACAAGGGACAGGCAAGGTGACCCTTTGCTACCAGGAAAAATCCTAGGACGCATCCTGCAGGCCCCAATAATCCAATTTGCTTACAATATTCCCCGTCAGCACCAGAGATGCTTATCCACACAGAGCTATGAAAAAATTCAAAGCCTGTTGTAAACACGATGCGATCCTAGACATAATCAAGGACAGAACCTCTTCAGCAGATAAAAACAAAAAACTTCAGGCAAGACCAGAAAACAAGCCATTTGGCAAACTGTTATAAACCATCAGGAGACCAAAATGGCATCGAGGTTGAGTAGACACAGAAGCAGATGTGACAATAATGTCACCAAAATCTTGGCACCCAGAACGGCCTCTTTGGGAGCTACGTATTCAGCTCCTGGGGGCTGGAACTCTATCTCAGATGAAAAGGTGCAGGATGGGTTAAGTGTGTCGGGCCAGAAGGACAACTAGGAGAACTAAAGCCACATATGGCTAACATAGCCACGAAATTATGGCAAGCAACCTGTTGCAGCAATGGAAAACACAAATTAACATTCCTTCTGTCTCACAAAAAATCCTGAAAGCAAATCTGTCTGAGAAAAATACCAAAGTGTATTTTCAAGAGCAGCCGTAAACCATCTACGTTGTACATAAGCAGGAACACAACAGCTGTTGGACTTTCAAAAGCACCAACTGCCCTGCCCTTGAAATGGTTAGAGGACAAACCTACATGGGTGAAACAATGGCCTTTGATGTCAGAAAAATTACAGGCACTAGGACAGGTGGTACAGAAACAGCCAAACGTTCCACACATTGAAGAATCAATCAGTCCGTGGAATTCTCCTATATTTGTCATTAAAAAGAAATCTGGAAAGTGGAGACTATTAACAGATTTGAAAGACATAAATAAGGTGATTTAGCCAACAGGCTCTTTATAGCCTGAAATTCCCTTGCCATCATTATTAGCCAAGGGACGACCTATCATCATGATAGAGAAGACTGCCTTTTTCACTTTTTCACTTTGATGGAGTTCATACAGCAAGACAGACAAAATGTCTGATAACAACATAATAGTGGACACATTGGCATCATGCTTAATTAAGGCTAGAAGATTAAGTTTACCAGGGAACAATTTCAGACTAAGTCAGCAAGAGAGATAGATCACACATTCAAAAAACTTGAAAGTTTACCCCTAACACTAAAAAATGAGGGGAAAAAGAGGACCAAATTAAACCAGGAAGACCCTGAGAGTAACTATTATAAGGAATCCAGAGGCAGGCAGTGGTGGTTCACATCTTTAATCCCAGCACTTGGGAAGCAAAGGCAGGTACATAAAAATTAGTGATTTAAGTTTAAAAGCTGCTTATGAAAGGCAGGCTGAAATTCAAAGTGAATGTCCTTTGCAATATAAAAATGCACTTGAACTTTGAATTTATATATATATATATATATATATATATATATATAGAGAGAGAGAGAGAGAGAGAGAGAGAGAGAGAGAGAGAAAGGGAGACTATAGGGATATTTATACACACACGCTAAGGTATATTTAGTTTCAAATTCTCAACAGATTTTTTAAAAAATTTTTAACTGAAAGGATACTTTTCCTGCTGCCAAAAACCATTTTGCCCTAGGAAAGATATAACCCACCAAAAAAAGAAACCCTCAAGAGTTCGATTTGGGGCAGGACTTTGTATCTTTCCAGGAGAATAAAAGCATCCAACTAAGGGAGCTGGAGACCCCTGGGCAAGTGAAACATCTGAAGAAAAAGAATTGATCATCAAGAGAAACAATCTCCCAAGAAAAAGAGTAAATTGGCCAAGTGATACTGCCCACCTTCAGCGTCTCTGCTGCCCTCTACAGGCATAATCGGCAAATGCTGTTTATGTGGTCCCAATTCAATTAAAAACTAAAACTGACTTTGGGGTTGGAGCGTGGCTCTCTCCTTCTCTAGACCCACACATGCTCGTTGAAGGAAAGTATAAAATATCTGGCTCTTATCAGAAGAGCTACCCGGTCAGGGACAGAGAAAAAAAAAACTAAGGGACTATTCTATTGCCACTAATCATAATCTTTGGGTTTTAATTTGACTCTCTAAAACTTTTCAACGTTGTAATGATCCTGGTAGTTATATAGAGTACTAACTAATTTCATAAATAACTTCACCTAGCTTCCCGAACATGTTTTTGCCAAGGGCCAACCTTGGCTTGGAGAGGGGGGTCCCCGAGGTGGGGGTATTTGGGAGATGGGAAACAATGATTCGGATTCAACCATGGGTCCAAGCTGACAGCTCTGTAGAATGCTCCAGATGGCTCCCTAGACAGCTCTCTCTGCTTGAGACAGCTCTCTTCATGCTATAAAAATAAGTAAAATCTAAAACTCTCTGGATAGCTCATGGGTTTATGACCAAAGTCAGAAAAAAAATTCTTGTTTTTTTCTGACCAAAGTCAGAAATCCTGTTAGAAAAACTCCTAAAAGAGCATCGTTTGCTCTCCAAGCAGTTCTCTCGGGCAGCTCAGCTCTTGCAAACCAAAGTCTTGTCTTTTATTTGCACTTGAATCATCCACCCCAGGATCCCTTCCGATAATCCTGGGAGTCGACATTTTATGATCTTAGCCCCTTGATTCTTAGAAGAAAAAAAAACCAAGCAAGTACATATTTTTAACGTGGCAAATGAATTCAGAGATCTGCCCACCTTTGTAAGGCACAGACAATAAGACCCACCAGCTGGTTGGGTTTTGCCCAGAAATTGCCATTCCTACCATGCCTGGGCCTGGACCGAAACTCCCTTTGTCCCAGGCTGACCTTGAACTCAGGAATCTGTCCGATTTTGCAGACAGAAAACTTAGCTGGTTGGGATCTTGCCCTGCAATCACCAGCCACCAAATCTCTTATCTCCTTACTTAACCTCTTTCTAGCAAGTTTGTTCACAGTGCAAGCACCCTCTGTTCTTTCAGGTCCGTGAAGACCCTCGGATAATTCATATTGCATCCTTGTATTTTGCACACTTGAGAAATCCCATTTACATAGTTTTGAATTCATGTTTTCAGAGTTTTTTTTTCCACAGCCATAAGGGCTGTCCTGAAGGTCACTGCATTTACCATTTTGCTAAGGCTATCAGACACACCCTTGCCTCCCAGACCCTTGCCGCTTCTAATGTTCATGGGGTCATTAACCTCGACTGGGTGATAAACTTGCCAGGGAGAATATTTCCCAAAGGAAGAAATAATAAAGTTAATTATGTACATTATTATATAAGTAACCTTATGCCTACCAATGGCCAACACTCGTGAAGTCCCCACGCCCTGCTAGCTCTGCTCCCCCCCCCCGGGGGGGGCAGGAACTACCTGCCATGCTGTCCTCCCTTCCACAGGGGCTGGGCAGGACTTGGCACTGTTTTCAGGTCTGAGGCTGAAGCAGGTACATAGTAGCAAAGTGTGAACCTTGGATGTACTTAAACACATTGTAGTCCTCGAACCTTTCTGGGATCTGCTGACTGTGGCATTTAAAATGTTTAGGGCCATTTGCAACAGTAACCTTTGAGGTCTCCAGGAAGATGAGGGGGCCTTATAACAAGGAATCTCCCTGGATGGTGGCAATGCTAACCACTGGAGGAAACTGCCCTGGGCCTCTTCTGCCACCAGCTTCTGCGCAGTGGCCACCTTTGGGTGCTTCCCACTAAACTGACAAACACCACCCAAAGATCAGCTTTGGACCAAAAACTGCTGAGGACATTCGAATTGCTGAGTTCATGTGAGACGGACCTGAGCACTTTACAGAACTTGGAACTCGAAAACACTTAACCCTAAGACTGCCAAATGCAACCAAGCTGGACACTGTAGAAAGCTAGCTTTTCAGTGTTATTATAACCTTCCCTTTATATTTAGACAAAAAAAAAAGGGGGGGGGAGGACTGTTGCAGGACGTTTGATCGCACTGTGAAGGCTGAGATTGTGCTATTTACCGGAAAAACCTGTTTTCAATTATGGTGTGGCCCAGGCCTAGCACGCACCTTTAATCCACGAACTTCTGCTTGAATATTGTGATTAAATAAAATCGATCAGATATCAAAAAGCAGAGCAAGCAACCAGCCAACTGGAAGTGAACACAGGATCATTAAGAATCAGAGAGAGTAAGAGGGGCTCATGAGGACAGATAGAGAGGCACGCAGGAAGTAGAAGGGAGGGACATTTAGTTTGAAGGAGGTTCTTTTAGATAGTGGGAGAGTGGGGCATTCCTGTTGGGATGTCTGCAGTGGAGGAGGGGGAGGGTCAGCTGCGTGCCTTCTCTGCCTCTCTAAGCTAGCAGGCTTTCACCCCTGCATCTGGCTTCCAAATCTTCATTGGTAAAACCGAACGACTGAGATTTTGTTTAAAAAAAACAAAAAACAGTTGACTTAACATTAACTCAGAGGATTTCACTGAGTAGATGCAGGCCGGAAACTATGCATCTTGTCAATTTTATTCCAATCGAGATAAAAAATATAGTTATGGGGTTTTTGTTTTGTTTTGTTTTTATTTTTTATTGGTTTTCTGAGACAGGGTTTCTCTGCGTAGCCCTGGCTGTCCTGGAACTCACTCTGTAGACCAGGCTGGCCTTGAACTCAGAAATCCGCCTGCCTCTGCCTCCCACGCACTGGGATCAAAGGCCCGGCTTATTTTTTGGTTTTGTCCAATATTTTAAATCATTTTTAGGAAAACTGTAACACGAAAACCTCAGCTGAGTTTTTGTCTCCGATCGAAGGTGTGCTCAGCCCATCAGGCTCCGCCCATCAGGCTCCGCCCATCAGGCTCCGCCCATCAGGCTCCGCCCATCAGGTGTGCTCAGCCCTTCAGACACCCATCAGGCTCCGCCCATCAGGTGTGCTCAGCCCATCAGGCTCCGCCCATCAGGCTCCGCCCATCAGGTGTGCTCAGCCCTTCAGACACCCATCAGGCTCCGCCCATCAGGTGTGCTCAGCCCTTCAGACACCCATCAGGCTCCGCCCATCAGGCTCCGCCCATCAGGTGTGCTCAGCCCTTCAGGCTCCGCCCATCAGGCTCCGCCCATCAGGTGTGCTCAGCCCTTCAGACACCCATCAGGCTCCGCCCATCAGGCTCCGCCCATCAGGTGTGCTCAGCCCTTCAGGCTCCGCCCATCAGGCTCCGCCCATCAGGTGTGCTCAGCCCTTCAGACACCCATCAGGCTCCGCCCATCAGGTGTGCTCAGCCCATCAGGCTCCGCCCATCAGGCTCCGCCCATCAGGTGTGCTCAGCCCTTCAGACACCCATCAGGCTCCGCCCATCAGGTGTGCTCAGCCCTTCAGACACCCATCAGGCTCCGCCCATCAGGCTCCGCCCATCAGGTGTGCTCAGCCCTTCAGGCTCCGCCCATCAGGCTCCGCCCATCAGGTGTGCTCAGCCCTTCAGACACCCATCAGGCTCCGCCCATCAGGCGCCACTGGCACTCTACCTGGCCCAAGCCTCCGAAGTTCTCAACGTTATCAACTGTGACCAGCGCATGCCTGCGTGCGTGCATGCGTGATCGCTGTGCCCAGTACTTTTCATTCTCTTGGCACTGTTAATACAGTCACACAAAAGGCAGGCGGACCGTTTTATGGCTTATGAATCACGTTTGGATGACTTGGTTTTTTTTTTTTTTCTTTCTATTTTTTAATGCAAAGGATGACCCTGGGATATGGCTGGCCACACTCGCATTTCTTTCTGTGTATATTGATCACTTGGGTACGCTGGGTAAATCCAAACCTCTTGGAGGAAAAGGCTCACATTGGGTTTCTGTGGAAAGGGCATCTTTGTGGAGAGGGAACCTCTGAGAATCCTATTTGTCATGGTCTCTTAGTTTATCTCCTGTACCTGTAACAGACAACCAGAGACTGGGCCATATTACTTTGCTCTAGAGTCTGGGAAAGTCATGGGGGCTGGTATGGCCAGTCCAGCCCATAATATTGTTATCCCACGGCATCTCCAGGCGAGAGAGAGCGCAGGCTCAATCTGCCTTCTTCATGTCAGCCCATCTCTCCAGTGAGGAATCCACCTTCACTACATCCATTGGTGACAACCGCACCCTCAGAGAGAACTCCCCGGAAATGTCCCATGTCAGAGTTCCCAGACAGGGTCCCCGTTCCATGTCCTGCAGTAACCTGTCTTGTGAAGTGTCCACGAGATGGTACCCATAACTAACGGCAGCATGGGTGTATGCCCAGTGGTCATGCTTGGCTTAGGATGCACACTGAGGAAGAGGAGTTCCCTACAGAGTCCCACTCTTAAACCTGAGAGGCCAGAGAGACCCCCAGGGGCTGACTGGGCGATTCTCTTGTCTGGAAATGGAAACTTGGAAGCGCACGTACGAGGATTTATTGGAAACAGCATAAGGCATTTAGTGGCCCAGGCAGGGCACAGCCAATACACAGATGAGTCCCACTGGCCACGTGCCGGCCTGGACTTTGTGAGCACGCAGACAGCTGTGGCAAGAGCTGGGGGAGCGAACAGGGGTCTCGAGGGGTGTCTTAGGATGGTGTGCGCTCCATTAACTCTTCATGCTCCAGAAGGATGTGAAGTGGAAATTTGAAGCTCACGTCTCCCACCAGGGGCCTCGGCTCCCTGAGAGCGGAGAGCAGCATTTACTTACTCCCAGCACAGCCTGAGCACAGGGGCGTGGCTCCGTGGACAATGACTGGGTGCGCGTTGCTCCTCTAAGAGATAACGCAGCTAGAGCATCCACAGAGAGTTCTGTGAGAGCACGAGGTTTTGTTGCTTTAGGCTAGACACCTAGGCAGGGACGTGCAGACTCACAGGGTTAGCGTTTCCTTCTCAGCCCGCCCTGGTCCACAGTTCAGCTGCCTCAACATCTCTGCGTGGTGTCCATTGTCTTGGTGTCAGTGCCCTGCTCCCGCCCCTGCAGTGGCTTCTGCTCAGCCAGCAGCTGCCCCTCTGCAGGGCACACTGCTCCTGGGGGGGGCAATTGGGGGTGCTGACAGCTCTGGAGCTGGAGCAGGAAAGAGGGGGCCAGTCCGGCTCTAGCTCAGAGCCCTCAGGGAGACCCCTTCCACCTTCCAAGGCCCAGAGGGAAGATCTGCAGCCTTTGAGCACTCCAGTGCCCCTGGCCTCTCACTCCAGCTGCCTGTGTGCGCGCGCGCACTTGTGTTTCCTCGGGCGTCTGTTACGTGGGCCCAGGAAGCACGTTCTGAGCCCACCTCCAGCTTCTTTATTCACACGTTTCAAATATTTGTGCCAACCATGGGTCTCTCATGGCCAAGCCCACTGGCAGGCAGGTGAAAAGAGAAGGTGAAAGTTAGTTCTTCACACCAAACTTCCAAACTACCTGCTTGTGTCCCAGGCACCCTTTGTCCTTATGGCCTGCCCGGGCTCTAGGGTACAAAGGACCTGTAAAAAGAGCTAGCTGCCCCAGCATGCCTACAGACCCCCCCCCCCCGGGCTTCCCTTGGGTGGCTGCAATCCCACAGCTGCCCCTGCTCCAGCTTACAGGACATCTCAAGGATCCAGTGACATTGCATGGGTGGTTTGCTGGTGTGTTTTCTAGACACCACTCCGTGACCCAGCACCCTGGGTTCCTTTCTGGGTCCCTGCTGAATTCTGCAGGCCTCCCCATTGGTGAGCCCGCCTCATAGCCCAGTTTACTGTTTACTGACCTTATTATCTCTGGCAGAGGTGAGAGAGTTTGTAGGCTTGCACCATGCACACCCAGATGTGTCCGAGACCCTTGCATAAAAAAGACTGCATTCAGAGCCCTGGGAGAACTCAGGACGGGTCAGGAGGGATGGCTGAGCGTGCAACACCGTAGCTAAGGAGACACAGCAAGCAGAGCAGGAGTTCCAGTTCAACAGGGACACAACTCGGCCATTGCGTCCTTACATCCATTACGTCTGCTAACGGTCTTTCCTGTCCAGGGCAGGGCCCCCATAATAACGCTCTGAAGACAGCTCTAACCAGAGTTCCAGACCTCGTCCGTGAGCCCTGACCCCCAGTGTGCTACCATCCAGAGTCACACAACTCAACCCAAGGTTTCCCCGCCACATCAGAGAAGGGAGGTGCCTCAGCTCGCTCCAGTGTCCTCTAGGAAGAGAGGCAGGACACCCGGCTATCTGTTGGGTTGGTTTCTCTGGTGTCAGACACCAGCAGACACCGTCATATGCATCACACGTGGGGGAAAGGTCTGGGGATGAGAATGGGAGATTCCTGTGCTCACACACGGATGAAGAGATTCTGTTCCTCGGTATGACCAGAGACTGGGTCAGAGAGTCGCCACTCTAGACCCAGACACGCCAGGACCCTCGGCCGCGTGCCGTCCCGCTCTCCCCTCGTCCCGCTCTGGCTCGAGCTCCCTCTCCAGTGCCATCATAAGCAGAGCAGAGGAGCTCGGAGGGAGAGGGACTCCCATTCCAGGGGCCTTGTCAAGCTGCTGCATCCCTTGTCTGGAAGCCAGCGTGGCTGTCGCTGTCCTGCCCTCTCCTTCCCCCCACCCACAGCCCCTTCCAGTCCATCTGCATACTCCATGCCCTCAAGCTGACTCTCAATCTGCACCTAGTAAGGCCTGCATCACAGGACCCACATCGCTCTCACCTCCCTTAGGTGGGCGGCTCCTCCCTTCCTCTCCTCGAATCTCTCTGCAGGGAAGGACAAAGACACTTGGCTTCTGGGGGCCTCAGCCACAGCCCATGTCCCAGTCTCCCTCCCACCTGGCGGTGGCATCTGACCCCCTTCTGCGGACTCTCCCCTCAGAGTTCTCCAACTCACACCATAGTGACCCACTCCCTGCTGCAGTCCCTGCCCTCAGGCACAGCCTCACACCTGTGCCTAAGTCATAAAAGACAACACAGAACTGATTTCAATCACAAGAACAACCCTTTCCTTCATGTGAAATAGCGGCTTAGACTTCCCAGAGCCCTTCCGGGTTCTTAGAGACTATGGTTCACTGATCAGTAAAAGGTTCGTCAGAACCTTCGAAACAAAGCCTAAAAGTCAACTTCCTCCAATGAGGTCCCTGTGTATCTTTCTATCATTCTAAGCCTGTCCCGCTTTTCAAAACGGTGTGCACGTGTACTGTAGCTACGGGCAGTTTGTCCTGACATATTGTGTCTCCCCGACCATTTCGAAAATCTCTCTAAATGGGAGTGGCCTAAATGTATGAGTCAGAGGTCAGAGACTAGCACCATGGATTAAACAGCAATAAGACCCAAACACATGTTGTGTACAAAAAGGCCGACTTTCAATACGGAAACACAAGCTAAAGGTAAAGGGTGGAGAAAGGCGCCGGTTTTGCTCACACAAATCAAGTCAGCCAATCAGCTGCAGATCCATCAACAAAAGCAGCCATCGCGGTGAGGAAAATAATCGTGGACAGACGGGGTTCACCTTTGACTCGGTGGGTGAGTCCGCAAAGCCACAGCGTCCCCAGCATCCACACCGCTGGGCTCCCGGACGTGAGAGTCTCATAGGGGAGGAGGCAAAACCAGGTAGATTTGCAGAAGAAGCGGACAAAGTCTCTGCTGCAGCTGGAGACCGGGCCCTCCCCCTCTTGCTGATAAATGCAGAAGACAGAAAGGCAGGAGAACCTCATAGGCAGGCAGAGCGTCACCCGCCGCCACCCGTCACCGTCAGCATCCACACAGCCCTGCAGTGAGCAACTGGAGAAGCTACATCAAGAGCACAAGAAACATTCCCAGGAAAGCCGGCGGACTCCTGCCTGGCGCGCTGAGGGCGGTACCGCGCATGCGCATGCGCGCAGCAGGAACAGAGACTCGAACCATCAGCTTTAGTCTCAGCCACCTAGAAACTAGTTCAAGAGACGGATTGGAAAGCCGCTGTGCCTTCCTGACCCGGCCGTGACAGTCCCACTGCCCCCTTGGTCATATTCTATTGACCTCTCGGGCGACCATGATTCGTGGAGGTAGATGGCAACTGGATGGGGACTATTTGGAGGTGTGAGAGCCTGGAAATATCTCGGGACTCATCATCTTCCGTTTCTCAGGACACTGGCTGAGCGCCAGGCCCCGTGCTGGCGCTGGCCACTGACAATCTCATTGAGTCACTGGCGCCCGTCCCCACTGGCTTCCTTCTTTCTCTCCAAAAAAAAAAAAAAAAAGGCTTTCCACCCAAGCCTTGAGTGGTGTCTCTAGCACGGTGCGCCTGCGACCCTTCCTGTGTTGGGACCAGTGTCCCACGTGTGTGCTGTCTCTAGACACACGTGCGGCTAAGGACACTTGAAATGAGGTTCGGACGGCTGAGGAACTGAACCGTAGTTTACTTTTTGTAAAGTTTGGACGCATGAATCTTGAGGGACATGCTGACTCCGCCCTGTGGAGTTTCAAGCCCCGCCCACACGCTCAGCTCCAGTTTCCCCCGATAATAACCTACAACACTCCTCAAGGCCGGGGCCCCTCCCACCACCTGTCCTGGCCACTGTCTGTCGCACTGGTCACTGGTGTGCTTAGAGGCTGTGGAAAGGGGAGCAGTAGCCTTCCCCTCCACCCAGAACATTCTTCCCACACACAACCCCGCTCTTTTTTAATTTTTTTTTTCAGTCTCACTATTTGATTCCCAAACCAGGGTTCCTTCTGGGCGTCTGTAAGGGGGGTCCCCAGACTTGGACATCACTGAGCAGCAGGAGGGTACGGGCACCAGACTGGTTGGAAGGGACACAGGGACAAACCTCCACTTCAGCCACTCTCATCTACTCACAACCTCAGCTTTCATATCTGTAAAATGGGGGTAAGAAACACCCGGCCTCTTACTTGGGAGGCTGACCTTGTGAATTACACACACAAATCAAAAGAGTGAGTGAGGCACACGGGGTTGGGGGGCTGGAGGTGAGAGGTTTGTGTAGACCAGGTGCAGCCCTTGTAATAATCCCAGTTACGGAGCTGAGGGCTTTGCTTTGAGTTGTGGAGAGGGTAGAGCCAGGTTCACTCACAGCAGAGTAAAAAAAAAGGGGGGGAGGCGTGGGGGGGGGGCAGAGAGCATCAAAACATCACCAGAGCTCTGCGTTGTACGTTGTTGCAAATCCTCTGGAGTCAAAATATCCGGGGTCTGTGCACTCAATGGTGGAAGGTGGTGTGGCACAGGGGCTGGCAGAGGTGTTACCTTCACCAGGTACATTATTTGTTCCTCCTGTTGAACTCTGAGACTGACCAACCTTCCCTGGATGAATCAGAGATTGGGCTGTTTGCCCTGCGCCCCAGAGAGGTGCACTCCACAAGGGGCCGAGGCAGGCAAGTGCACCAGGTACACACTGGGGACCCTGCAGTAGGCAGAAGGTTATGGTAGGTGCAGACTTGAGTGGTGCACAGGACATACACCATGAGACCAAGGAGCAGAGAGAAAGGGGGGGGGGTGCTCCGACTCTGAGACAAACCCCCACCAGAAGTGTCCAAGAGGAAGGCAGGAGGGCTCAGCATGGGTCCTGCCCCGGCTGCGGGTCCTGAAGTACCGCTTAAGGAGATTGGCTACGCGGCAGTTACTGTCACTGGGTTGTATCCTGCCCCAACCCCAGAAGGGACACTTTTGGTTTTGCGTCATCATACTTTTCCTGTATACCATTTTGAAAGAGTTTATTGGGAAACCCGACAGCTCTCTTTCGTGAGAAGGTTGCAGAACTGATTATGCATTGAGAGAGTTTGAGGAGAGAGGCAGAAGTACTTGGAAAATAAAAAAGGACCACGGGGCGGGGGGGGGGGGGCGGGCAGAAAAAAGTCAGGCTTGGCGAATGAGACTGGCATTCAATGAGAGCGGAAGCAAACTAGGCCCGAAGGTTAGCTGCTGCCCAGCCCTGCTTCTAGGGGCCTTGGAAGAGCGAGAGATGCCATCATGGGTTAATGTGCAGCCGAGCACACCACAAAAGAATTTGCTTGGGCCTTCAGGCACCTTCAGGCTTTGTGCAGCATATGCCTGCTAACAATGGTGGACAGACTTGTAATGAATTGACCTGGCTACCAATAGAAATGTTAGACTTAAAACATTCTTTTAGGAGGCCGTGGGACTGTGTGACCCACACTCCTCCCCTGCCAGCGAAGCGCTAACATGACCGGGTTACACAGCATAGGGCGATCCCCCAAGCTTGTAAGGGACCGGTGTCAGCTGTTCAAGAAGCTGGTCCACAATCACAATGACTGTCCTGGTGGAGGCACAAAGCAACAAAGCTAGTACAATGTAATCTAGCAAGAGGAATCAATGTTACTAAAGACAGGCTGCCCAGTGAGGGGGCGGTATGCTGACTTTCAAGAACAAGTCAGACTTGACGACGGTGTAATTGAACATCGTCATGTCGCCACTTAAGAGTTTGGGATTTGATTGGGGAACCTGACGGGGGGGGGGGAGTGGGGGAGGGGGGTCGGCGGGGGGGGGGGAAGAAATCTCCCTCCTTTACTAAAATAATACGGGATTCTGGAGGGGCCTTTACAGAATCCGTACAGAGGTTGAGCTCAGCTGTGAATGGAGCCGTAACAGAGCCTGAAACCAGGCAAGTCATTGATAGAAATATTGGCATTTGAGGATGCAAACCCTGAATGTTAAGAGAGCAATCAGACCACAGGAAGCAGGAGGAGCCCCTATAGATGAGCGGATAAGGGAGACAACCGGCATCGGGTCTCAGGAGCACAGTGCAAACATCAGAGGGCAAATAGTAGCTAGAGATATCAGGAATCAAAATGCTCAATGTTTTGAATGTGGCGAATTTGGTCATTTCCAAAGAAATCATAAGCTCCAAATAACTCTAGAGAATATGGTGAACCCGAGACGAGATCAAGGAGGTTCACAGAGTCCAGGGCATTGAAGCGGCCGCCATGCAAATGGCAAAAATTAACGGATTGCCAGTTCAAGAGAGACATGTATGGTAAAAGTCTCGCCATTGGAGTGGGGGGAAGAACTGAGGGGACCCAGCAGCCCCCGAGGTCAGTCAGGATGTATCAAGCAGGCAAGAAACTCAAAATTAGGTATTTCTGATCCTATGCACGCTACAGAAGGAAGTGTAACTTTAGGTCTGGCCACAGATACCCCTCTTACATTATCCCCAACAGTGGAATGTCCCAAGTTAACCACCTTCAGGGACAGTGGGGACAATCTTGGAAAGAAGCGGATCAACTTCTCAAGGATTTATTGTAGCATCCAGCTACAGTAGATGGGGCTAGCAAGGAAGAAATAAAAATTATTTTTATATGTGACAAAGGAGCCCCAAGCTGATGCAGGGGGATAGAATTTCCCAACTACTGTTTCCTTACGTCAAGGGCAAGGCTGCTCCAGTAGAAAGAACAGGGGCTTTTGGGAGCCCTGGGAAACTAGAAACATGGCAAACAGCAGCCAATGATCAGAGACCCCAATTTTTTTTTTGAAAAAGTAGAAACATGATAGAATTGAAGATTTAGGTGGAAACTATTTCTGATAAAATTGTAGAAAAATATAGAAAAACACGATAAAATTGAAGATTATCGCAGAAAATCATATAGATATAAGAGACTGAAATTAATAGTACAAATGAATGCTGTGGCCATAGAAGGTTTGGTGGCAAAAGAAGCTGATGTTAGTACACTTCCCCGAAAGTCTTGGAATTCAGATTGGACACTTCAGGAGGTTGACACACAATTTATAGGAATTGGTAAATTGTCAGGAATAAGACAAAGTGTCCCATGGATTGATTACTCTGCGTGGGACCAGAAAGGCAAACAGGGAAGTTGAGGCCTTATGTGGCTGACATACCCATAAACTTATGGGGAAAGGATCTTTTTACAACAATGGGGTATTCAAATTAATATCCCTGCAGTTTTGGGGGGAGAGCAAATGATAAGGAAATTAGAGTTGGTACGGCAGATGCTCCCGGGGAAGGTTTTGATGCAGGTGAGAGAGAACAATCGCAAGCTGAGCCCACCGTCAAAAAAACAGGACGTACAGGGATTGTGTCTCTGAACTAATGAAAGGGGCCACTGCTGACATTCCACAGCCTTGCCCCCTAAACCAGCCTCTCTGGCGAGAGCAGTGGCCCATAATAAAAGGAAACATCGCAAACGCTTGAACAACCAGTACAAGAACAGTGGGAGGCTCAAGAATCTACCAGACCATGGGGTTTCCCTGTGTTTGTTGTAAAAAAAATTCTTCGCTACGCTGCCTGCCGTTGAGAGCAGCTCACCCGAGAAGTGCTGGCGAGGTTCCCGCGGCAGTTTGCCGCTTCCAAGGCCCTCATCTCAGGCCGATTGTTGAGCCTTCAAGAACTGAAAGACAGTTGCTGGTTCGTGCCTGGTGTCTGCCTGCTTCAAGGACAGGTCTGTCTGCGGCTGCTGAGTCGTATCCGGTGTTCGCGAGGGGAATGAACTGCTGTCAAAGAAGACCAAGCTTGCCCCCAGAGACCTAACTGCCGAACAGGTCCACTTCCCCCAGATCCTGATAACTTTTCTCTTCCACTGCCTCTGCTGGGTGATGGGCTAGAGGAGAGGTGGGACCCTTATTAAAGTAGGTTGCAAAAATGTTTTGTCCGCACCAAGTCCAACTCTGGGAACCATGCGGGGGATGCTTCCGAGACCAGAAGTACTAGCTGCGGAGGAAAGCATCCCTGTGGCCCTCTCAGCTGCTGGGTCAGGGAGCCTGGGCGGACTCCCTATCCCCCAGGGTCCCAGGTGTGTCCCCTTGCCTGGCAGCTGTCTGTGCCCTCTCTCCTGGACAAACAAATCTGGAACTGGGAACACATTTCTCCCTCCCTTGAGCTTGGATGACTGATGCCACGCCCCTGGGAGCCTCAGAACACGGGGCTGCTGCTCTGGAACACTTTTCAGGTGTGAACCACTTGTAGCCACGAGGGAAAACGCTCCTCCCCCGCCCCCTCGCCTCACCCCACCCGTGAGCAGGCAACCCTCAGCCCAGGGAGACCCCTGCCCAGTCCACCATAGTCCCAGCCCTGCTGCATGTTTGGGGTTGGGGGTTCAAAGAATGAACAACAATATAAAGTCTCTAAGACCTCGGATGTGCCACTGCCTTTCTCTGGGTTCCAGAATCCCCATCTGTGTAAAAAGGATGCTCTACTATCCCAGGTTGGGGAGAGCAATGACTGATATAACTGTGTGCCATACCACGTGTTGGGTGGCGGGGGTGCTTTCTGGTGGCACAGATGTCCTTGAGTCACCTTTCTTCACGTATGTATCCCCTCCATCCCTCACCCCAACTCCTGAGAAACCTCTCAGTAAATTCATTGGTTCACCAAGCTGCAGTGGGCGGGGACGGGTTCTTTGACACATTCAGGGTGACTGGCCGCTGTGTCAATCACCCTGCCGTGCTCCACTTGGCGCCTTCGGCTGCTCTTTGCAGAGCATCGTCCCAGCCGGGCCGATTCACACCCTCGGCCTGCCTGAGTGTCCAGCCGATCCCTAGTAACCGGCTGCTCTGCTCATGCACCGCTTGAGGAGGCGCTAGAGTCTATGTGCGCAGGCCCAGGCCCGAGAAGGCCAGAATGGGTCAGGAGGCGGGACTCCATCTATGTGCTGCAAGAAAGCCTCCATCCCAGTTGAGAAACGCTAGCTTCTGGGTGCCGCTGGGTGGAGGAGGAGCACCCGCACCCTGTAGCCTTCCCCTGGAAAGGAATTTTAGAGAAAAACCTGCCATGAAGAGTTCATGGAATGAACTCTTCTCTGTCTCTCTCTCCGTCTCTCTGTCCCCCCCCACCCCCAACTATGTGTCTGTTCATGTCATGTCAATCTGGGAACAATCACATAACCCACCCTGGCTCCACCATGAGACCCATACACTAGGTACAGTCATTTCAACAGTGTAGAAACAGACTTCACAGCACTAATGATATCCCCAGGGCGTCTTCGTGGCATACCAGGACTGGGAACAAAGACTGGCTATGTTTTCCAATTAGATTTTTAACTCAATTGCCTAATATGTTGGACTCACCACCCTTGCTTTAACTGATACTCAGTTCCTGATTCTGGCAGTGGGACTCTGGCAGGTCTTTCTCACAGAGTACAAAACGGTGGCCTTAATCATATTGTGATTTTGTGTGTGTGTGTGTGTGTGTGTGTGTGAGAGAGAGAGAGAGAGAGAGAGAGAGAGAGAGAGAGAGAGAGAGAGACAAGAGTTCATTCCATGCTACTCTATGGGTCTTATGTCGACCCAAACATGTGACCTCTCCCAAACCCTGAGCCCCCTCCCCCCCAACCCCCCCACCTCCTGCCGCATTCAGTCAGCGACATGGTCCCTGGGTCACTAAAGTGTGATACTGCCCCTCACGTGAGTTCCTCCTTCAGGAAGCTTCTGAACGAGGCCATCTCTCAAGATCACCCCCTGCGGTCAGCTCTTCACTTTGGTCTCCGAGCCCTCGTGCCCGCTCTGTGGAGGACAGACTCTCAGCCACCGGGCACGGTTCCCACGCAAGGGCAGCTCTGAGCTTGTCATTCCTACAGACGTCCGTGTGAGCTCAGTCCAGCGCTGAGGGCCGACCTCTCTCTCTCATTTCAGTAATTTTATTTTTAGCTCTCCCAGACAATAATAACCGGGGGATTGTATTTGACTCCCTTGTTTTCCGTTTCCTCAGCCAAGCACCGAACTGAGTCCCAGGTGCTAGGCCCACCATCTCTCCCTGGCTCCCCGACGACGTCAACCTCAGTAATGGAGTCGCCAAACAGCTGTTGCTCTCATCTGTGGTGGCCTCTAGTGGCCACTCAGACATCAAGGGCTGTTTCCTGCCTCACCCTTTCAATCCTTCCTTTCCCAAACCATGGTGTCAAGGATTGTTCCAAAGAATCTTGTCCTCCAGCACAAAATGATCCTTTCTCTAGGTGCGTCCGTGAAGTTTGGCTCTGACACACAACCCAGGCAGAATAAGCAGGTGGTGCCACAAGACTACCCTCACGTCAGACACGAGTTACAATTCTCTCTAGTCGTCCTCCGTCCCCCCAACTCCGACATATATGCATTTAGAGTTTGGCATAAAGACACACACAGGTGATGTCTTGCAGGGTCCGAATGAGGACCATGAGATGCCACGCCCCCAGCCCACCAACTAGCCACACCCCAATTAGCCACACCCCAATTAGCCACACCCACCAATTAGCCACACCCAATTAGCCACACCTCCCCAAGCTCCAATGTTGTTAGAATTTGAGTATTAAAATAACCCCACAAGTTCATGTGTTTGAGCACTTGGTCACCAGCTGCTATTTTGGAAACTCGAGGGCAGGAATCATGGCCGCTGGGTGGAGCTGAGTCACCAGCCCCAGGCAGGGAATAATCAGCTTCTCAAAGTTCTGGGCCAGCCCTCTTATACGCTGTGCTATTCCACACTTCACTGGGAGTGCCATGACTAACTATAAACTAAGTGTGTGTACTTTCTGTACCCCCCATACAGCTCTTTGCTATCCAACAGCTTCATGCCTCATAGCCACAGACAGGAGCCAGTACAGCCACCATGTCATGGTAGACCGACAGGGACCGATACCATGCGCCCAGATAAACCCTCCCCCCGCCCCGCCTTAAGCTGCATCTGTTAGGTACTCCTTCAGAGTTGAGAATAGCTAACACAGAGCTCCAGTCTTTTCTGCTGGTATCTCACCAAGTAGGCATTGACTGGTTGTGGCACCTGCCACGGAACATAACAGCCCCCCACCTTCTGCCCTCCCCGGAGGGAGGCGTCTCACCCTGGGGGTTGGCCTTTGACTCTGTCCGCAAACTGTCTGGTGGGGGGGGGGAGGGAGGCCCAGTGGGTCACCTCATGAACAAAAAGTGCTTTCAAGCTGGAAGTTTGGGACAGACAGGAACAAGGTTCAGAAACCAGATCTATTTCTTATCACCCCCTTCTTGGTAAGTGTCATGCCAAACTATAAACTAAGTGTGTGCACTTTCTGTCCCCCTACACAGATCCATAAACAAGGGGCAGGGAGCACAAAGACCATCCAGGAAAGTGTCCACCAGGTGTCTAAAGATCGCTGCTCACGGTTAACTGACCTGGATAAACTGGGTGGCAAGCCACATCTGATGATTCCCACCCCCGCCGCCCCGCACATAGAGTGCACCTTGTTCACACAAGACAAACGACCTCATGTCTGTTCCTTTCAGGTATGAGGAAGGAGGGCTTGAGAATATGGAACGTGGGTGCCGTGTGCAGAGAATGGGGAACCAGAATTGCTAACCTTGGGATCCGTGTTCCTTTTGTCCTGCCTCCACCTCGTGGGAAAGAATCTCAACTGAGACTGGAGTCCAACTGACTTCATTCCTGTGATTTTCCCCTTCATATTGCATGACACTAGACAGCGTGCAGCAATGGCAGAATCCTGCTCCTTCAACTTGTCAGTTCCAAGGCTTCCCCCCCCCAATGCCCCACGCGCATGCCCCCCTTGGGTGCTCCACTCCTAGTCGTGCCAACATCCCCCGCCCCCCACCCCGAGCCTTGCAACAACAAGAGGTATCAGAAGGAATCCTTGGTCCAACGTCACGGCACAGCGTTGGGCCGGCTTTCCCTTTGCAGCGAAGTACCCCTCTCAGAGTTAGACACACAGCGCATGCCTGTCTGGTGGGGCTTTAAAAGGAGGAGTCTGTGCAGAGTTAGGGCATCAGTCAGTTTGGCTCTCTCCATGGTGGCCATATAGCTCTCTTCGGAAAATAATTGCCAGGGACAGAGCATTGCCTTCCTCGGGGGTGGGGTGGGGGTAGGGGATCTGGCGTCGCTTGCACCAGCTCTTTTCCACACACAACAAAACAAGGCACAGGGAGTGCAGAGAGAGGCAAGAGGTTTTTAGTCACGGTGTGGGCATCCTAGGAGAAGGAAGGTAGGCCAGGCATTGCCAGGTGCCAAGATAAACTCAATCATGGATCAGGAGATGCCCAGCTCCGGTCCTGTCCGGCTTAACGCAAAATGGGTTCAGACCATACCTGAAGTCCTTCACGAGGAATCCAGTCAAGCAATTTGCTCACACAAATGTGCATATAAAAATGAGGAGATTCTGGACTTGAGGAAAATTTTGGATTTGGATACTTGGAAAGACTGAACAACTGAATAACATCAGAGTGTCACTTCATCTCCCAGGTACAAGCTTGTCATAGTGAGGCTGCCCCCAAGACGTCCCCGATTTGTCCGGAGGCACCCGATCGAAATTTGCTGTGACAAAATGCTAGTGAGATCCAGCTACAAGACCGGGGGGCGGGTCAGACTACAACACTTGAGTAGGAGCAACCCCTCCCGGCCAGGCAGGGCTCTTCATGGGGACAGGGGCAGGACGGCTGCGAGGTGTCAGCATTGATGTAAAGATTCAGGAGAGGGCCTGGGTCACCGGGTGCTCTTCACACGTGAGCGCGCCTGTCCTGCCTTCCATATAGGGCGCTGCCACGGGGCTTCTCAGCTGCCTCTTGCTGGAGACGACAGAGGGCAGGCGAGGTGAGGAGGGGTGGAAGGCAGGGAGAGAGTGCACTGAGGGTGTGGTGAGCAGAGGCAAAGAGTTCCCAATCCCCCCCCCCCTCTTCCTTGGGTTTCAATCTGAGGAAACCAAGATCAGGGAAAGAGACCGCCATGGCTGCTTTTGGGTCATGGCCTGAAGGGTCAAGATCATAGGAAAATCCATGAAGTGAATGCCTGTCCTGAGAAATCCTCCTTCAGCACAGAGACTTGTTTCTGGTTAGAGAGAAAGGCAGGCTGGGAAGGGGGGTGGTGTATCAGAAATAAAATATGTCCTTGGGGAACCATGAAGAGCTAGCCCATATGTAAGTGCAGGCTTCAGGATGGCCCCCACGGAGGGCACGCATGGAGAGCGCTCTGTACGGCTGCACCCAGTATCATTTGGCTTCCTCCCCCAGAGACCCAGGAACTACACAGTCTCCCAGCCAGCCTCCCCCACATCCCCTCCTCCTTCTCCCTGGTCACATCTCCACCCCCCCCTGCACCCTGCATCTGTCCATGCTGCTGCAAACTCCTACGAAGATTAACACAACCTTAGGGAACCACATCCACGGAGCTACTTTGTCCCCAGTAATCAACATGAACAGTTCATCCAAGCACACTCATCACGGAGGGGCCACGGGACTGCTTTAGGTTTGAGTTTTGAGCCACATAGGAGCCAAGAACATGGATTCCTCAGGAGGACCCTCGCAGCTGATGAGGAAAATTCTTAGGAAATGGGGACCTAGAGTAGACCCCACTCTACACATTGCCTCTTGTTAAAAATAAACCGCCCTAACTGTTGGTGCAGGACTGCAATGCAAAGGCCGGAGTCTGGGTCAGCTACACGCCATTCTCTTGGGCAAGCGCTTCTTCAGGGCACCCACTCTCTTTCCACAGCCTCTGTGGGGTGAAGAAATCTGGGAAAAGGAGTGAGGGAAGCCCTCGGGAGCCCACAGCGTCATCATGGACTCTGGCTGATGCTCTGTGTCCACAGGGAGCCAAGGACATTTCTTCTATCTGGTCCATGAGACCTGTGTGACTCTGGGCAAGTCATTCATAGACTGTCAAATCCATAATGTTCCACTCGCTGCACAGGGCTGATGTGGGGGCCACGGGGATGACAACTGCTCCTCAAGGGGAACTCCTCAGTTCCGGGCTCATGTGAACTCTGAACCTACCAAATCCCCGAGTTGTCTGACTTCGGGAAACGCCCTCACACATCTGGCTCTCTACATAGCCAGGAAGCACCCACCGGTCCATTTCTTGTCAGACTTGATGCACAATCAATTTATTAAGCTTTATACCCTGAGAATAGCAGATAACCAGAGGAGCATTCTAGTAAATAAGCCATGAACCATCTGAGAAGAGAACATGAAGTCCCTTTCCCATGCCCCGAGGCTTCTAACTGAGGCCTGAGCACAGGCCAGCAGGCACAGGCCTGGGCTTTGTGCCACTCACTATATTACCTTTTCTCAAACTTATTCCAGAATCTGCCCCCTGAGTGGTTTACGTTTGCCCTACACTGGAAGACCCTCTTCCCAGTGCAGCTCTGGCTCAGCTGGGCCCCCAAGGCAGCGGGGGGACAACGGAAGAAAAGAGTATCCGGGACCCCCGGACATCTGTGCTCCCGTTTTGAATATGTTGTCTAAGTGTTGTGGCTCAAGGGCACGAGATGCAAAGATGCTAAGACATTCAAACAGGATAATCCAGAAAGCTACGGCAGAGCCCGCAAGAGGTTCCGGTTCGTCATCCACGTGGGAATCCAAGACAGGTCAGGAGGCAGCCGCCGAGGCCATCCTACTATCTACCCCAGTTCAGAGGCTGCTGGGCTCCTCAGCAGCTGCCTTTGGCACAGTAGCAGCCAAGTCCCCGTGAGCCAGACCCTGAGCAGGAGGCGCCTCACATAGAGCGGCGCAGCTGTGGCCTCTTCTCAGTACGTCAATGGTTGGTTGGTCAGATCTAGTCAACCTGACCCCGGGAGCCGCGAGACTTTCCCTGAGCGACCCCGCCCCAGGACAGCAGCTCCTTCGAGCAGCTGCTTCTTCGTGATGCTCCTCTAGGTCTGGCCAGTTCAGGCAGGTCTAATAATTTATGCAACTGTCACATGGGCAGTTGGTCGGAATGTCCCGGGTTCCGGGCCAGTTGGGCATCAAATGCACCATGGTGGTCACCAGACTGGTTCCACCCCCCCCCCCGGCACATTAGAATTTAAATGTCCGGTGAAGAGGGCACCGGGTTACTAGTCCCTCAAGCCCACTGTCCCCTTCCAGTGTCCAGATAACTGAGGCTCCAGTACGCTTCTCTCCAATACATTTTTACACATGAAGAAACAAATTATAAGGTGACTGTTTGGGCAAGTTTGTGGAGATCTCTGCTCGTCCCCTAGACTCTACCTGTGCCCCCTTTCCCTTTCTGTATTTTCCTTAATGTATCTCCGTTCTAGCAAATCATCTGCTTGTCTGAGTGCGTGCTATGTCCAGTACCTAGAGACGTTCTAGCAAATCATCTGCTTGTCTGAGTGCGTGCTGTGTCCAGTACCTAGAGAATTACAAAACCGCAGATGCTCTTGAAGCCTTTCAACACAGGCCAACACACACACACACACACACACAGAGAAGAAGCATATACAGACACTCACACATATATATACACATACATACATACACACATATGTACACAAATATATACAGAAGCATATACAGACACATATATATACACATACATACATACACACATATATACACAAATATATACAGAAGCATATACAGACACACACACATATATATACACATACATACATACACACATATGTACACAAATATATACAATCCCTAGAGATGTCTGGTCATAAGAGTTCCCAGACAGAAGATGTATCAATGATTGAAATCACATTCCAAGGAATTAGGTTAACTAAAGTCTAAGTCAGGGAAAGGATGTTTCTGCACCATTTCCATGCACAGTTCCTGGGATGGACCTGACTGTGGCAGGGAGAATGCACAGGAAAGACAAACACAGATACACACAGATATGGGGGAACTGAGTGGCCTGAGCTCTAGGCTGGAGAAACCCCACCATCTTGGGAGCTTAGCGTGCTTACAATTTAGAGCTGAACAGGGAGGTGGGGCTAGGGCTCACGGCTGGCAAGGAGCCAGATAAACGAGGGAACAGAGTTTATGGTTTACAAGTGAACAAGGAATGGGTGTAGCTGATCTTCATGGGCACAAGTCTCTGTAGGGGACAGTCTTCGGGTTATACACATTCAGAGTGGGGAAAGCTATGGCGGACAGTCTCTGCACAGACTGTCAACATTTAGGCTTAGTTCCCCCAGGAAGGTTTTGCTTTTCCTCTGAATCTCACCCCAGGGGAAATGTATTAACACATTCCTCCATGGGTCTGAGGCTCTGGAGCCTTTGCAGTGGTCAGCCTATGTCAACACACATGTTCACTCAGGACTGTGCTCTCTAGGGACGGTCTCCCTTCCCCACATTCAGGAAACAGGTAAGAGGAGAGAAGGCCTAAGGAGGAGCTCTTGGTAGGGTCTTGGGCTCACTGGAACAAATCGCCGTTGCTTAGACAAGCAGAAAGCTCTTCACCTCCACTTCTGGAGGACAGAAGTGCCCATGTTAAAGTGGTCAGAAGGGGGCTGGAGAGACGGCTCAGCGGTTGAGAGCACTGACTGCTTTTCCAATGGTCTTGAGTTCAAATCCAGCAACCCCATGATGGCTCACAACCATCCGTAATGAGATCTGATGCCCTCTTCTGGTGTCTGAAGACAGCTACAGTGTACTTATAATAAAGATATAAATGAATAAATGAATAAATAAATAAAATAAATCTTTAAAAAACCAAAAACCACAAGGTTGTCAGAAGGAACTTGTCTGCATAAAGGCAGAGCCGTCTGTGCTCGAGTATGCCCTATCTCTAAAAGCTATCGACACGTGTCTTCACGTGTCTTCGTCACCTCCTCACAGCTCCTGCTAAAGTCCCAGAGTTGACCTTGGCTTTCAGGTACACCAGTCTACTACCTGACTGTCAAAACATGTCCCTGTTGCCTCTATGTCTGAACTCTCTTCTTGTCAACAGAGATGGTCATTCCATTAGAGTGCACAGCAAATGCAGGACAAGTTCACCACAATTCAAGGGAACCAATTTCTAAATAAAAGTATGGTCACTAATGGCGAATATCAGGCACGAACACTGGGGAACGTGGTTGAGTCTGTGGCTTCCCCGAACAGCAGCAGATTTGAGTCAACAGAGGAGAGAGCCAGAGCTTAGACATCAGTCAGAGGATAGCACCAAGTCATAGTCAGCAGAGATACGGACATAAGCATCAAGTCTACATCGTAGTAAAGATACCTAAGAAGTAAGCTGTCAAGCACAAGGGAGTGGGCAGAAAGAGGATCTAGGAAGATATGACGAGAACTTGTGAACCAGAAAGAGCCTGAAGCCCTCAGATCATAACTAAACCTTCAACCAGACATTGGCAAGTCAAAAACATTATAAAATTCACATCGTATTGACCTGGTTGGGGTCAAGAGAGGCAGAGAACTGACAAGAGCCGTTTATCACGTGTAGAGGAGTCACTGAAGAGCAACCCAGCTATAGACAGAAGGGAATAAGACGTGATACAGATAGTGATGGGGGGAGGGGGACAACAGAATCTCTGTGCATTGTTGGGAAAACCTAAGAAGAAATGGCTCTGCCGGTTCTGAAAATGTAAAAGAGCTACCATGTGGCCCAGCAACTCATTCACCCAGGAGAAATAGAAGTCACGTGCTCACTGTGCCACTATCTATAATAGCCAAACTGTGGAAAGAAGCCATTGTTGTCATCTGGTATATGAGAAAACAAAACTTCAGCCATAAAAAGGAGGTGCAGTGCAGGTGCAGCTCAGGTGCAGTGTGGGTGCAGCTCGGGTGCAGTGCAAGTGCAGTGCAGGTGCAGTGCAGGTGCACTACAGGTGCACTACAGGTGCAGCGCAGGTGCAGCACAGGTGCAGCGCAGGTGCAGCGCAGGTGCAGCACAGGTGCAGTGCAGGTGCAGCACAAGTTCAGTGCAGGTGCAGCACAGGTGCAGTGCAGGTGCAGCACAGGTGCAGTGCAGGTGGAGCACAGGTTCAGCACAGGTGCAGTGCAGGTGCAGCACAGGTGCACACCACAACACAGATGAACCCCCAGCTCATCTTACTAACAGACACTAAAACCAACAGATCGCACAGCATGGTGTAGACCCGTCGGCCTGAGAAACACCTGAAACATCTATAGAGACAGCCCATAGCCTTGTGGACAGAGCAAGAACTGACTGATTCTGGGAATGGTTTCATACTGGGATGGTGAAAAGCAGCCTGAAACCAGGTAGCAGAACGACTTTGAAGCTGAGCACGCTAAGAACACAAGCTGAGAGTTTATGAGTTATTCCTGATTACAAAAAGAATGTGGCCTGAAAGTCTGACATCAAGCACGGGACACTGCATTAATCCTATTCCCTCCCCTCCAGTCCATCCGATGACCACTGTCCCCCCAGGCCTGGGGTGAGATGATCTGGAGGCCCAGTCTGCTCTTTGCCCAGAGCCCGTTCTGCTGATGATAAATGACTGTGGAGTCACACCGTACATTTTCTTACCTAGGATCTTGTGCGGTCACATCACTGGTGACTCGGTAAGAGTCCAGCATCCATAGTCCACGTTCCATACCCAACAGATGCCAAAGAACTAGGGATAGAGCTGGGGGAACAGTGGTGACTCTCCACTGACCAGTGGACATTGAAAGTTGCTAAACTCAGGGATTCATCCACCTGTTATGGAGCCCCACTCTCCGTCTTTGTATCTGTTTTTCATTTTTTTTTTGTGATCGGTTCCTCTCTTTTTAACTCCTTCGTGGTCCAAGAAGCACGTGAGAGCAGCAACTGAGTCTCCCTGAATCAATTAGTCACGTCCATCTACCCCAGAGCCCCGTGTCCCCACCAATGGGTCTGTCTCCAGAGCAGGAGCGATGACATTTCCTGTCTCCTCTCTGACTCGCTCAAGGTCCTGGCAGAGATGCCCCCCTGGAGGAGGAGGACCTCTCTCTGTGCTCCCATTGGGGGTCGCCCCCCTCGTCACTGGTTCCATCCAGCACTAGTGTCCCTGCTGTGACTGACAGGACTGTGCCAACAGGACTTGCCTTAGTGCTTTTTTTCCTGTAACGCTGGTGTTCTTCTCAGACCGTGAAAAATATACATAGCCCCGACTGATCCACGCCCTGAGAAAAAGGTATACGTTAAGAAAGTTTAACTTCTTCGCACGATTCCATCTAAAAGTACCCATCTTGCTTAGTCTTGCTCAGACGTTAGTCTGTTCTCTCTGATAAAACAAAGTGCCCCCCCCAGGGGGGGACTTTATGAACTAGAGGGAAACTTAGGTCACGATCTCGGGTTCGAGAGCACATCGTGGACATGTGCTTAGACTTCAAGAGGACTCCCGGGTCATTACAGAGTATGGCTGGGAATTCGCAAGAGGGAGATTCCTTAGTAATCAAGCAAACACCCGGGATTGAGAGACCTGGTTTGCTCCTTTGACTTAACAATGCTAACCAAGATCTGAGAAAACTACACTAAACCCATCACAAGGCAGGGAGTGTCTCCAGAAACCTGTTTACCTCCCACTAAGCTCTCGCGGTTGCCACACACTGGGGGTCCACACCCCCAGTCTCTGACCATTGCTGGTCAAAGCACACCCAAACCACAGCACCCTCCATGACCTCAACAGGCGTGGAAGGAATGGGCAGGGCTCTCTCCACTAACGATCTTCCTGACCTTCCTATCTCTGAAGACCGCACCGTGGAACTGGGGCCATGTGTGTGGAGATTCTGCAGGTAGAGAGATTCCTTGGGGTGGGACCCTGAGGGGAAGGTTTCCTGGCGAGGTGGAGGGGTTGGGCCTCTCATCCCGGGACCCTAAGTTCAAGGAGCCTGCGAGCAACACAGTTCAGAGGCTAAAAGCACTACAATGATGCTGTCTCCTGCAAAGTGCAAAGCCAAGAACTGGGCAATACAGTATCATTCTTTTCTTTTTTAACCACACACAATGATCGGCAGAGGGCACACTCAAAGTTGTCTGTCCTCCAGCTCTTGTGGCCAGTGGGACACAGGTTCTACAGGACCACCTGTCTCCTCAGACCCTTACTTAGCTGTGAGGAGATTTGGGAAGAAGGATGAAGGTGATACCAAGCCTAAGCGTCCACAGTGTGACGTAGAAAACTCTGGTTTGAGGTAGCATCCCCTAAGATGTGTGTACACACACTGTGTGTGGCGTCTCCTTGAGGGATGCCCTCAAGTGGCGGGGGCGGACAGATCTCTGCAAACGGTTCTGCTAGGCTGTGTGCTTGTTGGGAAGGAGACACTAAGAAGGGGGTTCCCATAAGTCACCCAACTCCTAGCATGGAAAAGCAACCACGTTCCCGTGAACACAGCAGCTCCCTATGCACACTCAGAAACAGTGGTTGGTGTCTCAGCCGAGCAGTTGGCTCTCTTTCTATTCTCAACACGATAGCTCTTATCCCTCCCCTCCATCATGGTATTTCCATGATCAAGAAAAATACAGCAGGCGGCTTTGATTGATTGATTTATTTATGTTTACTCATTTAACTTGTTTTAATAAACACACAGGACTGGGGACTGCTTGCTGACTAGCACAGGCACAAAGTTCAAGCCCCACCATAAAAGGAAAAGCAACATAAGCCAGTCTAATAAGTGTGGGTTCGGGGTCCAGCTTTTGAAACCAAACACATCCTCTCAATTGGCACACTTGGACATGGGAAACACACTTTTCTACCCGGCA
The DNA here is from genome assembly GCA_036184795.1 of Tokudaia tokunoshimensis. Taxonomy (NCBI): domain Eukaryota; kingdom Metazoa; phylum Chordata; class Mammalia; order Rodentia; family Muridae; genus Tokudaia; species Tokudaia tokunoshimensis. Next base: position 5,006,462 of record BTHU01000006.1, read on the forward strand.
CTATAACAGCACCCCATAGGTGCTCTGAACATTCCGTGATGAATGGTCACCATGGCAATGAGCAGACACACGCCTGGACTTCCATTCCAACTGTATCTCAGTGAGCGAACAGTTCATGTCTGAGAGCAGTGGGCCAGGCTCTGGGTCGATACCTGAACTACTCGAAGATGGGAAACTTGTGCTGCTGCTGCTGCTGCTGCCGCAGATGTGTGTTCCCTCAGCCCAGAGGGGTCCTGTTCAATATCACGCGATATATTTCCCTGGAATGTCCCCATCCCCTCCCAAAGGTCCCAAAGGTCCTACAGATTTTGAAGTTTCTCATATTACTTGGCATGTGTTCTTGCAGTGAAGCCTCCCTCAGTACTTGGCTGGGATGGTTTACTAGTAGTTTCAGCACATTTCCTGTTTCGTACAGTCTTGGAGGGAGGAGTCACAGGAACAGCGGTGGCCAGAGGGGAGACACTGGACACTAAACTTAGTTAATACACACTCCACAAAAAGGAAATGACTAGAGAAACTCTTCACGAAGCACATGGTGAAACTCAAATCCCGGACTGGGGAGAGGGCTCAGCAGGGAACGAGCTCAAGAGCTCATAGCAAGCCTGACAATTTATAACCCATGTAAAAACCGAACAAAGTAGAGTCTGTGAGTGTAACCCCTATTGTGCCTGCCTCCGCTGGGAGCAGAAGGGTCAGCTAGCTTGTAGTATGGGTATGAGCAGCGAACATGAGAAAGCCAGTCTCAAAACCAAGTTGAGGTATGATGCTAGACATTGGCCACTGACTTCTTTCTACACATATGCCATGGCATACAGGCATACACAACTGTGGTGTATGTGTGTGTGTGTGCTTAAATCCAATGTTACATTAGAACACTTAGATTCCAGAGTTGGAAGGAAACAAAGGGGGGTTTTCTGTGGAGCCTAGCTTATAGCTGTTTGATCTGCTGAGACACTGGTTGACAAGGTAGAGTGTCCTGAATTCAGTGAGGTAGTTATTAAATGATGGAGGCAGAGAGGGGCTTGGCTAGCACTCAGAAAGTGTCCTGTGTGGGGAGCAGGCTGAGGCTAAGACAGGTCCACACTGCTCCTGGCCTTTTGGGACCTGGGAGGAGCGTGAGGTTATGAACAGGGTGTGTGTGACAACTACTTGCCCTCTGCCAAGCCTTGTCCAGATGCCCAGACCAGTGTCCAGATGGTATAGGTATACAGCTCCCCCCATGAGTCCCCATCACTTCAGGCACAAAGCAGAACATCACATAGACAAGACCAAAATGGAAACTCCCCCATGATATAGAGCTAAAACACAGAACAAAGGAAGGCTACTAGAAGCTACAAGAGGAAAACAAGTAATTCATAAAGGCAGGCACATTAACAATACAATACAAAGCAATAACAATAACGGCTAATTGTTCTAGAAAAATCTAAAGCCAGAGGGCCTGGAGAAATGTATTCATGCTCTTAAATATCACAACTGCCAACCAACACTATTATACCCAGCACAATTATCTATTAAAACTGAACAAAAAAAAATAAACCACTCATATATAGAGATACATTTCTTAATATCCCATGTGTGAGATGGAGTGGATCTGTTCTCCTCACTCAGCACAAACGACCTCCACTTCAGTCCCTCGTTACCCCAAACCCCACAGTTGACCTTCACCATGAACAGTGATGTGTCAGTAATGTTGTAGAACGGCCATCACTGGATGATAAACATATCTTGAAACAGACTGTGCCTCAAAATATTCAGTTATTACTTGCCAAACTAGACGTCATTTGTAAATAACTGTTACAACCTAGCCTACGTGAGATGTCAACAACCGTCTTCAACACCTGCTGTCTCCCAGGTTGCTTCATCCCAGATGAAGATGTTCCACAGAGGAGGAGAGATTCTGCCCATGGAACACCTATCCGCTTGTGGCCACCCAGCAGGGCAGAGTCCAGAGATCCCAATGACGGTCAGTGAAAGTTCAGTTCTTGAGCCCATTCACCAATGACTTCGTGTAGTCAGCGTCCCTTACTAACAAAGTTCAGGGGAAACTGTAACTTTGTTAGGTTATGCTTTTCTTTTCTTTTCCTTTCTTTTCTTTCTGAGACAGGGTTTCTCTGTGTAGCCTACCTCTGCTTCCTAAGTGCTGGGACTAAAGGCATGCTGCCACCACTGCCTGGCAAGTAATGCCTTTCTTGATGTCTGCAAATGTCAATACAGTAACTAGCAACCTCAGAAATGAATACCTACTCGCAACAGTGTGTGCCCCAGGGTGGCCTCCAACTTCCAGATATCCTCCTGCCTCAGCTTCTCAAGTGCCAAGACCGCTGGTGTCCTTCTAGTACCTTTTATTTTCATCCCTTTCCTTCTTTCACCCCCTAAGGACCATGTCCCAGCAGTACCTGGCACTGCACATGCCACCTGACCACTTCCACCCTTTCGACATCTGTGTCCACATCACACATGCTCTTGCATCTTTCATCAGCAAGGACAATGAACTGACAGCACCTTGTCCCCTACCAGTTTCCAACAGGGTCATCATGGAGGTGGTCCCCTGTGTCAGCTCTCAAGGGGAAAACCAACTGTCTGTCGGGAAGGTAAGGTGTATCCTCCTTTGTCTTACTGGTCTACTTCTCTGGGAATCAAGTTCACGCATTAAAGTCTAGACACACAGAGTTTCCTCTGTGGAGAGACGTCAAGTGCAAGTCTCTTGCCAACTGATGCCTAATTTAAGGTGATCTACGTGAGTATCAGTAACAGCTACCAGCTAGAGGCTAGCTCCTGTGTTTTCCTCAAGTGCCGTCTAACTTCACGTTAGGGACACTGTATGGTGCCAGAGGTCAGCTTTGTCATTATCATTCTTCTCTCTCGAAGGCAGCCAGGTGGAAGGGTGTTGGTGGGGGCAAGACTATGTCTTGCAAAAAAAAATAGGGTTCCTTTTTAATATTAAAATGTTTACCTGTCTTAAGTCTAAGTTACTTTGCAGTGATAACTGGCCCACCTGTGTGAGTTCCTCTGAGGCCAGAAACTGCAGAGTCTCTGGCATTTATGTAGCACCTCCTCTCAAAACAGCTGGGGATTAAGTAGCCCATGTTCTTCTGTCCCAGCAGACTGGGAGTTTGTACAAGTCCCAGTCTACTAGTGAAAGTCGCTCACAGGAGGAAAAAGGGACACTTTGAAAGTGATTCTAATCTTTATTTCTAGTTCTTCTTCTCCAAAAATTCTCTCCTCCAAAAAAAAATCTCTCTCTCAAACATTTCTCTCTCAGCTCTCTTTGTCCACAGCACTTACACATCTTTCAGAATACATGATCACATGGTAAAAAATTCACCACGAGTTTACACATAGATTCAAATTATAAATTGAAGAAGATTACAGCGAGAGATGTTTACACCTGTGTTCATTAAGACAAGTTATTTAACTAACCATTAATTTTCTGTCACTAACTCCAAATGTTATGGAAAGATGAAAACCATCATTTTGTGATTAAGTTATCACTGAAGTCTTGTATAGATTAAACCCAGTCAATATTTTATCTTCTGTCCTAGCACCTACCTACAATAAATCGTTAGTTTCCTATTATGGCCTTTGGTTGATCGACTTACAACCTCTTGGAATGTGTTCTAAAGTTGTAAGTGCCTGCCTTCTCTTTCAGAAGCAATTAGCTCAAGACACTAAAGACTGGAAGAGTTCTAATTGAGGATCTCATATAAGAGATACCTTTAATAGCAGTCTTACTATGAAGGTCTCAACAATTATTAGTATAATGTTAGGAATTCTTATAGGATCCTCATTAAGAATTAAGAAGTCATTTATATGACTATGGCATCACTGCAAGACAATACATCTTTGTTGTCCTGCAGAGATCTGCTCAAAGGGGTGAGCAAACGACTAGTGATTGTCACATATAATTATAATAACAGGAGAAGCAAATTAATAGCAGGGATCTTCCCTGAAATGTAGTCCCCTCAGCTTTGCCTAGAAGGACTCACCAACCACAGTTTTACAGTCCAAGGTGAAACCACCTCAGGAAGTCACCTGCTGGTTTTCAGCCTCTCCTGGGTGGCTCCTGGCAGTATAGATCCCCCTTCTCCATGCAGTTTTATAATCGCCACCAGACTGCACAAGAGATCTGAGCAAACCGGACTAGGTGTGATCTGATCCTCATGTCATTGTTTCTTTCTGTGACCACAGGTGGAGTCCTTGGAGAATGAAAACAGTAAGTGTTCCAAATTCATTCAATCTTAAGAGCTAAAAGGCGATAAGATTTCTTGCCTGCTTTGTTGAGAAATCCATCCTGGTTCTAGTTCCCAGCTGGTAGAAGAGGGATGGGCCATAGTGGACAGAGCTGGCGATCCGATGAAAAGCTAGGGCCATCTATGTCGGCTGGATGCATCTATATCATTTTGGTGGTGTGGAATTGTGTACAGGAGGGTTGGAAGGCAGCTGTGGCTGAGTCCAAGAGGACTAAACCCCCACACTCCAAAGAGGGGGGTGGTGGAAGAAGAAAGTACACTTCACATGAATTTTTATCTCTTCAACCCAAGAATAGCTTGATATCAAGACCAGTTTCACACATGCGGACACTGCAGAGCCAACTGGTCCAGGCTCATGGTTCTGTGAGATCAGAAGCAAATGAGGAGGGAGGAACGAGTCTCAGTGTTGGTTCTCTGAGCTGCAGGCCCATATTCTAGTGTCCATCAGGGGATCCATAGTCACCATGACAGGGTATTTCAGCTTAGACAAAGACCCATGCGATTCCACCCTACGGAGGCATCATTTGAGGGGAGGGGAATAGGGAATGACTGCAGCAGAGAGAAGGCTTAGTACAACGATGCAGCAAGATCCCAAGATCCAGGTACCCTTTAGCTCCCACGCGCAGCCCTCAGAACAGAGCTCTGAGAGCCTGGGTCAGATCTTGTCACGTGCACATGCAGGTATTCAGGTCCCATTGACTCTGACAGCGGGACCTGTGTCCTCGTTTATCCCTGTCACCCAGCTCGGCTCTAGACAACCATTGTACCTTCTCCCAAGCATCTCCCGAGCTGGGGCGTCACTCACCTGTGGAAAGCAGAAAGCCTCTCCCTCAGCTCATTCATCCTGCTGGGCCCTGCACAGGCCCAAGTATCCCCTCATTAGGCCCAAGTGCGGGAAGAGGGTTGGCTCCTGAAGTGAGCACCAAGTCCCTCCTGTCCCCAGGGGCCTCTCCCTTCTTCTCAGCAGGATGCCCTGGGCCTTGTTGGAGTCTAGCTGAGCCTTGGAGTTAAACTCCTTGGTTTAGGATCCAGTGGACTTTTCAGAATGACTAATACTTGTGTATGTGCCCAGTGAGCAATGTATAATGAGACAAGGCTGCAAATTACAAGCTAACATGGAGGGCATGGGGGTGAGACCCGCCTCATCTTTGCCCTCCGGCATCAATGCCAAACCAAGGCATTTCCGAATTACATTAATTCAAATGCATAAACCCTGAGAATCCCAGCCCGGAAGCTCATGTCTCCAGTGGACACGTTTATAGTGAGAAAGAATGATGCCACCATCTCATGGCTCAGGTTCTGTTCTTTGATCCTAAATACTTTAATGAATGCACATGTGTGTGTGTGTGTGTGTGTGTGTGTGTGTGTGTGTGTGTGTGTGTGTGTATGTGTGTATGAATGGAACCAGGCAGGAGCTGAGAAAACTGCTTGACCCGTGTCGAGGCGGTGACCCAGGGACCCACTTACCACATCCCTTTTATTTGCTGTGCTTGAGTGCCAGAGAGCGTGTGCATAGAGGTCAGAGGACAACCTGTGGGAGTCGGTCTCTCCTCACACCAGGTGGATTCCCAAGATCAAACTCGGGTCCTCAGGCTTGGCAGCAAGAACCCTTTACATACTAAGCCAGCCTGCCGCCTTCCATCAGTCTGATTACATCCAGCCCGAGGCCACCTCTCTGGAAGGTTTTTACCTCCTGGGAATATGCTGCATTGGAGGATGCGCCATACCTCCCCAACTCCCCATGACTACAAGGGACACAGAGGGAAGTGAGAAGAGTGTCTCCTGACCATCTTGTTGGTTTGATTGTGTTTCTAAAGGATGCAATATCCAGAGGCAGTGTGACTGGAGTAGCGACGAGAAAGACGGCCAGGGTAAGTCACCTCTCGGGGGTGGAATGTCATGGGAAAGGTTTCCTGGGAGGTAAGGGGATGTGTGCACTGCCCCAGGGAACCATGGGAGGAGAGTAGGCAGGGATAAGAACCCAACAGCAGAGACACCAAGCAAGCATCGGTGCCCACTATCAGAGCGCCCACTGTCCTCCTACAGTTGAAATCAACCCTACCCACAAGCCCTGCGGAGGTCTCATGGCTCCACGCCAGACACCTCCACAGAAGACTCTGATCGCGGGCCGTCCATCGGTGGGCTCGCGTAAGCTCTTTGGATTCGGGTTCAGGTTGACACACAGCTTCAGGAAATCCGGAGATGCTGGTCTCATGCTCCTGCACCAGCCAAGCCCCAGAATCTCAGCCATTTCCTGGCCTGCTTTTATGGACGCTACCCGGAAGGGATGAGTTTAAAGGAGGCCACTGGGAGGACAGTGCACTGTCCTGGGTCCTGGGGCAGGTGTTGGGGGCTCAGGTTGAGTGTGTCTTCAGTCGCCCCTCACCTCCACTCTAACCCCGTTTCCCATACTGTGAGATTGGAGGCAAACCTGAAGCTATTTCCATCAGGGTCTCCAATGGTCCCCTGAGCCTCTCTGAAGCAAGGCAGTAGTAGCAGAGCTGGTGTGGGCGGGCAGCACACACAGCCTCTCCACCTGTCCCTTGGCCCTGCCCCTGGGAATCTACAGGTTCCAGGTAGAGCCTCTGTCTACAAGGTCCTTGTCCTGTCCAGTTCTACCACTTCATTCAGACAACTGTCCTGCCTCCTAACCTTGTTCCCAGTCCCCAGTTCCCTTCCCAGCAGAGTGTACCAACTGCCCCCCTCACCTTTTCTTTAGCTCTGTTTTCTGTAAGATAAAGAACTAGGGGAGTTTGGCCCGACCGCTCAACCTGTCAGCTTGTGTTTGTCCTGTCAGCAATGTGGTGAATGTCTCCCCGGGCCCCTCAGGTCATCACAGGCCCAAAATATTTATCAACACGTGTGCCGGGGTTGTCACTTTCTGGCATAAGAGTGAGGACAGAGAGGGAAGTTACTGGACAAAAAAAGACAATGCCAGGAAATACCACAAATACCACAAGGTGGGCGGGACAGGGCCGAATGGCTGAGACATCCTCCCCATTAGAGTTGACCAATAATTTTAAATGTTGCTCAGGGTAACCAATCGCAGTCATCCAACTCAGGTGACCACTGAACTCCCTGCCAATATGTTTATAAAAGGGTATGCTTTGTGAGCTCCGGGTCTCCTCTTGCCTGCATCGGGGGGGGGGGGGGGGGGGCGGGGGGGTAACCCAACCTATGTTGGAACAATAAACCTCTTGCAGATCGCAGCGATTCCAGTCTCTGTGCTATTAATGAGTGTGTGTGTGTGTGTGTGTGTGGGGGGGTGTCTTCCAACAGACTCTTACAAGTTCATGGTTTTTCCCCTGTCCACAGGGAGTGTCAGCCCCAGGAGAGAGAGAGAGAGAGAGAGAGAGAGGAAGGGGGAGAGGGAGAGAGGAGAAGCAGAAGGTAACTGAGTCAGTCATCACAGCAGCCACTCACACTGATGGCAACAGCTCAATTTGCTATTTTTCTGTTACCCTGAGAAAAACATGATCAAAAGCAACTTATGAAAGGGTTTATTTCTGCTCATGGTTCCAGAGAGCTTGAGTCCATCATAGAAGGAGGTCCAAAAATGCGCAGGAGGCACAAGGGAAAGCTACAGGTGAAGGGTTGATGATGTAAAACATGGAGGCTGAGAACTGCTGACTCAGCACAGCGATACCAAGTGCCTGGCATGAAAGCTATCCGGGATAATGAGAACACCCACAGGGGTCCTTCTGCCTTGGAACCATCAAGAATACATCCAGGGACAAAACTTCCCTCCCTAAAGCTCCCTTTGCTGTCACAAAGCCCTAAGCCCCGGGACCCAGGTACACCATATCCACTCCCATGGAGAGAGGATGCTTTTCACTGTTCTGAACCAGCCACTCCTGTTGAGGTCGGTGTTAGCCTTTATTTTCACGTTGCCTCTGTCAATCCCCATGACTGACTATTCATGGTAGAGGGGTCACGTGGTCACACACAGGCCAGAAGCAGAAGGAGTGAGGAAGTGGCTCAAGGCTTAAGCCTCCCTTGTCAGGGTTTCCTCACCACAACAGAAAGCAGACTAGAATGAGCAGTTGACTGATCTGTAAAGGAACGAAAATGCAAATTACTTCGCAGTCCTCAGGAATCACACAGGGAAGAAGCAAGTGGAGGAAATCATTAAGGGATTGGATATTGCAAGAACAAAGAGCCTCAGTCCCTCAGAGCTCTGCAGCCATCAAAACCATCCTGTGAAGGTGCTGGAGCAAGGCCGCCTGGTATGAAAAAGCAAACTGAGCAAGCCATAGGGAGCAAACCAATAAGTACTGCGCACTCATCCATAGCCTCTGTTCCGGACTTGAGTTCCTGCCCTGACTTCCCTGCATGGTAGACAGTCTCTAAGGTGCAATAAAAAACCCTTTCCTCCCCAGGTTGCTTTTTGGACATGGTATTGATAGCAGGCATAGGAACCCTAACCAAGACAAGATATATAGATGTATTTACTGGGTAGTGTGATATGAGAGTTAACTATGTGTGGTGAGCGTAGAAAAATTGCCTTTTAGACATGAAAATATAGCTTCGTCAGGAACCTAACCCTACACCCAAGGCTGCACCAGAGAACCGGAACCCAGACACGTCACTCACTGAAGATAACCAGACAGAAAACTTCGTGAGGCGAGAACCTCACACTGCCTGCTTGACAGTAAGTATGTAAACAGCCCAAGAGCAATCCTTTGCTCTTCACGTCTTCGGGACTGCGGTAGACATCGCAGAAATGTCACCTCGAGCCGGGCGGTGGTGGCGCACGCCTTTAATCCCAGCACTTGGGAGGCAGAGGCAGGCGGATTTGTTCGAGGCCAGCCTGGTCTACAAAGTGAGTTCCAGGACAGCCAAGGCTACACAGAGAAACCCTGTCTCGAAAAACCAAAAAAAAAAAAAAAAAAGTCACCTCGATGGGCCCTGGAGCAGGAGAGTTTGGCCCTGGACTTGGCCGTTAGCTGAGATGCGAGCATTGGCCGTTAGCTGAGATGCGAGCACAGGTGATCAGTCCTGGGGAGACTGGCTGAGGTCCGTAGTTAGGAACGTGGAGTGTGTTGAGACTGACTCATGCCCGGAGCCAGCCCACCGATTCCGGACACCCCACCGATTCCGGACACCCCACCGATTCCGGACACCCCACCGATTCCGGACACCCCACCGATTCCAGACACCCCAACTCTGGACCGAGGCTCCATCTGGGATCCAAAGCACAGTGAGGAAATGGAGCAGGCCTTGCCTGTGCTTCCATTGGAACTAGGCTACACTTACCAGACCAGGGACTGTGTGTGTACATGAACGCAATCCCTTTTCGCTCTGAATTTGTTCATTGTTACTTATGAATTACTAGTGCACCTTGATCTACTGAGTCACAGGCAGTTTCTTTCTCTCACTCTCGGCTCCATCCCTAAACCTCACTCATTTGCCTCTGCCAGATCACCAGGCAGAAGAGATTATGTGGCCAAAATTGCTGCCACTGAAACTACTGAATCTTATTCTGGTGTGGTCAAAGACATCCCGTTCTCACAACAGAGCCTGTAAGGAGAAGCCTTCTGCCTTCCTGTTCCTTTCTGCCTTGAAGAAAGAGAACTGGGTCTCCCTGCAGTTTCACTTTCAATTCTTGTCAAAGCTTGGTTTCTGTTTCCAGTTTCTTCAGCCAGACACAGGGGAGGAGGGAGGGGCAGCACTCTGCCTGGAGAAATCCCAGGCTTTTCTCTCCCTGAGAAGCAGAGGCTACTCTCTCTGTCCCACTGTCTCCTTCTCCAGAGACCACTGCACTGCTGGAAGCTTCTCCTGTCAGAGCTGAGCAGAAGCACAGAGGATTCAATCCAGGGGACAGGCCGACCCACCTGAAATGGATCCATCCCCCAACTTGTAAGCTACCCCTGGGGACAGTCTAGACCAATTCCTGGAACACAGCCTTCAGCCCCAGAGGGACTGGAAGGAGGAAGGGCAGAATGTATGGGAGAGACTCGAGAGGTTCTTTCGGGAACAGTGCTTCCGTGATGAGCTGCTCCTGGACCAAGAAGTCACGGTGCATAAGGTGGTGAAGGTGAGTTCACAGGGTTCGGGGTTCAAATCTCACCTCTGCCCTGTGGGGCTTGTGACTTTGAGAGGTGGGCCATTTCACCCCCTCTGATCCTGCGTCTTCTTTAGATGGGTTTAGTAGAAGCAGTAAATGGGATAAAGCATAGAAAATGTTTCTGTGCATAAAAATTAGCCTTGCAGAGCCCAAGAACAGAGTTGGTAATGATAATTTGGGATTCTGATTTCTGACTAGACCACAGCCACCAGTTTCCATGAAATTTGTGTTTTTGATTCCTGTTTAAGAAATCCTACTTGGCCAGGTGAATGTGGTCCTGTACGATTTTAATCCCACCACTCGAGAGGCAGAAGAAGTAAAATCTCTGAGTTTGATGCCAATCTGATCTATAGAGTGAGTTCCAGGACAGCCAGGGTTGCATAGAGAAACCCTGTCTGGGGAAGGAAAGAAAAAAGAAAAGAAAAGAAAAGAAAAGAAAAAAGAAGAGAAAAGAAATACTACTGCTTTACTTCGGAAGTTGTAAAGGAAATCTATGGTTCTCGAAGTTAGTATATTGGTCATGTTGGAGATTACCTAGCACGATAGTATTTGGTAAACTATTGGGATTCCAAGGGCTGCCTGTGTAAGTAATTCTGCATCTATTTGTGAAGCTCCCAGAAAAGCATGATCTTACAGCCCATCCCTTCCAACCCAGCCGGTTCGAATCAGAGCTCTGGATGTATTTTGTTTTGCTAAAATGAATGATGTCTCACATTCCCATGAGTAAGTCAGGCTTTCCCTGGGAACTCTGAGCCTTGGCGGCAGAGGATAAGACTGGAGAGAAAGAGCTTTTGACTAGAAGAATCTAGACAAACATTCAAAACCTGAGATCAGGGAGAGTTCTTAGCCCCCTCCCCCCCAAAAAAACCTTTCAAAACAGAAATTGAAGCTTCCACATACAATTTTCCCCTTGTGTGTTCTGACTCCTGCAAACCTCTGACTGACTTGGCTGCTTGCTGTAGAGAACCCCATCTCAAAAGTAAGTAAGTAAATAAATAAATAAGCAAACAAACAAATAAATACAAGGTTCTCATATTTTCATATTTTATAACTTGTATTCCCTTGGGCCAACAACTTAACATGTCCAAATCGAGCATACTGACTTATTACAATGGATAATGTTGAGAGGAGTCATCAGAACTGATATTTGCCCACATTTGAGCTACCAAAATGGCAATTGCCCATGGTTGCATTTAAGTTTGCCTCCTTAATGGAGCTGATCTGAGGATTTCATGATCCTGAAGAGCTACATGACCAGCCTGGCCTCTATTAATTTAGTTTTCACAGGGACATTGGGTGGGGTAAGAAAGGTCTAGGAAAAGATGACTGTGACCCCAGTTCTCAGGAAGCTGAGGCAGGCAGACCACAAACCTAATGGCAACCCAGGATCCACCACAGAGGGACCCTGTCAAGGAAGGAAAGAAGGGGCTGGAGAGATGGCTAATCAGTTAAGAGCACCAGCTGCTTTTCCAGAGGTCCTGAGTTCAATCCCCAGCAACCACATGGCGGCTCACAGTCATCTGTAATGGGATCTGGTGCCCTCTTCTGGTGTATCTGAAGACAGTGACAGGGTCTTTAGTGATGAATAAATAAATCTTTAAAAAAAAAAAGGAGAAAGGAGGAAGGAGGGGAGAGAGATTTCCTATCTTTCCCATTTCAAAAGATAGTTTCCTGACCAGATAGCGTCTCATCCCAGGACCTCTGCCCAAAGACTCAAAACCAGCACCGGAAATCTACGAGACTCTCATAAGAAGTGAGGGCTACCCTGGCGATTTCGAGCCAAGCTTTACAGAATTACAGAGACATTTTGTGAAAAGTCGCCCCGTTAAACTGAAGAACCTCCTAAGGTTGGTGAAGTTCTGGTACCTGCAGGTAAGAACCGGGGAGAGGTGGAGGAGAGGGTACGCACCCACAGCCCAAGCTTCTCTTAGACTGGGGGGGGGGGGTGGCTTGTTGGCAAGGTTCTTGCTTGGGATGTATAAGGCCCTAGGTTCGGTCCTCGGCAACAGCAAGAGAGATGGGAGTGGAGATACAATAGGTGGGTGAGAGGCAGGATAAACAGAGAGTGACGTGCAGCGCCCTGGACCTTATAAGGGCCCAGCATCCGTGTTGGTGATGTGTTTGCATCTTGCTTAGAGCCACCTGCTCTCAGTGACACCTCCCCAAAGGCCATTAAGGCTCACTCAGAGACCGGACTCTGCCTTCGACAAGTCTCCGATGTGTGGCATTTGATGACAATAATAAAGCCACCATTGTGACAGACTCATTGGGTCCCGTGATTTAGGCTGTACATGCCACGCAGTCTCCATTAGTTTTTCCCGCTGTTTGTTTGTTTCTTTCTTTCTTTCTTGAAAAAAAGTAGAGCTGAGATTTGAACAAGAATCCCTGACTCTAGATTTTTTTCTTTTCTGGTTATCTGACTACTGCAAAAGGCTTATCATTATTAAAAAAAAAAAAAAAAGAAAGAAAAAGAAAAAAAAGTCAAAATATGCCCAAGGAAGGAGAGATTTGAGATTAGCACATGGTCCCCAGATAAACCAGCAACAGTGCATTTTCTTTCATGTTTTATTTTCATCTGCATTTACACAGCCCATACCTGGATGTTAGGTAACTGGAGTCATGCCATCTCCCGGCAGTTTTGTCCCACCCTTTAAACACACATGCAGGCTGTTGACCTTGAGAGTCGATTGTGAGAGCACTGTCCATTCACACTGTCCACACACTTTGTCCCCACCCCCCACCACTCCCACTCCCTCTCTTGAACTGTAAGACCTCTGGAGCTACAGGTATTTACCTCCCTTCCCATCCGGGCTGCAAACATTTACATTGATCCACCCAGTCACCTAATGGCTCTAACTAGGCCATCTCTGAAAATATAGGGGACTGGAGGGACAGCTCAGCAGTTAAGAGCGGATTATGGAATATTCTCTAAGGTGAATATCCGGGTGCCGGAGACCTTTCCTCCTGAGATCCAGGTCTTTGTAAAGTATCACGGTGGCCAGAGCAAGCCTTTCACCATTGACCCTGATGATACGATCTTAGCCCTGAAAGAGAAGATCGAAGATGCTAGAGGCCCTTGTCCAGAGGATCAGGTGCTACTGTTCTACGAGGAGGAGCTGGAAGACGATGACAGCCTTGCAGAGCTTGAGATCAAAGACTGTGACACCATCGAGCTCTGTAGGGTAATCTACTCCTAGTCTGGCTGCTCCAGTCAGTGTCTGTAGTCTTCTGCCTCCCTACCTCATCCCTAGACTCTGACATGTTCTTTCTACAACTCAAATATCGACATCTCCTTCTCTTGCTTAAAACCCTCGGGTGTCTTCCCATAATACAGAATGGACTTCGAGTTTCTCTTCCTAATAGTCAGGGTCTTTAACAGAATCAAGCTGAGCCCTAGTCACTCCCCCTACCCCACTCTAAACACAGCTCACACCAGGTGCTGAGTGACACCATGAGTGACGCCGAGTGTCGAGTCACACCGAGTACCGAGGGCCCAGTCGCAGCAAGCGTGGGTCTCACGGAGTGCAAGTTACACCGAGGGTCGAGTCACATGGAGGGTTGAGTCACACTGAATGCCAAGCCACACCTTGAGTCACACCGAATACAGAGGTCCTAGTCACACTGAGGGACGAGTCACACAGAGGGCTGAGTGACACCAGCTGCCAAGTGGTGCTGTAGTCACACCGAGTGCTGGGTCACACCTAGTGCTAATTCATACCGAGAGCATCAAGTCACACCAAACATCTATTGAGGTCCAAGTCACACCGAGTGTGAGTCACACCTCCGTCACTTTGCCTCCGCTATCCTTTCCTCCAGCCGATATTGTCATCTTTCTGTAAGTCACCGAATATCAAAGAGCAGACCCCAGACCTACAGATTCCTCCCCTCTCCAGAAACCTCTTAGAAGGGAAAACTAACCCAGGCCAGATGTCCCACGATACTCCACAGTCCCTGACTTAACAAGCCTTCCCCATCATTCCGCATGCTCCTGTGTGAAAACAACTACTATCTGGCCCATGCAGCAGGCCGAGTCATCTCGTGTTCCCACCCTCTCCTTTCATCCACCTTAGACTCCTGTGAACGTACATGGGATCTTAATCATGCTGTTTGTTAGATCTATCTCCCTCGTCTAATCAGACTTGATTGTTTTTATTGCCTTTAGGCCTTGTGCTCTATGATGGTACTGATCTAGTATCAATGTTTGACATGTGCTTGTTAAATAAAGGAGCGAACCAAAAGAATGGCTTTGAATCCTTCAATATTGCCTTGATCGGGCCTGATGCCGTTTCAGAGTCCACACACTTTCAGGGGCCCCTAACCCGCATGTCATTCTCTGAAGATGTCCCCCAAGTCAACTCTACGAACATCATGCTGGTGGGTAGTCATGGCCTCCTTCTGTCTAAACCTACTTGGTCAAAGGTGATAAGGATAGACTCCATCCATTGTCCATCATTCACACTGAGAGAATCAAAGTGGGCATTCATTAGCCAATCACGGATTTCAATCCTGGAACTTGGGGCTCCATACAGTAAACTTCTGGCCCCTCGATACATGAAGAATCCCAGGCATGGACTTGTGTGGTCAATATACCAAAAGTCTCACAGACAACGTGTGATGTGTGACTCTCTTCACAGCTGCCTTGGAGTTGGATGGACTTCTCAAAATAACAACTCTTCTACATTTTACAGCTAGGAAAAAGAAAGCTTAGATTATATTAGCTCTGGGCTGGAGAGATGGCTCAGTGGTTATGAGCGCTGACTGCTCTTCCAGAGGTCCTGAGTTCAATTCCCAGCAACCACATGGTGGCTCACAACCATCTGTAATGGGATCTGATGCTCTCTTCTGGTGTGTCTGAAGACAGTGACCGTGTACTCATCATATATATAAAATAAATAAATAAAATATTTTTTTAAAAAAGAATATATTAGCTGGGCAGTGGTGGCACACACCTTTAATCCCAGCACTTGGGAGGCAGAGGCAGGCGGATCTCTGTGAAGGACAGTCTGGTCTACAGAGAAAGTTCCAGGACAGCCAGAGCTACACAGAGAAACCCTGTCAAGAGAAAACAAAATCAAACAAAAAGAATATAGGAAACTATGTTCAGAGGGAGAGGAAGCAGGACAGGCCCTTGGTCAACGTGCAGACTCTCCTGTGTCTCGTACAAGGAGTCTTTTCTCTTCTTCTATGGCCTTCCCTCAGCAGGTCCCTGACAGGAAGTCTGACCTCATTATCCTGATCATAATCTTTTTTGAAAAATTTATTTATTTTATACACATGAGTACACCACCATTGCTCTCTTTAGACGAGGCAGAAGAGAGCATCGGATCTCATTATGCATGGTTGTAAACCACCATGTGGTTGCTGGGAATTGAACTCGGGGCCTCTGGAAGGGCAGCCAGTGCTCTTAACCCCTGAGCCATCTCTCCAGTCCCTGACTATTATTTCTTGAGCCTTACCTGTGTACTAGAACCAGCACAGATCACATGCCATTTATGACTCCAACAACAGGCTTAGATTGGTAACATTTGCCCTATTTGTTAGGAACAAGGCACCCCCAATGTCAGGCTCCTGCCAGGTGGCATGGCACCCCAATAAGGCTCTCTACAGCTGGGTGGTGGTGGCGCACGCCTTTAATCTCAGCACTTGGAGACAGAGGCAGGCGAATTTCTGAGTTCAAGGCCAGCCTGGTATACAGAGTGAGTTCCAGGACAGCCAGGGCCTCACTGAGAAACCCTGTCTTAAAAAAACCAAAGGGGAAAAAAAAGGCTCTCCACAATACACATAAATACATACACACACACACACACACACACATACACAAACACACATAAATATACACACATGGCATACATGAACACATACACATATATACAGAAAAACATAATACACACACAAACACATGTATTCACATACACATGGCATGCATACACATACAAGCACAACAAATATGTACACAGCACACAGAACATACATACAGGGCACACACACATACGTACAAGCACGGCACATACATAAACACATACATACATGGCATATGCCCACACATAAACACACAAACATACACACATATAACATACACATGGCACACAAATACACATAAGCGCAGCACATACATACAAAGACACACAAAACCTATATACATTAAAGATAATCAAAAAATAAAAATCAGTGAGTCTAAGGACAAGCAGTTGTCACTAATTGCTTTTCTCTCTGCTCTGAGTTCCCCATTTATGTCCTAGACCAGGAGTGGAAGGAACTGAAAAACCTTGTCCTCTCTGACTTGGCTGATTTTCCCTATGTTTACTTCTGTGCTGGAATCAAACAACAGGAGGAAAAAAAGGTGAGATAGCAGTTTCTGTTTCTCTCCACTGCCTTTCTACTCTCTGTCATTCTTAAGAACACAATTTTAAGGTAGATATATTGTTAAAGCCTAAAAACTACACTTCCCTGGGATTAAGTTCCGGCAGTGGAGTTCATTTGCATCTTGTGCATAAATATGCATGTTTGCCTTTAAATTTATATTTGTCTGTTGGGCCCAGACTTCCTAGAAGATGAATCTCTCATATTTTGCTTGTTTATTTTGGTTCATTTTTTAGCAGGGAGGGAGAGTGTGTTGTGTGTGTGTGTGTGTGTGTGTGTGTGTGTGTGTGTGATATGTGTATATATGATATGTGTGTGTGATGTATGTGTGTATGTATGACGTATGTGTATATGATGTGCGTGTATGTACTATGTGTGTTTGTGTATGGTTTGTGTGTATATGATATGTATGTGTGTGAGGGTATACATATGTGTGTATGTGTTGGGGGTATGTATATGTGTGTGTATGATGTGTATATATGCGTTTGTGTGTGTGATGTGTGTATGTATGATGTATATGTATGATGTATATGTGTATGATGTGTGTATGTATGATGTGTGTTTGTGCATGATGTGTGTGTATATGATATGTATGTGTGTGAGGGTATGCATATGTGTGTAATGTGTGTATGTATTATGTGTATATATGATGTATGTGTGTATGATGTGTGTGTATGTATGATGTGTGTTTGTGCATGATGTGTGTGTATGTGATATGTATGTGTGTGAGGGTATGCATAGGTGTGTGTGATGTGTGTATGTATGATGTGTATGCATGTCTGGGCTACATATGTAGTGAGTTTGAGGCCAACCTCGTTTAGAGAGTAATACTCTTAAAACCAAAAACAAGGCGGTGGGACGGGGGCACTGGGCTGAGACAGGAGCTTCAGGTGAGGCAAGGCCTCCATGAGATCCAGCTGTGGGGCATTTCCTCAATTAGTGATGGGGGGCACGCCCATTGTGGGTGGGATCAGCCCATTGTGGGCGGGGTCAGACCATTGTGGGTGGTGCCATCCCTGGGTTAGTGGTCCTGGGTTCTATAAGAGAGCAGGTTGAGCAAGCCAGGGGAAGCAAACCCATAAGAAACATCCCTCCATGGCCTCTGCATCAGCTCCTGCTTCCTGCCCTGCTCGAGTTCCAGTCCTGACTTCCTTTGATGATGAACAGCAGTGTGGAAGTGTAAGCTGAATAAACCCTTTCCTCCCCAACTTGTTTCTTGGTCATGATGTTTGTAGAGGATTAGAAACCTTGACTAAGACACTGGGCTTATGATGAGTCAATTAATTACACATATCGATGGGTGAAGCACTCGCTGGGAAGGCCTGACAGGGAGAGTTTTGGTCCCCGCAGTATGTGTAAACGTTGTACCCGCTAGCACATTGTCACCGCCCCAGTGCTTCTGTGAGAAGGTGGCAGCTCCAGGCCAGTTAGCTCCACATATGTGGAAATGCACACAAAAGAGACACTGTTGTGGGGTGTCCACCAAAGAAGACTCTTGGACACAGGTTTAAGACAATAGAAAGTCTTTATTAGCTGGCCCGTGTCCACACTGGGTGTTCAGAACCCCAATGTAGCCCTAAGCCTTTTTCAGGGTGAGCTTTTAAACACAAAAACTGTATCCTGGGTTGATATACTGCAATTAGCAATAACAGCTAGTCAGAAGCAGACTACAGAAGCCAAAAAGGAAGGTTTGTAGTGTACACATAGGGACTTTCCCAGAACTATAGACTCTGGTGGATTAGGTCTTTGTTTTCATTTTGGCAGGTGATGCTGTCTACATGCTGAGTTCTACAGCCTGAATGGAACTTCCATCATGGAGTCAATTATGCTAAGGGCCTGTTACAAAATGTTCCACCTAACACAATGCGAAAGTTGAGGACAATATCTAAAGTTGTCCTCTGACTTCCACATGCCCACATTCTCATATTCACACTCACACACACTCACACACATACACATACATACACTCTAATACTCAGTCACTCAACAGTCACACACACTCTCATATACTCACACACATACACACACTCACACATTCTCATACACTCTTACACACTCATACATACACACACTCATACACTTACACACTCTCATATTCATGTCCACACATACATACAGACACATACTTACAGACACACTCTCATACTCACATTCACATGTACTCACACATACACTCATACACATATACACATTCTCACATATACACACATTCATATACACATACATACACACACACACATACACACACTCTCATACACTCTCACATATACACACTCATAGACACTCATACACATACACCTACACTCTCACACATACTCACATACACATACACACACTCACACAAACACACACTCACTCATACATACTCACACACATACAGAAACACATATACATGCACACACTCTCCCACACACATACACATACTCTCTCACACACACACACATGCACATACTTACACACATTCATGCACACACCCTCATACACAGGGAGGACGCTGGAAGATATGTGTGCTGTCTGGACATCCTATAGTTCAGATGAGCTGACTCCTAAAACCAACTCTCACACGGGTACCACAGTCCAAATGACAGTCAAGTGTCTTCCAGTTATTTATACCACATAGCTATACTAAGTCACCTTGAACCACTCCTTTATTTGCTCAGGACTGAAAGGTTCATCTGCTCTGACCTAGCTCACTAAAGCCAGAGGTTCAGAACAGCCCCAGCCTTGAGTCTAACAACTGTCCAAACAAACTGCAGAAGTAGGGATGGAGTCGGCACTGATGTGGAGTTGAGGAAAGAATGCTGGGCCACATGAGCCTTGGTAACAGAACAGATGGTGCATTGCCTGCTCCTGTGATCTGACACCTAGGGGAAGGAATAGGGGAGTAGAGACCCAAGGACCCCAAAATCCCCTTCAGAGCTTCATTACACCTTTCCTCATGGACCTAAGTTGCTCCTGGGAGGTGTTTGGCGAAGGCCTTCGCTCCACTGGAGCCCATAATTTTTGGATGGGAGTATAGGAAACTCTTTCTGCAAGATGGCCCTGTGTTACCATCCCCGTCAACAAGAACATATGCATGTTTTCACTCTGACTTCTCATTAGCTAGCGAGATGACCTGAGCTGGTTCACAGGCTCATGGGTTCTGAGAGCAGCAAGTGAAAGGGAAGGACCCAAGGTGCACACAGCTCTTAAAGCCTCCGCCTACATCACATTTACTAAAGGTCAACACAAGACACGTGGCCACACCCTGACCCAGGGGTCAGGAAGATGATGCCTCCTCTTCTAGAAAGATCTGCAAAGCCAGTGTGACAGAGGAGGGTCCAGACTGTGGTGGGATGAGTTTGGAAAGACTTTTATTAAAGCCATTTTTTCCTTGTCATTCTAGCTAATATGACAACACCGTAAATGGACTGATGTACTGGAGTCCTAAGGTCAAAGATCTATATCTAATGATGGCACTTTCTATGTAGCTTCTAGGGAGTCCCCAGTGGGGACGATATGGGGCTACGGGGGTTCCATATATAGTAGGGCAGAGGACCTGTTCTACAAGTATTGAGGAGAGAATTTGAATCCCCAGCAGTCACAGTAAGAAGCAGGACGTGGCTAGAGATCTGTTACTCTGGTCCTGACGGGCAGAGATAGGCGGATCCCAGGTGCTTCATGGCCGGTCTAGCATAAACAACACTTGCAGTTTGTTGAGAGACCATGTCCCAAGGCCGTAAGGCTGAGAGCAATAGAGGAAGACACCGGGCATCTTTCTCTGGCCTCTGTTTGTGCATCCAAAGGCTCACATGTATACACCCCACACATGCACCCCACAACACACTATCATGGCTAATCTCGGTTGTCAACTTGACTACATCTGGAACCAACTAAGACCCAAGCTGCTGGACACACCCATGAGGGACTTTTCTTGATTGGAACATTTGAGATGGAGAGACCCATCCTAAATCTGGGCCACACTTTCTGGTGGCAGGATGTATAAAGGACATGGAAGAAAGAAGCTTTGGCTTTTTGCCTGCTTTTGCCCTCCCTCTGTCAGGCGAACCCATCTATCCTACTGTGGAGGCACTCCCTCACTGGTACTAGAACCTACTTCTTCAGGATTCCCACAGAGACCGAAGAGCAACCCAGACGCCCAGCCTTGTGAATTGAACAACAGCAGTATTCCTGGCTTTTCTGTCGGGAGTCATTCCTTGTTGGACTAGGAGGATCACAGCCAGTAAATCACTATGATAAATCCCGTAAACGTTCATCCTATCAGTTCTGATCCTCTGGGGCACCCTGGCCAATACACATGCACACCGGGAAGTAATATGAGGACAGAGAAATGGCTGTCGATGTTTCTGAGATCTGCAGTCTCTACCTCCCAACCTCCCACTGCCAACTTTTGAGAGCATTCAAGACCGAACTGTCAGCCGGGCGGTGGTGGCGCACGCCTTTAATCCCAGCACTTGGGAGGCAGAGGCAGGAGGATTTCTGAGTTCGAGGCCAGCCTGGTCTACAAAGTGAGTTCCAGGACAGCCAGGGCTACACAGAGAAACCCTGTCTCGAAAAACCAAAAAAAAAAAAAAAGAAAGAAAAAAAAAGACCGAACTGTCCTTACCCAAGTCCTCATTTGGCGCTCTGCATTACAGAGACTCCAAGTCATGACAATCTTCCCATGTCCTGCCCCACACCTGGTCATTCTCCTCCGAGAATTGGCTCCCCTCCTTCCCCACAGAAACTTGTTTGTGTTTTGACGCTCCAGAAAGCCAACGCATTACTGACCCCCGTGTCCCCTTTTAAATCGTTTGAATGACATTTGAAGTATTAGTGGTAAAATGGTTGATGTTGCTTGGCCCTAGGATGTTTCTCAATGGTGACAGGTTGGGGGGGAGGAGAGGGGAGGAGGGGGAAGGAGGAAAGGGGAGGGGGAAGGAGGGGGAGAGGGACGGGAGGGGAAGAGGAGAGGGAGGGAGGAGGGGAGGGGAAGAGGAGGGGGAGGGAGGAGGGGAGGGGAAGAGGAGGGGAGAGGAAGAGGAGGGGGAGGGAGGAGGGAGAGAAGGGAAGAAGAAGAAGAAAGAAGAAAAGACTATCATACTTCCAGAAAGGAAGGAAGATTGATTAATTCACAGTTTCAAAGGTATCAGTCTGTCACAGCAAAGTGCCCATGGCGCAGTTTGCATCAGTGGTTCTCAGCCTGTAAGTAGTGATTCCTTTGGGGTCGAATGACCCTTTCATGGGGGTCGCATATCAGATATTTACACTCTGATTCATAAGAGTAGCAAAATTACAGTTACAAAGTAGCTACCAAATAATCTTGTGGTTGGGGGTCAGCACCACAGGAGGAACTGTGTTAGAGGCTGCAGCATCAGGAAGCAAGTGTGAGAGAAGCTGACCTACATCATCGGAAACAGGGAAATGGGTTGACTACTGATGGAGAGTCAGGGCTAGGCCAGTCCCTTCCTCCAACCCGACCCCTCCTTCTGCAGGTTCACCGCCTCCCAACCATCAATTCAAACTTGAACCCATTTGTGGATTAGGCTATTGATCAGGACAGAGCCCTCGGGGTCTAAGTGGCTCTAGATATCCCTCACAGAAGTTACCCAGAGCTGGCCTCCTAGGTGATTCCCGATCCAATCACAATTATACACCATCCTAAGTTGCCTTATGCTCCACCTTGACCACCAGCAAATTCTTTTTATTTATTTATTTATTTATTTATTTTTGGTTTTTCGAGACAGGGTTTCTCTGTGTAGCCCTGGCTGTCCTGGAACTCACTCTGTAGACCAGGCTGGCCTCGAACTCAGAAATCCTCCTGCCTCTGCCTCCCAAGTGCTGGGATTAAAGGCGTGCGCCTCACCGCCCGGCTCACCAGCAACTTCTTGGTCCTTCTCTTGACTGTCTTTTGTTGTTGTTGTTGTTATTTGGTTTTGGGTGTTTTTTTTGGCACAGGGTTTCTCTGTGTAGCCCTGGTTCTCCTGGAATTCACTCTGTAGACCAGGCTGGCCTTGAACTCAGACCTGTGTTTCTTTTTTTTTTTTTTCTTTTTTGGTTTTGGTTTTGGTTTTTCAAGACAGGGTTTCTCTGAAGCCCTGTGTTTCTTGACTTATCCTAAGCATGCGATCTAATCCGGGATATTCTGAAACTCCTAATTTTGGGCCCACCTCTTTGGCCATCTTGGCCAGTATCTCCTCCCTACCACTTAAGCGCGATGTGTCTTTCCTCGAGGTGCTAAAACGACCATCTGTGTGACAAGGAACACCAAGTGTGGTCTCCACGTGAAGCTTCCCACCTCCTCACTCACAGGCGGGCAGGCGCCTCCATGTCTTCACACAAAGACTCACTCACGGGCTCTGCGATTCCTTCTTTTACAAATGGCGGCCCCAGGGCAAAGCCAAAGGGAGAGCCTTCTCCCCCTTCAGAGACTCAGAACCCAGCCCCTTTCCTTACCTCCTCTGTGCCCAACCCTGGTCCAAGCCATCGCTCCCCCTCCCTACCTCTTCTTTCTTTCTACAGACAGCTCTCTTTACACAGCCTCAACTGACCTGGAACTCACCGCATCAACCAGGCTGGTTTCACACTCACAGAGCTCCACCTGCCTCCGCCTCCCTAGTGCTGGGATATAAGGCCTGCGCCACCACTGCCCGCAGGGACCACCACACGATGTCAGGCCCATCTTCCTGCCTCTAGCATTGCTGCCGCCCGTCCGCAGTACAGAAGGTAGCAGAGCGATCGAGCGTGCTAGGTCCTAAGTTCTCTGCACGCCACGCTTCTTATTCACTCCTGCCTCTGGGACAGAGGCAGGAAGGACTCACCTGGCATGTGACCCAGTGAGGCACTGCCTCTTTGTCAAACAGTATTATCACTTGGCTTCCAGAACATTCTCCTTTCCTTCTCCCTCCTGTTCTTCCTTGTTCTTCTTTGCTGAATGCTTGCATCAAACCCCCAGCTCTGAATCCTTAAGTACTTCAGAGCCCGTCTCCACTCCTCTGCACAGGCCCTGGCAGGCCTTGTAGCTCTAACATTCTCTGTTAGAAGCATCTTCATTTGGATTGCTTTGACTTTTAAAACGTTTTATTAATACTGTGTGTGATAAGTAAATGCAAACACATTCAAGATGCTTTGTTGTTTCTTTTTTTCTTCTTCAAAGAATTATTTATTTATTTATATGTAGCACACTGTAGCTGTCTTCAGACACCAGAAGAGGGCATCGAATCCCATGACAGATGGTTGTGAGCCACCATATGGCTACTGGGATTTGAACTCAGGACCTTCGAAAGAGCACTCAGTGCTCTTAGCCACTGAGCCATCTCTCCAGCCCCTTGTTTTTTTGTTTCTTTGAGAGTTTCTCTGTGTAGCCCTGGCTGTCCTGGAACTCAGTCTGTAGACCAGGCTAGCCTTGAACTCAGAGATTCGCCTGACTCTGCCTCCTGGGTGCTGGGACTAAAGGTGTGCACCACCACTGCCCAGTTGCGTTCAAGTTATTAATTAATCAAACAAAAGATGTCTTTTTTTAAAAAAATCAGTCAAAGCCAGGTATGGGGGCACATGCCTTTAATCCCAGCATTCGGGAGGCAGAGGCAGGTGGATTGCTGTGAGTTCCAGGTCAGCCTGTTCTACAGACTGAGTTCCAGGACAGCCAGGGCTACTCAGAAAAACCCTGTCCTGAAAAGACAAAAAAAGAGAGAAAGAGAGAGAGATCACATATCAATGATCTGTTCAGAGCTCTCTGACTGTTCCTGTTTCTTTCAGAATAAAGCCAACATCGTCACAGCAGTCTTTGGGAGCCGGCAGCTGGCACCTCCCGCTATCGCCTACTCCATTCCTATACCCCTTCAACTCTGCATCTTGATCATTCCATTCTAGACACCTGATGGCCCTCATACCCAACAAGTGCATGACCACCACAGGACCTTTGCACATGCTTCGGTTGTCTTTTATTATAGGGAATCCTCTTCCCTCCCCTGTCGGTGCAGCTCACTCTGCACCGCCTTCTAGTCTTCATTCAAGGTCTCCTTCAGTAAGCCTCCACTGAATAAGACTCAGTACCTAAAGCACCCACGCACACACGTACATACGTACGCATGCACGCACGCAGGTCCGCCCTATTGGACCTTTCCTCTGTTTTCTTTCCTGCTTAGTTCTCATCCACCTTTTCTTTACTCTCGCTTCACTTATTAATCCTACTCGTCATCTGTTTCTACCACTAGTGTGTAAGCTCTCTGGGGACGGGGATTCTTGTCTGTTCACTGGTCTAGTTGCCTGCCTGGGATGTAGTAGGTGCTCAGTAAATGCTTTTGGGTGCTTGAATCAATACAGGAACCTGGTAATGAGCCAGTGAACAGCACTGTGCTCTCCCGCCCAGGTATATCCTCTCCTCAGCAAATTCGGAAGTATACGCCCCCTGTGAGTCCCCCCCTCCCCCGGCTCCACAGAGGTCCCCACTTCTCAATCTCGACTCAGGCCCCACACCCGGCTTTCTGTGGTTCCCTAGGTTGCCCCAGTTCTTCATCCCGCTGGAATTAAATCAGTCAAGGGCTTCATTCACACCCGCGGAGAATCTCATCCTGCTCATCTGTCCCATAGCTCAGAGAACCCTTTGGGCCGCGACGCTGAGCCCATCCTGTCTTCCCTGGATGGCGTCCGCCGGTCACTCAGTAAACGTTTTGTGAGAGAGTAAAAGTCTCGCCTTGACCATACATTGTCTCTACTCAAAACTCTTGATGTTTCTCCCATACTGATTTCTGAGATGCTATTATCACTAAATCTACCCAGTGCACCGAGACTATGAGAGACTGGGTCAGGATGACTCAGCAGTTGAAGGTACTTACTTCCAAGCCTAAAGAGTATGGTTCCTGGAACCCACGTGGTGGAAGCAGACAACAGACCCCTGCAGGCTGTACTCTGACCATCACATTTGTACCATGACCCGCGCCCCCTTCTTTAAAAAAAAAAAAAATATATATATAATATATGTAAATGATTTTTTCTTTTATATAAATATAAATTAAAATGTAAAATTCTTTTAAATAAAATATAATAAATTTTATAGAAATTTATATAAATACATAAAATATAATAAAAATTATTTTAAGTAAAATAAATGAAAAGAGTCCAGCATCTGACAAAAGGGAACAGGACCTCAAAGTGTCCTTCTGATTCCAGATTCCTCATTCCTTACCACAACCATGAATAGGCCCTTTCTGTTTCCAAACCTCAGTTTCCCTATGATGGGTGGGGGCAGTTGGCCTGAGTCACGCAGACAAGGAATCCCCAGAAGGTCAGACTCGGAGCCAATTTCAGTTTACAAACGTCACAAAAGGGAAACTACAAATGTTGAGAATCGAAACTTACAGCACAAAAGTTGGCCAGATGCCAACCCTGTTAAGGCAGTCCAGACCTGCTAGTCCCAGCCTCCGGTCCCTCAGCACACCGACCATGACAATAAACCTCCAAGAAGGGGACCCCCATAGAGCCTTGCTCCCAAGTTCCTGTCTTCACCCCCCCCCTTTTTTGCTAGAGGTCATCTGGAAAGGAGCCGCCTTAAGAAAGAAGGAGGTGTGTGCGGGGAGGTGGGTGGGTGCTTGGCTATATAGGCCTGCAGCAGCTGGCTGGCAGCAGCAGACATGGCAGTAGCCCAGGAGGAGCTGTACGGCTTCCAGGCCTCCAAGCTAGACTCCTTCGTGGCTTGGTGGTTGCAGTCAACCAGAGAATGGAAGGAAGAGGTCCTGGAGACGGTGCAGACAGTGGAGCAGTTCCTGAGGCAGGAGAACTTCCGTGGAGAACGTGGCCTGGCCCGGGATGTGCGAGTGCTCAAGGTGCTAAAGGTAAGACTGGACCTCTCCATTCCCAGCCAGGACAGGGCAAAACCTAGTGCCAGGGGGTCCCCTTGCCTCCTGATCCCTACTTTACGCCTCTGACATCTCAGGACAGCTCAGATAGCTGTCTGCGACCTATTGCCTGGAGCAGAATGAATTACTAAAGAAGATAATAGAAGACACCTTTGGGGAGAACAGTAGTTTAAACCCTTATGTTCTATCATTAAAACGTGTACTCTGCGAGAGAAATACAATTCCTGTCCCATTTTACAGATGAGCCTAACAAAGACTCAGCAATTTCATAGCTATAACGACCACATGCAATGCCAGGCCTCTAGTTGGGTCCTGATATGTAATTTGTAAAGTACAATTTTGGGGAGCCTGACTTGGGGGCCCACTCCTGCAACCCCAGCATGTGGGAGGTAGAAGCAAGAGGATCGTGGGTTCAAAGTCACCCTAGGTTACATGTCTTAGAACAGCACACAAACACACACACGGAGAGACAGACAGACAGACAGACAGAGTTAGTTAGTTAGTTTAGGGATGAGTTGTAAATGTTTAATATGACCTGCATTTTGCGAGAAAATTGCTGTTTGTCGAGTTAAATAGCACCTGCCTAGGTTTAGGTGGCTTTTTTGGGGGGAACTCACGTGCTATGCTGTTTCAGGGCAAAGCTCCTTGGTGTCTGCTACTCACTTGAAAGTGGTTAAGATGGCACAGATGTGGGTGCCGTGGATGTGGCTCAAGGCTAGAGTGTAAGCCTAGCACGTATGAGGTTGTGGGTTCAAGCCTTAGCATGGACAAAATAAAGACGGTCACAGAGATGGCAAGTTCCGATGTGCTGGGTGCCTGGACGGTATCTTCTTCCTGTTTTTTCCACATTTTAATTTTTTGATAATAGAAAGACTCTTAAAACAGAGACTGAGAGCAGCCATATGGCTTGTTCCAAGCTGTACTGCTGGCATTGGCGCTGGGGTTTGAACCTGGCTACTCAAACGGTGACCCAAGTTTCTCACTAAGATCCTTCTTAAATCCTTCTTCCAGCTGCCTTACCCACGCCCTAGCCGAGCTAAGGATCAAAAAGTTCAACAGACCCTGGCGGGGAGGGTGGGACAAGGGTTGAGTGTAGATGTCCAAACGTCTTATTTTTCCAGCCCTGGGGAGGCAGAGACAAGAGAACCACTAGGCCTACCAGTCTCCTTGGCCTATCAGTCTAGCCAAATCTGCAAGCCCTAGAGCCCAGTAGAGCCCTGTGTCAAGAAAAAACAACATGGGCAGCCTAAAGAATGATGCCCAAGGTTGACCTCTGACCTCTGCACACATGCGCACGCTAGTGTGGGATGCACACATGCACACGTGCACACACACAGTTTTGGAGGAGAACTAGCCTCAGCTCAGTTCATTTAAACGTTAAGGAGACTGACACAGGGAGAGGATGACACATCTTAATGCTGTACCCCAAATGATGGCAGCATCCAGACTAGAATTAGGATTCCAGACTCCCAGCCTAAGGCTTTAACTTGCTCTGTTGGGAAGAATTTAGCAGCCTGGAGCCTCTGCCTTCCTTGCAACCCATTCTGTCTCCAAGACCTCAGGTCATGTGATTTAGACGCAGTCAGCCATAGTTTTGCCACCACGCAGAGAGGGTTTGAGTCCAACGTTGACCGTCCTTTCTCATGTCTCAAGTCCCTGGTCTGCTCTTCTGTGATTGCAAAGACCATCTTCCATTGCCCAGCACTGAGATCACACAGCCTGAAGGTTATCTCAGGGTAGATTCTTAGAAACAAGGGTTTCATTATGATGCTTGTCTGGGGCTTGTTCCTGGCCCCTGGGAGTCTCTTGGGCAAGGCTGTACTCTAGACCACTCCCTCCCTGACATGCCTAAGAAAGAAATGGGTAGAATAGCAAGTATCTGGGCAGAAGGAAGACTCACCAAATAGAGTGAGTTTTGACGGCTGCAGATGCTAACTGCTAAGTCTCATTTCTCCTTCCCTTAACCCACTAAATGATAGCTATCTCCACAGAGCAAGAACAGTAAGAGTGTATCCTACACTGGATATATCCTACACTGAATGTATCCTACACTGAATGTACCTACACTGGATGTATCCTACACTGACTGTATCCTACACTGACTGTATCCTACTCTGACTGTATCCTACTCTGAATGTATCCTACACTGGATGTATCCTACTCTGAATGTATCCTACTCTGAATGTATCCTACACTGGATATATCATACACTGGATGTATCCTACACTGACTGTATCCTACTCTGACTGTATCCTACTCTGAATGTATCCTACACTGGATGTATCCTACTCTGAATGTATCCTACTCTGAATGTATCCTACACTGGATATATCATACACTGGATGTATCCTACACTGGATGTATCCTACACTGGATGTATCCTACACTAGATATGCCCTACACTGGATGTACACTACACTGAATGTATCCTACATTCAATGTATCCTACACTCATTTATCCCTCCACCCTTGAAGCTCCAGAGGGCGGAGCTGTCCACATAACTGAATTCAAGAAGATTACAACAAAATCAAATCATGAAGTCTGTCCTAAGTTGTGCTTTCCTCACTGGGGAAGGGAGAGGGCAGTATAGACATAACCTGACCTGCAAAGGGATCGCCCTTTGCCCACGTCCACAATCAATCTCCAGTCCTTTCTTTCAGGATAGGAACACCAAGTCTGAATACTAGTGGAATCAGAATTAAAGTGGAGGATAAAGACTGCGGACACCTGCTCTCTGGGAGGAGAGCAGTGTGTGGACACCTTCATAGGGTGGAGAGGAAGAACCACTGGTGTCTGCTGAGCCGCCATCTAACTCCCTGGCTGGCTGGGAGACTTTGCAAGTGGCTTATGCTCCACCATGTCTGTATTCAGTGTTGTGCACTGGAGAGCCAGGTCACAGGGCCCATCTCCATGGTGATTAGAAAGGAGATGTGCATTAAATGGCCTTTGGTGGTGCCAGATATAGGGACTGCTCAGCCTGTGACTCATTAACCAGGAAAGGTAGACACCCAGAGAATGACCCAACCCCAGTAGTCCAATGTGGGGTGAGCCACAGGTGAGCCCGAGAGGTATGGGGCTTTGTAGGTCAGGGAGGCAGAGCCAGGAGAATAAACCTCTTCAAAATCATCTGATTCAGGGACCAGCAGGATGGTTCCACATGTAAAGGTGCCAAGCCTGACACCCTGAGTAAAATCCCAGGAACCCACATGAAGAAATGAGGGAACCAACTTCCACAAGTTGTGAGCCATGGGGTGCTCCCGCACACACACACACACACACACACATGCACACATGAATAAATAACATGGAAAAAATTAAACAGTTCACTCTCTTTCCATTAAGAGATATGGAAACTGGGGGGCTGGAGAGATGGCACTCTCAGCAGTGCTCTTAACTGCTGCTCTTAGAAGAGGTCCTGAGTTCAAGTCTCAGCAACCACATGGTGGCTCACAACCATCTGTAATAAAATCTGATGCCCTCTTCTGGTGTGTCTGAAGACAGCGACAGTGTACTCACATATATAAAATAAATACATCTGAGAAAGCAGGGGGGACTCATGTGACTAATTTGGAAGCAGCTGGAGATCAACTAGATATAAAGGGAAGAGATACACTGCTGACTGCTGACATCTGGGACACGCCTTGCTGACTTCCGGGACATGGCCCCCACACAAGCCCTGGGCGTACAATACTGTGTCTGATCTCTCCAATAACCCCATGGCTGTTTAGGTTTCTCACTTGATGGACTTTGGGCTCCTAATGATCATGTAGCTGGTGAGTCAGGGATAAGAGTCAGGTCAGGGCTAGGCATACAGCTCTAATGCCAAAGAATTTGCCTACCATGATGGAGGCTCCTTGAGCCATCCACAATATGATTTAAACAGGGAAGCAGAGAGAAAAGGAAGGAGAAAGGAAAAATGGATGGATGGATAGACAGACGGATGGATGGGACCAACTCTCGGTTTCACAGACGGTGCAATGGGTGTTTCTATAGGTTGGGAGTCCTTTACCAGATACTTAGGCCCTAAAGTGTTTCAGTTTTAGAAACAACCCCCCTCCCCTGGTCTTCGGCCTATTTACATAAACATAATGAGATAACTTAGGATAGGGTCCAGATCTATTCTTTTTTTTTTAAAGATTTATTTATTTGATGTATATGACTACACTGTAGCTGTACAGATTGTTGTGAGCCTTCATGTGGTTGCTGGGAATTGAATTTAGGACCTCTGCTCACTCCAGTCAACCCCGTTAGCTCCAGATGGCCAGCTCACTCCAGTTAACCTTGCTCGCTCAGTCCCTGCTCGCTCCGGCCCAAAGATTTATTTATTATTATAAGTACACTGTAGCTGTCTTCAGACACACCAGAAGAGGGCGTCAGATCTTGTGAGCCACCATGTGGTTGCTGGGATTTGAACTCAGGACCTTCGGAAGAGCAGTCAGTGCTCTTAACCGCTGAGCCATCTCTCTGGCCCCAGATCTATTCATGAAATTCATGTGTTTTCACCGACCCAAAGGCAACTTTATACACTTTTAGTCATATGGGGTCAGGTGTGGGATTTTTTTTTCAACTTGTGGCAGCATGTCAGCACATAAAAAACTCTTGGATTTTGAATATTTTGGAGTGTTCATACTGGGGCTACTCAGTCATTATTCCCTTGGAGTGGGCATTTCTCTGGGTTGAACAGGACTGACTCTCCAAAGGTGGGCAGTGCAGGGGAAAAGCAAGGGCTACTTGGTGGGCCACTCCTGGAACCCATGCTTGGGAGGCTGAATCATGGGGATCGTGAGTTCAAGGACAGCCTGAGCTAAATAGCAAGTTCCAGGTCAGCTGTAGGCTGCGTGTCAGAAAAAGAAACCCTGTGTCAGAACAGAAAGCGTAAAGATGCCTGGGTGCTGGAGTTCGGCTGCCAGAGAAGCTGAGGGCAAAATTCCTCCTCCATAGGTCTGCACCTGTGACATGGAAGTGACACTTCTCAGCTAGCCTGTGTGGGAGGGCTCTCTTTTTAAGGGCTGTATTATATGAAGAGCCCCAGGTTGCCCGGTCCGTGGCAGAGGGCCTTGGGGGTGACAGGGTCCCGTCTTTCACAGGTAGGCTGCTTTGGAAACGGCACAGTGCTCAGGAGTAGCACAGAGGTGGAGTTGGTGGCGTTCCTGAGTTGTTTCCACAGCTTCGAGGAAGAGGCCAAGCACCACCAAGCTGTTCTGAGACTGATACAGAAAAGGATGTCTTGCTGCGGGGACCTGCTGGACCTCGGCCTCAGTAACCTGAGTGTGACTGATGGAGTACCCAGTCGTCTCGTCTTCACGATCCAGACCAGGGAGACCTGGGAGACCATCACTGTCACCGTCGTGCCTGCCTACAGAGCCCTGGGTAAGGGGAACAGGGGCACGTGCCTGGTCTTCACCCCCCAAGAGACGGTGACCTCTTTCCTCTGGTGGCCTCACACTTTCTTCCTTCTACCCGCATCCTGGGCTGGGGTGAGCTGCAGCGCCGACCTGGGAAACAGAAACTTATCACAGAGGTCTGCTGGGAACACAAGACAGTGGTGGCCAGTGGTCAGAGGAAAGAACGGGATTTCCCCGGTAATTACCAAATAAGGTTCAGGAAAGGGCTTTCTATGGGAATAGTATTTTGAAAGATCCAAGGCCCAATCAGGGGAAGGAGTCAGATCAGAAGCAAGGTAGCAGCGTCTACTGGATCTGAGTGACCTTTCCAAGAAGCAGAATTTAAAGATCTGCTTAATGATTGTTGTCTGCCACCCCCCCCCCCCACACTGATTACAGGCTGTGCAGTGTTATCCCATGGTTTCTAGCGATGGTGAAAGTTCTTCATGGCGTGGCATAGACCCAGTTCTTCCCTATAAATACCGACAAATACCATTCAACCATCCAGAAAGAGATCTATCGAGAAAACAAACATTAAGGAAAGCTGGAAATGTTGGGGACATCCAGGGAGGATCTGAGAGCTGGAAAGACCAATGGTGTTTCTCTAGAGTAAAACACACCAGGTTGGGTGTTGGAGGATGCCTTTAATCCCAGCACTCAGGAAATAGCATCGGATGGCTCTCTAAGAGTTCGAGACAAGGCCAGTCTATGTAACAAGCAGCCAGGTGTACACAGTGAGACTCTGTCACCAAAGTAAAATTCAAAGTATGACGCTTTTAAAGAATTGCACCAGAAATTCGGCGGGGGTGGGGGGGGGATGATGAGGTGAGCCTTTAGTCCCCACACTCAGAAGGCAGAGGCAGGCAGATCTCTCTGAGTTTGAGGCCAGCCTGGTTTATAGGTCCACAGATCGAATTCCAGGACGGAGAAATCCTGTCTTGAAATGCAACACACACACACACACACACACACACACACACACACACACACACACACGAAAGGAAGGAAGGACGAAAGGATGGAAGGACGAAAGGAAGAAAGAAAAAAATCACCAGAAAGACAACCATACAAGGTCTCAGGTGTTGGCGCGGCATGGTGTGGGGGAGGGGGTGCTCTGCGGGCCCATGCTGAGGCATCCCTCATGAAGGGGGAAGAGGAAGGGGAATGGGGAGCGAGGAGGAAGAAGGTAAGGGAGCAAGGGCAGGAGAACAAGAGAGAGAGGAGGGGGCAGGCAGCCCCTTTTATAGTGAGTCAGGCATGCCTGGCTATTGCCAGGCAACTGTGGGGCGGAGCCTAGACAAAACGCCAACATCAGGTCTCTCTGGAAATAAACCATAATCTAATCGGTGGCCAGGCCCTCCCCAAATGCCTACTTAGTCCACGGAGGATTCCAGAATCTTCACTGAGTCTTTGCTTCCACTCTCCTCAGGCCCTTCTTGTCCCAACTCCAAGGTCTACGTGAATCTGATCAAGGCTAATGGGTACCCAGGGAATTTCTCTCCATCCTTCAGCGAGCTGCAGAGAAACTTCGTGAAGCATCGGCCGACGAAGCTGAAGAGTCTCCTGCGGTTGGTCAAACACTGGTACCAGCAGGTGAGGGGGCCCGCCAGGGCGAGGCTGGGGAAAGGCTTCAACCGGAGACAGGGTTGCAGGCAGCGTGGGCGGATGCTAGGACATCCGCAGCCTGCAGCCACTGTCTCCCTGGGCTGCTGTTCACTCCTGTGGTTTTTGAACGTTGAGTCCAACAAGTTCAAGACTAAAGAGAAGAAGGCATCCTTAAAATCTGGGCATGGTGGTTGCGCACGCCTTTAATCCCAGCACTTGGGAGGCAGAGGCAGGTGGATTTCTGAGTTCTAGACCAGCCTGGTCTACAGAGTGAATTCCAGGACAGCCAGGGCTATACAGAGAATATATGTATCGAACTCCCTCCCCCCCAAAAAAAATCCGTTTATACTTCTCTGCCTCTCATCAGTGGTGACGGCTTCTGAGTCCCAGTCTGACTGAATGAACAGGTCCCTGGTGACTACTTTTCAAGCGTCACATGTGGTATCTGAAGAGAACCCAGCATATTTCAATGCAATGGGTTATCTAAATGAGTTATCTAAACTGAAAAAAGGAAGCACCAGAAATAGCCCCACTGCATGCACGCACGCACGTACGCACGCACGACGCAGGATGGGAAGGTGGTCTTCTTGTAAACTAAACAGATACACTAAGAGACAGGTAAGTTTTGATGGCACACACCTGTAACCCCAGCACTTGGGAGACTGAAGCAAGGGGTTGATCAGCCAGGCTACATAGTGAGCTCCAGGCTAACCTAGGCCACACAGTGAGACCCACCCAAAGACAAGTAAGCCAGAGTTAGAGATGATTCAGCAGTTCAGAGCTCATGCAGAGGGGAGTTCAGTTCCCAGCACCCACATCAGGCAGCTTGAAACGGCCTCTAACTTCCAGCTCCAGAGGACCCAGTGCACACCCACACACTCACATGCTCATACACATACATGCGTCCACACACATACATGATTAAAAATAAAGTTAAAAAAAAATGTAAGGAGGAGAATTATACCTCAATCCCCTTGGATGGCGCTGTCTGCCTTTACCTGTGAATATTCATCTCCAGTTACACTTCATAAATTCGCTGATACCGGAGTGAGGAAATAGAATTCGCCAGTGCATGGATTCTATTGTAATCAATCTACTCTTTTATAAAAATTAGCTGTCAGGTGGAATACTCATCTGTAAGGCCCCTTTGCATGCCCCCCACCCCACCCTGCCACCACCACACACACACTTGAGTTCCGCCTCCAGGTTCCTGACCATCACTGAAGGAAGTCAGAATTCACACAGGGCAGGAACCTGGAGGCAGGAGCTGATACAGAGGCCATGGAGGGGCGCTGCTTACTAGCTTGCTCCCCATGGCGTGCTCAACCTGTCTTCTTATAGAACCTAAGACCACAAGCCCAGGGGTGGCCCCACCAACAATGGACTGGCCCCACCCACAAATGGGCGGGGCTCTCCCCCATCAATCACTAATTAAGAAAATTCCCTTCAGTCTGGTCTTACGGAGGCATTTTCTTAATTGTGGTTCCCTCCTCTCAAATGACTTTAGCTTGTGTCAAGTTGATGTAAAACTGCCCAGCACAAGCTAGTACCAGTAGTTTTAGATCTTTAAATATAGATCAAAAATAAACAGCAGGACTGGACAGGTGGCTCAGGTAGTAACGTGCTTGAGACACAAACGTGACAACCTGAGCCCGTCTCCCCAGCATCCAAAAGAGCTGAGTCCAGTGTCACACAGCCCATCACCCCATCACAGCACAGGGGAGGCGGGGACAGGAGGGTCCCTGGGGCTTGCTGGCCAGCTTGGTCTAGCCAGTGAGAGAGATCCAGTTCAGTAAGAGAGCAGGTCTCAAAATGTGACAGCGACTGAGGAAAATATCTCACCCTGCCCTCTAGACTCCACACCCATGCATACATAGTGTTACACACTTATATGCACATACAAAAAAGAAAATTAAATCTACCTGGTGAGATGTCTCAGTGACTTCGGTGCTTGTCAGACTAGATTAGTGACAGTAGTTTAATCTGATCCCAGGAAGCCGTGTAAAGTCTGAAGTTGAACTCTGACCTCCGCACCTGTACCACAGGAGGAGGAGGAGGAGGAAGAGGAGGAGGAGGGAGGAGGGAGAAGGAGGGAGGAGGGAGAAGGTTCAAATAATAAATTATATTCCCCTAAATTTGAATTCAGTCACAATTTGATGTCTTCTGGGCTAACCTAGACCTTTAGTCCTAAAACAGGGAAACCAAATCCCAGGAAGGGAAAGTAACTTTGCCAAGGCCACACAGCTCGTGGGTTAGACTTTTAATTTTCTGCCCCTGGACCTGGATGTCATCTTCACACTTGATCTTGGCATCCCCCTCTGTCTCTTCCCTACTCTCTTCAGTATGTGAGAGACAAATGTCCCCGGGCCAACCTGCCCCCTCTCTACGCCCTGGAGCTGCTAACTGTCTACGCGTGGGAAGTGGGCACCCAGGAGGATGCAAACTTCAGGCTGGACGAAGGTCTTGCCACTGTGATGGAGCTGCTCCAGGATCATGAGTTCATCTGCATCTACTGGACCAAATACTACACGCTACAGCACCCGGTCATCGAGGCCTGTGTCAGGAGACAGCTCAAGGGAGAAAGGTACTGGGTCTGTGCTCCCCACTGAGTCTCAGAGAGAGAGTGAGACAGAGACTGACAGACAGAGACAGACAGAGACAGAGACAGAGACAGAGACAGAGACAGACAGACAGAGACAGAAAGAGACAAAAACAGAGAGACAGAGACAGACAGAGACAGAAAGACAGAGACAGGCAGAGATAAAAACAGAGACAGAGACAGGGAGAGACAGACAGAGACAGTGACAGAGACAGACAGAGACAGTGACAGAGACAGACAGAGACAGTGACAGAGACAGACAGAGACAGAGACAGACAGAGATAGACAGAGACAAAAACAGAGAGACAAAGAGACACAGAGAGAGACAGACAGAGACAAAAACAGAGAGACAGAGACAGACAGAGAGATAGAGACAGAGACAGATAGAGACAGAGAGACAGACTGGGGGAAATGTAGAATCTTACAACTTTGACTTTATTGAATATGCACCAAGACTATCCTCAGACACTGACACTGAAATCTCACGGACAGACATCAGATTTCCCAAGGGTCGTAGGGGATTTGACTCTGTTCCCTGCTTCTCAGAGCTACACTTCCACCCTACCCTACTCCAAACTGTTTGAGTGCTTTTCCTAAAAAAGCCACAGGAAAGCACAAAGACTGCATCCAGAGCAGTTGCCGAGTATACACACAGTCTGATCCCAGCGTGGGCACATGTGGACAGGCAGGAGCCTGTCGTCTGTCACACAACGCACAGTTGGGGTGTGCCCGTCACCCCAGTGCAGGATGCTGAAGCTGGAGAAGCACACAGCTGAGATAACTTACTGAAAGGCAGCCTAGAAAAGGGCAGAGGCCCAGAGGGAGGGAGGGCGCTTCATCAGGAAACCGCTTGCTCTGTGATTAGCCTTCCGAAGCCCTGCACCCACCTAAGAGCTGGGTAAGAACTTAAGGTCTACGTCTCTGTAGTCCCAGCTTAGGGGAGCAGGAACAGGTCCCCAAAGCTGGCTGGCCAACCAGTATGGCCAGATCTTCAAGCACCAAGTTCAGTCAGTGGGAGACCCTGTATCAATGTAGAAAAATAATTGAAGACCCCTAATGTCAACCTTGACTTCCACGTGCATGTACACACACTCGAGCTTGCACACACACACACACACACACACACACACACACACACGTACATACACATTAGATGTAAATTTTTTTATATTTATTTCTTTATTTTATTTATATGAGTACACGGCCGCTGTCTTCAGACACACCACAAGAGGGCGTCAGATCCCACGACAGATGGTCGTGAGCCACCATGTGGTTGCTGGGGATTGAAATCAGGACCCCTGGAAGAGCAGTCAGCGCTCTTAACCGCTGAGCCATCTCCCCAGCCCACATTAGATGTAATTTTTTAAATTAACAAACCAAGAGTGAACTGGTACCTACAATGTAGACTGCTGAGGGTCAAAAAAAATTCACGTCGTCTTAGTCAAGGTTTCTCGTGCTTTGACAAAACATCATGACCAAAAAGCAAGCTGGGGAGGAAAGGGGTTTGTTTTTTTACCTTACACTTCCACATCACTGTTCATCACCAAAGGAAGTCAGGACAGGAACTCACACAGGGCAGGAGCCTGGAGACAGGAGCTGATGCGGAGGCCATGGAGGGTGCTGCTCTCTAGCTTGCTCCCCGGCTTGCTCCCCATGGCTTAGTCAGCCATCTTTCTTATAGAGCCCAGAACCATGGCCCAGGGATGGCCCCGCCCATAATGGACTGACCCCACCCACAATGGGCTTGGTCCTCCCCCATCAATCACTAATTGAGAAAATGCTTTTACAGCTGCATCTCATGGAGGTATTTTCTCACCTGAGACTCCTTCCTCTCTGATGGAGGACTTATTCTTAGGAACCCACTTCTAGATCTTAGGCAGCTCTAGAATCTCAGCTTCCCTCTTGCGCCTGTTCTCCCCTCATCCCCCTTCCTCGGCTCCCCATTTCTTCCCAGTTCCTTAGAGGTCTCTATCATCCCTGGGAGAAAACTGCCTGCTCCCTGCACACAGCCAGCACAGTGGGGCTCCTGCTGGACCAGCTGAGAGAATGAGTCCCTGGGGACAGCACCGGCTGCCCCCCCCCCGCCCCCATCGTCCTCATCAGACAGCTGGGGGTGTGTGGAACTCAAGGTGTCTCGTTCACCCCAGTAGCCTGATTTCACACTCTATCACAAAGACAAAGCCCCAAACTCAAGGAACCCACAGTGCAGGGGGCAGAAATGTGAGTCTTATTGACGGGGCTAGCAGGGGTGGGGGGGGTGGGGTACACTTCAGGCAGTTTCCCAAGGGTTCCAACCAGACTCCGCTGCAAACCACCAGAGAGACATCTTAGAGGCAGCCAGAGCTCTCTGCCCTGCTGAGAGAGTAGAATTAGAACAGCTGAGAACCTTTTCTGCCAACTTTGAGAATTTGAGGTCAGCTGAGAGGTTGTTGGGGGTTTTTTTGTTGTTGTTTTTTGTTTTTGTTTGTTTTTCAAGACAGGGTTTCTCTGTGTAGCCCTGGCTGTCCTGGAACTCACTCTGTAGACCAGGCTGGCTTTGAACTCAGAAATCCAGCTGCCTCTGCCTCCCAAGTGCTGGGATTAAGGGCATGCGCCACCACTGCCCGCTGAGAGGTTGTTTTCATTTAATCCCTTACACGCCTCTGAGTACCAGCCTGGTCTACAGAGTGAGTGAGTGAGTGAGTTCCAGGACAGCCAGGGCTACACAGAGAAACCCTGGAGAGAGGAGAGAGAGAGAGACAGAGACAGAGACAGAGACAGAGAGAGCGAGGAAGGAGAGAGAAGAGAGAGCTTAAGGTCTATGTCTCTGTTCCCTCACCTCTACAACAGAGATAACCATAATAATCCTGTATTGAATTGTTGGGAGGATTAAAGCAGGCTCACACAGGGTAGGTTCCAGCCCAGTACTTCTAAAGCAATCAGTGAACGTTAGTGGTGCCCCTGTTATCAAAGGCCACTCAGCAAATTTGCCCTCAAACTTATGCAGTCTGCCATGACCTTGAGATGCCTCCCCTGCCAAGTGGGCATCTGTTATTGTTCCAGGACCCAGTTTACAGCCTCGTCCTACCCACCCCTCCAATTCTTTGCACTTCCCAGAGCGTTCTCCTCAAGGGGATGAGAAATCTCATCATCTCCACGCTCTCTCCTTGATGGGCAGCTCCGGGGACGCACAGATGCTCAGCTGCTGTAAAGAATGGAGGCTGGGAAGCATCTCCCTAGCCTCTGGCTTCTGAACCAGGAAGAGCCTGGGCATCATCTCTCTGTGTTGCAGGCCCATCATCCTGGACCCGGCAGACCCCACCCACAATGTGGCAGAAGGCTACAGATGGGATATAGTTGCTCAGCGGGCCAACCAGTGTCTGAAACAGGACTGTTGCTATGACAACAGAGACAGCCCAGTCCCCAGCTGGACGGTGAAGGTAATGGTCCCTCCCAGCCTGACACTGAATGCTACACCTGCATAGTGCTGGCTTGCCCGGTAGAGAACAGCTTTTCAGAGACAAGAAGTCTGGACATCACTTTCTAGCCAAATAAATCCAAGAGACAGGCAGGAAAATATAAGCCTTGGGGTTTGTTTGTTAAACAGGAACTATGCAGTCCTGGCTGCCCTGGAGCTTACTATATAGACCAGGCTGGCCTTGAACTCACAGAGATCCACCAACCTGTGCCTCCGGAATTAAAGGTTTGTGCCACCACAACCAGCCTGTGACTCTCTGTGTAGCCCAGAATACTCTCAAATTCACAATCCCCCTGTTCTGCACACCAGAATGACTCATACATCACATACACATACACACACACACACACACACACACACACACACAAAAACCCTGGGCTGGAGGATTTTTTTTTTCTTGAAAACTTTACAACCCTAGCTTTAGAGTCCTTCAAAACCCTGCTGTATCCTACATTCCTCTGGTGCAGTGAACACCATCACTCTGTCTACCGAAAGGGAGGAGTGAGAATGTATTCACGGGAGGTGCCGATCCTTTGTAGGCTCTATGGAGCCTACAAAGTGATTGGCACACCCTCAACATTTGCTGCTGTGGAGGAGGAGGGGCGAGGAGGAGGAGGAGGGGGAGGAGGAGGGGAGGAGGAGGGGGGAGAAGGAGGGGAGGAGGAGGGGAGGAGGAGGGGGAAGCTGTTTTTGCTATTACAAAGAAGAATCTGGGAGGGGGATTTGTGGGTCACGGGACAGAAATGTGAGCCTAAGCCTAACCCCGCCTCCCTCTCCTGCAGAGAGCGCCCGATATCCAG
The DNA here is from genome assembly GCA_036184795.1 of Tokudaia tokunoshimensis. NCBI lineage: Eukaryota > Metazoa > Chordata > Mammalia > Rodentia > Muridae > Tokudaia > Tokudaia tokunoshimensis. The sequence goes on from BTHU01000006.1 coordinate 5,046,821, forward strand.
GTGACTGTGCAGCAGTGGGGGCACTCCGATTTAATCCTCTGGGTGAACCCTTATGAACCCATAAAGAAACTGAAAGAGAAAATCCGACAGAGCCGTGGCTACTCGGGCCTGCAGCGCCTGTCCTTTCAGGAGCCCGGTGGCCAACGTCAGCTCATCAAAAGCCATTGCTCTCTCGCCTACTACGGAATCTTCTGCGACACCCACATCTCCCTGCTGGACACCATCTCCCCCGAGATCCAGGTCTTTGTGAAAAACCCAGATGGTGAGAGCCACGCCTATGCGATCCACCCACTTGACTTCGTCCTGAACCTCAAGCAACAGATCGAAGACAGGCAGGGCCTTCGAAGCCAGGAGCAGCAGCTGGAGTTCCAGGGACACGTCCTGGAGGACTGGTTTGACTTTAAGTCCTACAACATCCAAGACAGTGTCACGGTCGTCTTGTCCAAGAAGAGGGAGAGGACAGCTCCATTTGCGCCCAGCTAGCTTCCTCTGCCAATGGCTCTGCCTTTTTCACTATCTCATCCTAGACTCTGTCTAGTTGCCCCTCCTTCCGGTCTTCTGCCGGGATGGTCTGCGTCTTCCCTTCCTTCCGGTCCTCGGTCCGGTTGGTCTTCCGTACCCGGCCAGCAGGGAGTCAGAAGGGATGTGAGAAGTCGCGTATAGTCAGACACTCTTGGGTGACAATGGAATTCTGCAGTCACCTCGCCTGGGAAGTCATACCAGGGACCCTGTCATCTTCATGACCACACTGTCAAGACGGGGTCAGTTGAATGGCGGCCTCACAGACTATTCTCGCTTGTTCAGAGGGAGCCAAACGATCTTTCTAACCAATCACATGGACCACCTCCAAATTCTCCCCACCAGCAACTTCCAGCAGGGCGGCTCTGAAGCCTTCCCCTGTGCCCCCAACCACTTCTGCCTGCCTCTGACTATCCAAGGCAAGGTAGGCATCAAGTTCCTTTCAAATGGAGAATAAACAAGCCTTTGTTTCTTCCCAGATGAATGGTCTTCATTTGTCTCCACAGATGCCTCTCAACCCAGGGGATTGATGAGTATAGGGAAACTGAGTCAAAAAGAGACAAAGCCTGGGAGATGGAGATTGAAGATGAGACAGTATTTAAAAGTTCTTTCTGGGCATGGTATCACGCCTTTAATCTCAGCACTTGGGAAACAGAGGCAGGTAGATTTCTATGAGTTGGAGGTCAGCCTGGTCTACACAGTGAGTTCTAGACCAGCCAAGGCTACATAGTAAGACCCTGACTCAAAAATTTTCTGTCCGTAACTCCTTAAAGTCACACACAAACAGTCAATAATTGTCTAGAGACAAAACCAACAACAACAACAAAAACCCAACAGATTCTTATTGCCAAAGGATGTTACGATTGGGTTTATGCTAAATTTTCCTTTTGACCTGTTTTCTGGTGGACTTACCGTAGCCCCAAGTCTGCTTCAAAACTCTCTAGGCAATTTAGCAAAACCATTCGACGTATTTCCCCACTCTCTGGCACGTGGGGACTGAAAAAGAATCTTTTTTCCAGAGGGTGAACAGTCTAGCTCAATCCAGATCTTCATATACTTCATAATACAGTCCACACTGTAGGTGCTCAGGGAGATCAACTGGCAGTACACTTGCCTGGCACCTAGGGAGTCCCCAGTTCAGTCCCCAGCACTTCAAGGTCAGGTGGCTTGTGCCTGGGATCCCAGCAGAGAGGTCGGAAGATCAGGAATTCAGTCACCCTGGCTGCATAGCAGGTTGGAGGCCACCCTGAGCTACCTGAGCCCCTATCTTAAAAGGTAAATGGATTAGATGAATAAGTCACTGCCATGGTCCATTTATACTTCCTCTAGTAAAACACCACAAATTCAGTGGCTTGTAAATAACAAGTCTTTTGTTTCTCACTGAGACGTTGAAGACCATTGGCACCCGGTGAGGACCTCTTGCTCGTCTGAAGATGGTAGCTTCTCACTTTGTCCTCATGTGGTAGAAGGAGAGAAAGGCAGATCTTTTAGAGTATTGATGGCAGGGATAAAGGCTCTGATCCCTGTCAATCATCTCCAAAGCCTCCATCTCTTAATGCCATCGGCGTGGGAGGTAGGAATTCAGCAAAGGGATTTGCAGAAGATTCAAGCATTCAGTCATAGCAGTCACTTTTTTTTTTTCCAAATCTTACTCTCTGGGCAATGGTGGCGCATGCCTTTTTAATTCCAGCACTCAGGAGGCAGAGGCAGCCAGATCTTTGAGTTCAAGGCCAGCCTGGTCTACAGAGATAGTTCCAGGACAGTCAGGGCTACACAGAGAAACCTGGTCTTGAAAAATCAAGCAAAGAAAAAGATGTAAAGACTTATTTATTTGATTGGATACATGAGTGCCTTGCCTGCTTGTATATAATGTGTACCACATGTGTGCCTGGTGCTCTCAGAGGACACTATTAGATTCCCTAGAAGCAGAGTTAGGGATGGTTGTGAGCCACCATGTGAGTTCTAGGAACAGAACTCGGGCTCTATTCCTAGAACAGCAGCGAGTACTCTTAACTGCAGAGCAGTCTCTCCAGTCCCTCTTAAAACTTTTCCCACGCCGGGCGGTGGTGGCGCACGCCTTTAATCCCAGCACTTGCGAGGCAGAGGCAGGAGGATTTCTGAGTTCGAGGCCAGCCTGGTCTACAAAGTGAGTTCCAGGAGAGCCAGGGCTACACAGAGAAACCCTGTCTCGAAAAAAAAAAAAAAAAAACTTTTCCCACATATGACTGCTTTCTCACAAGAAATGTCTTCGTCACTACCAGCTCATACCTATGTAAAATAAGCAGACAAATCAAACACTCAAAGGAAATAAATCATAAAGAAATACTTTAAAACAATCATTTAAAGCCAGCAAGATGGCTCAGGAGATAAATGTATTTGCTGCCCAGCCTGGCAAACTGAATTTGATCTCCAGGAACCACATGATAGAAGTGCAGGTTAAGAGCACTGACTGCTCTTCCGAAGGTCCTGAGTTCAAATCCCAGCAACCACAGGATGGCTCACGACCATCTGTAATGAGATTTGATGCCCTCTTCTGGTGCATCTGAAGACAGCTACAGTGTACTTATTTATAATAATAAATAAATCTTTGGACCGGAGGGAGCAGGAACTGAGTGAGCCAGGTTGACCAGAGTGAGCGGAGCTCCTAAATTCAATTTCCAGCAACCACTTGAAGGCTCACACCCATCTGTACAGCTACAGTGTACTCATATTCATAAAATAAATAAATCTTAAAAAAATAAAAGTACAGATCTGACCCCCCCTCAAGCTGTCCTCTGACCTCCACAGGTGGGTGACCTCCACTCTCTCTTCTGCACATGAACAAATAAATGTAATACAATTTTTTAAAAGTTATTTGGTGTGCATATAGCTTTGCCATCATCAAAGGCTGAAGCAAGCCGGTGTCATCCTGGTATGAGGGAAGCGGAAACATGAGGAGCAACTCAAGTTCAAGATCAGCTTGGGCTACATAGTACATGGGTGTGGTGGCTCTGGCCTTTGAGGCAGAGGCCGGCAGATCTCTGAGTATGAGGCTAGCCTGGTCTATAGAGCAAGTTCCAGGACAGCTGGGGCTACACAGAGAAAGCCTGTTTCAAAATAAAAGGTTTGGGGCAGGTGAGGGCAGGGATTTATCTCTCCTTCAATAAAATGTTTATTGCAAGGATCTTTGCAAGGATATGAGGTCCATCCCTGAACCTACAAGCCTGCACACACATGTTCACCCATGTGCACCCGCATCTACGTACACATGAACATGCATACGTGAGCACACAGGAAAAAAAGACAAAAGCAAGTTTGTGTGCTAATGAGATAAGGTGCTTTGCTTACTTTTACATAAATCTTGCCTAAATATTTGATACTGTGGGATGCAGAACATGATCAGTGTTTTCAGTGGGGCGATACATTGGTTCTACAGTCAGGAATGCTGACAGCACTTCTTGTCACCAGCATTGTAGAAAACAGCAGACACACAGGCCGGGCTACTTCAAAAGTTGTTGGAAATGCTGTCTTCAACCCAGGCCAAAAGTCGAGCCCTTTTGTAATGAAACGCAAACAACTCAAACGGCAACTTTTACACTCAGATGTTCTAACAGAATACAACCAAAAGACATATTCATCTGACGTGTTAAGGAATGACCTAAAAAAAAAAATTCCTTATTTTCTGCAATTAAACGGTTGTGTTTCGTAAGAGCAGAAAACTCTGTGTGTATGGTAGGAACACCGCCCTTGGCATGCATCTGTCTCAAAGCCGAGCCTAGTTTCAGTATTCATTGGTGTTGTGTGGTGTGAAGATGCATACACTGCAGAACGCGCTCACCGTGTGTTATGCAAGCGCCAGAAACATTACAGCTTCGCAGCAGACTAGGGTTTTGAAATAATTTTTGCTGTTTGCACATTCAGAAACCTTTACTATTGCCATATGTTTCCGTGATCCTTGCTTTTCAGTTCCTCACAGTTTAAGATGCTCGGGGTCACAAAACTGCACTATTTCCCAGACTAAACTGTTCATCTGACCTGCCTCAAGACTCACTTTATGTACAAGTCACAGGAGGAGTTTGGAAACCAGATTCTGCATTAAAAAAAAAAGTTCTCTGGGAGCTGGAGAGCTCAGTGGTTAAGAGCACTGACTGCTCTTCTGAAGGTCCTGAGTTCAAATCCCAGCAACCACATGGTGGCTTACAACCATGCATAACAAGATCTGATGCCCTCTTCTGGGATGTCTGAAGACAGCTACAGTGTACTCACATATAATAAATAAATAAATCTCTGACTTCATGGGCACCAGACACACGTGTGTACATATACATGTATATATGAGGCAAAACACTCATGGGCATGAATAAATAAATCTTTAAAAAAAAAGTTCTCAAGTGCTAGTCTGCAGGTGTTTTACAGACTATGCTCTAATTGCTAAGGCTTCGGCTGTTCCAAGAGTCATTCCGATCTGATTTGTTTCTTCTGTTTGTTTGTCAGACCCTCAAAACCTACAATTTAAAAATCCACCCAAGATCAAAACCGGAACTAAAAAAGGTGGTTAGTTGCCTTCCTGATTACATCAAATCTCAAATTAACTCATTTTTCCTTTAAAAAAAAATAAAAATAAAAAGAGAACTAATCCTGCTTCTGTCACCACCTTCTCGTTTGACTTTAGGATATTATCGTTCCCTGGGTAAACAAGAAAAAAAAAAAGAGAGAAAAAGTGGGGAGGGGGGATCAGAAAGGAGGGGAAGGGAGGGAAGAAGAGGAGAGGGGACGGGAGGAGAGGGGAGAGGAGGAGAGGGGAGGGGAGGAGAGAAAAGAAGATAAAAGGAAAGGAAAACAAAAACGATTGGAGAAGGTGTTGGTCTCCTGGACCCCTTCTAGAGCTCATCTTTCTAGACCATTCGCAGCCAATGGTGGTCTGAGAACTACAATTCCCATGATGCTCTGACCCATGGGTCACGTGATATGGAAGGTATTACTAAACCCGGACCCTTTCCCCACAACCCTTTGCGGCATCCCAGGATGGTGGCGCCCAGCGGTGCTATGAGCGATTCGGAGAGCAGCAGCAGTGGCAGCAGCGATGCGGAGGAGCTGGCACGGTGTCGCGAGGCGGCGACGCCCGCCTGGGGCCTGGAGCAGCGCCCGCAGGGAGCGGAGAAACCCGAAGCCGGTAAGGGGCTGTCCGAGGGCCAGGGCTCCTCTCCTGGGGCCTGAAACGGATGCGTGGTAGGGTGCGAGCTACGGCGTCCTGACGTTTTGGAGAAGCTTTCATCGGGGAGCCTCTGAGACCATTTGGGGATCACACTCACACCGAGGGTAAAGGTTGATTGCTTTATTCCCGTGGAAGCCGCAGAGGCACCTAAATGCCTCCTGACCGCTTTCCTCCGTGCGTCCTACGTCCTCCCTCTGGGAAGGTAACCCACCCCATCCATCACCTGTCTGAGGTGACCGAAATGCACCTCCTTCCTCTGTTCTCAGACATTCCCGGCCCTCACATGCTGTCGCATTCAGACTGAGGTCACCAATGAGTATACCTAACCGAGAGATTCATGGCAAACTGGGAATGAATCCGAATCTGCCAGTATAAGGATTCCTAATCATGGTTAGAGACTCCAATAGGCCCTGGAATTTAGAGTAGAAAGAAAATACTGCTTCTGACCTTTCATTAACTCCTCATTGGAATTTAACACCTATTTCTCTCTCAGCGTGAGCAACAAGCTAGTCACATGATAATACCTGTTGCCTTGTCCGAGTAGACCTCACCATATTGTCAGATCCCGTTATGCCCTTTTACATCTACATCAATGTATTTTATTCACAGTACACTGTTAGAAATGAAATCATTTACACTCTTTAAAAAAAGAGAGATTTATTTATTTATTATATGTAAATACACTGTAGCTGTCTTCAGACACCCCAGAAGAGGGCATCAGATCTCATGGGATCTGTTGTGGGATGGTTGTGATCTCATCATGTGGTTGCTGGGATTTGAACTCACGACCTTCAGAAGAGTCATCTCTCCAGCCCTCATTTACACTCTTATCTACCATAAAGCCCTTGTGATAGCTAGTTCCATTTCCAGATCAGTGAGTTGGCTCTGCAATTGCTACACACTCGGTTCCCAGAGCCCAGGGCGAAAGGAGAGGATTGACTCCCAGAAGTTGTCGTATGACTTAGACATACAACAATAAACATTTTCAAGTCTAGGAAGGGGACCCATGTAAAAACAAAGTATATAACTTAACAGTGGTTTTTGTTGTTGTTTGGTTGGTTTGTTTTTGTTTTGTTTTTGGAGACAGTGTCTGTCCATGTCAATCTGATTGCCCTGGAACTCACTATATAAACCAGACTCGCCTTAAACTCATAGAAATATGCCTGCCTTTGTCTTCTGAGTGCTGGGATTAAAGGTGTGTGTTGCCAAACCTGGTTTAAAAAGTGACCTTTAAATTTTTTATTACATTTTATGTTGTGTGTCTGTGCGCACACACACACAGGTGTCATGGGACACTTGTGGAGCTTAGAAGTCACTTCTCTCCTTCTGCCATCTGGGTTCCGGGGATCAAACTGAAGTTGTTAGGCTTGGTGGCAAGTACCTGGAGAGCCATCTTGCCTTCTTGGAGGGTTAATCAGCTAACATTATAGATGTAAAAAACAAAACCTGGGGATGTTAAATGACTCACCCTGGGTGTGAAGTCTGACACGGTCTTTATTTTTTGGAGGGGGGACATCGGCCATTGCTCTGTAGTCATAATGGGAGCTACTCCTCATGACCTTCAGTAGTCAGATATCCATCTCCCACACACCCGCAGCCAGAGCATTGGGCATTTGAGAGCACACTGACAGGACAGTGTTTCAGGCAGACGCGCTGAAATGGCGTAGTAATGGCGTAAATACAACGGAGACAGTGGAGTTGATTCATCAAGTTCTGTATCATGCTGGGCGCCATCAGCTGTCCTTTCTGTCCCCTTAGCACAAGTCCGCTATGTCCCTTCATCCACATCAGAACCTCGGAGGCATCTTTCAGCATCTCTCCCATACATCTAGCCCGTCACATCCTCAGAGGCCTTGGTGATGCACGCAGGCCTTCCGTCTGCCCTTGGCCTCTTCCGTCCCACTCTGTCTCATGGCAAAGCTAAGCTGGTGTGTGTCACTGGTGGCCTTGACCCCGACATCGCCCTTCTTTTTCTGTTCCTGAGCCCTCATGTCGTCCTCCTGGGAGGCCTAGGTGATCTCACCGCAACAAAGTCTCTCCTCTCCCAGCCACACCGGCAGCTAGCTGGCTTTCAGCATCACAGGTTCCTGTCTTAGCAGGCTTGCTTCCCTGTGCCTGGAAGACCCTCCCAGGTCTGCACAAGTCTCTCTCTCCGGTATCTTATCTGCCCAGCAGTCACCTTACAAAGCCTTCCCATCGTTGGAGGAGCAGCCCCCCCCCCGCCCTGTACGCCTTGCCTTCTTTGTTTTGTGTTTTTTATACACTTGCTGTTAGCCAGTTATATATTGTGTTTAAATGTCATCTAGCATCCATGTTCACCTCGAGCATAAGTCTCTGAGGACAGCGCCGTTTGTTTGAGTTGTTGAGGCGGGGCGTCTGTTATTCACAGCCACGCGGCATTTTCTTCGGTGGACTCCAGAGTTCGCCTCTCCACAGCAGCACAGCAGTCACTCCATAAACCATCGTCAAATTACACCCGGGCTTGCCTGGTAAACATTAACAGGCCCTCTGGAGCCAAATGACCTCTACGCTCCTTCCAGCTCCCAATTAAGTCAACTATTAGTCATGCATGAGCTCAAGGCTAGCCTGGGCTATGTAACAAAATCTCATTTAAAAAAAAATTAGCTTTTAGACTGGAGCCAAATTATTATACGTATCTTTGACTTTATCTCTCTTTTGCAGAATGAGGGTAACAGTCACCTCTCAGAAACTGGGGGTGGGGGTGGGGAGGGGAGGGAGTGTTTCCTTGAGTTACACATATGCAAGTCACCTAGCCCACAGACAGCCCTGTCACTGCTCTGTAAGAACATTTTTTTTTCATTGTTCCACAGGTGCTGCAGATAAACAAGCGCCGGTTCCCCAGCCAAGCCGAAGGTACTGTGTGCCCCGCACAGGAGCTTCATTGAGTTATTCAACAAACACATACACACACACACACCCCGCACCTCCCTCCCCCAATGCGCGCCAGATGCTAGGTTAGACGTCAGAGGGAACAAGACAAGCGGTGCCCCCCTCTTGCGAGGGCAGCGTCTGAGCCGTTGGGAAGTGACGTCTGTGTGTGTGTGTGTGTGTGTTGTAGGCGTGAGGTGAGCCAGCACGAGGAAGACGGCAACGAGCTCCACACCACCCCTGAGTTCCGAGCCCACGTGGCCAAAAAACTGGGAGCGCTGCTAGACAGGTGAGTGGTAGCTCCTGTTGCCCCCTGATCCTCTAACCTCAACCTCCCAGGCTCTGGGATTACAACCTCACGTCCCAAACCCAGAAAGAAAAAAAAAAGGAAAGAAAGAGAGAGTGAGTCGTTAAATTGCAAAACAGAAGATACTTTTGCTGTCACCCGCAACGTCATCCTTGGTCTGGCTTCTCCTCTCCCTCAGCTCCATTGCCATCGCGGAAGTGTGGAAGAAGTCGCAAAAGGTGTTGCAGCAGGCGGCGAAGGAGGGGGACGGTGAGTCCTTAGAGCGCAGAAGGGCGCTGCCGCGGCGGGAGGAGCCGCTGTGTGCCTGTGGCCAGCAGCCCCATCTGTTCTCCCTACACTCTGAGGTGCACCCCATTCCCGGGATGAGCTAGCTCTGAGATTCCCCCACTTGCCCTGGTACCTGAAGCATTTTGGCTTCTTACCCTGTCTTTCCCTCCCGCTCTCTCTGGTCCTGTCCCATACTTGGGTCCTTTTGGAGGCCAACAAAGAGAAGAGACTCAACTGCAGACTTCTGAAGCCTCTAGAGGCTGGGCAAGGTGGCACGTGCTTTTAATCATGGCACTTGAGGCAGAGGCAGGTAGACCTCTGTGAGTTCGAGGTCAGCCTGGTCTTCATAGCTGGTTTCTGGACAGCCAGGGCTACACACAGAAATCCTGTCTCCAAACAAACTAAGCCTAAAGTCCCTGAAGCTCACTGTCTGGGTTGGGCAGCCAGTCAGTGCCCCTCAAGCCTCTCAGCCTCCGGCTCCACAGGAGAGCAAGCAAGCCTTGCCTCAGACCGACCAGCTTCAGTTTACACGCACGGGAGAGAGGCCTACGCCCTTGTCACCAGACAAGAGTACCTGAGGACTGGCTGCGTCCTCAGCACCTGGGGAAGGGTCAGGGTCAGTGTCTGCCTTACTGACTGCTGACTGCTGACGGTCCTGTGGTTCTCAGGCTTCCGCCTTTTCTTCACATCTGTCCCCGGAGGCCCCGAGAAGGAAGCTTCTGCAAGACCCTGCCAAAAGCGCCAGCCGCCCAGCTCCAGGTAAGCGCTCACAGCCTCTCCTGGCTGAGCCTGGGGGATAGCTAAGCAGCCCCAGTCAGGCTCAGACCAGACCAAAGCAAGAGAGATCAGATAATAGGGCAGAGCGGTCCCCTAGCAGGAAGGCACGGGGTCTTCTCGGGGAGCTAAGGATCCCATGTATTTCACCAGCAGCCATCTTGGGCCAGAGTCCTGCCTTTAGCATCCTTGCCTCCTGAGAAGCCCTCATTGTCGATGAGGATAATGAGGGTCAGAGAGTCCAGGTACTTAATGCGGTCATCTGACTGACAAGCAGAGATGCTGACTCTAGCCTGGGCGACTTGGCTGCCTGCATCTGGCCTGGAGGCGGCCAGGCAGCTTTGAGGTCCGTCCCGCTAACCCGACTCCTCGCCACCGTAGCAGTGAGGACAGCGACGAGGAACGGCAGCGGTGCCGGGAGGCAGCTGTGTCGGCGGCGGACATTCTCCAGGAGTCCGCCATGCACCGCCCTGCCAAGGGCGAGGAGCAGGCTGGGAAGAAGAAGAAGTTGAAAAAGAAAGCCAAGAAGAGGGCGGACGCTGGCCCGGAAAAGGTAAAGGAGGCAGGCAGCATCAGTGGGGACCCAGTGTCGCTTGGGACCCAAAAGAAGAAAAAGAAGAAAAAGGCCAAGAAAGCCAGAGAGGCTTCCCTGTGCCCACCAGCAGGGTGTGTGGCCGCGAAGCCCGAGAACTGAGCCCAGGCTGGAAGTCCCGTGGCCACCAGCTCTGAGGATCAGGTGCCCATGGCGTTAGGGCGGAGCCAAGCCACACTCCCAGTTTCCAGATTCCCGCACTGACTGCCCACAGGTGACTTTAGGTGGCCTTGCCCAAGAGTCCAAGCAGAAGAAGTGGGTGTATGGGGAGAGGCCCGTGCAAGGCTGGAACAGACTTGTGGTTCCAGAACGTTCCCCGGCTTTTGAGACTGACTCTCAGAGCATCCATCTCCCCAACCTGTGTAACCTCGCATGACAGTTGTCCTCAAGAATGAAAGGCAGGGGTCTGTAAGCTGCTGAGGCCCCAGAAAACTTTCATACCTCTCCCCAGCCCAGTAGCATTGTCTGGAAGAGAAGGAAAGCCCTCCCCCACCTCCTCCTCTCCCCCAGTTTGTCTATAGCATGTTAATTTGTTAATAACACAGGTAAGTCAGTTCACTCACTGAAAACCAGGGGCCAGAGTGCTGAGTACCTACTTAGTGGTAGGCCGCAGGCTTGGGTACAAGGCCCCAACACAGAGAAAAAGGAAAATAAATTATCAGTGGCCCAAGACCTACTAGTCCTGCCCTGGTCAGTGCCGATCCTTTTTGTCTTGTCTGGAAGAGTCTCTCTGTAGCTCCGCCTGGCCGGCCTCCTGGTTTGCCCCCTGTGCAGTTACAGAAGTGAGCCCTCAGTGCCGTGCCATTGAGGGCCAGGGGATCAAACCTGTGGCATCCCACTTACCAGGCAGGTATGTGCCACCGAGCCACCTCCTCTGTGCCGAATGGTAAGGGGGTATCTTATAAAACCGCATGTGGATCCTTCCACCCATACCCCAGATACCCTCCTTCACCCCAGTTGCAAGACTCCAGGGAATGGTACCACACATGGACTGGGTTTCCTGTAATGATGATGAGGACACACACATTTGGGCAGAGTCACCTCATTTCCGGTTAAGCAAAAAGATGTGTAAACATGTGCCCGACGTCGCTCTGCCTTCCCTCCCGGCCACTGATGGGTAATCAGGAAGCTCCCATACGCTTTACCGGCTTTACTAAAAGTTAAATAAGCATACAGGCTTGCCCATGGCTGGCCGGAGGCTGCGGGGATGCTGTCTCTTTCCGGGCCGACAGGAGCCCGCTGAGGGCCAGGTTCTCTGCAGTAGGCTCAAGGAGACAGTCAAGTGTGCTGTGGTTCTCAGCCGCTCAGGACCCTGGACTCCTCAGGATGGCTGCCAGCTCTCAGGCTGCATAGGTGGCTTCTCTCTGCTGGTCTCAGCTGCCTTTACTAGACACTGCTCAGGCCTTGACTTCTGAGTTCTACAGGTCTCCTTCACACTAAGAAGAAAGTTGTCAGGGCCCTCCAGGCAGAGGAGCTGATTGCCCGGGATGTGGCCTTGGCACAAGTCACACATCCTAAGGAACAGGGGTGACAACCTTAGCCCTGAAGTGGCCTTTCTAGTGGAGGCAAGATGCCAAGCTGGTATCAGGGGAACAAATGGTCCTGGGGCTGGGAGACGGGGTGGCTTGGTAGGGGAAGCCTAAGAGCCCCGCATGGCTTCCCCTCGGCTCCCAAGCCTAGCTAAACAGCTGCTTGGGCAATCCCGTGCTGGGGAGGGTACTCCACAAACGGATATGTGGGTCTCTGGTGCGGGATGAAATGGCCTGGGGAGGCACAGGAGACAGAAGGCGGCTGTGTTGATCTGAGGCCTCAGAGCTCAGCACAGATCCTTGAGGGCCTGCAGGCTCTGACGGGGAGTGGGGGGGTGGGGTGCCAGCATCACAGGCTGCCCCGCCCCGATCCAAGCATTAAGTTTTCTATTCTAAGCAGCAGGGATGATGGTCCAAAAATACTGCACAGATTAGGCTGTCCTCTGGCTCCTTGAGGCTCTCTTCTCAGGCTGAGACACCTCAGCCATCCCTTCCTGACAACTGTGGCATGAAGGCATAGACTTCTGGGAAGGTACCAGCCTGTGTCGGGTGGCATGGCAGGCTCCAGTATCCTCCAGGCTGTGGCCCTCCTCAGCCCCTGTGCAGACAGTGCAGGCTCTGGGGACCCAGCTCCTGGGAGGCAGTCACCATGGTTACTGGGAAGAGGAGGCCATCTGGGTGGAGATAAAAGTCTCGATGACACCATGGTTGGATGGCAGCAGGTGGCTGTGCCCGTTGGAGTCAGAACTCTGGTACAACACCAGGCTGCTGGAGGCCACTGCAGAGGCAAACGAGGTCACTAGCTGTCATCCAAGTCCCCTCCAGCCCCTGACCCCACCTGCCCATCTCTTGGGGATGCTCCAGGGGACAAAGCAGAGCCCCACATTCTGAATCAGCAGATTCCAACAACCCAGCTGCCCTCTACCCTCAGGGCCCGCAGGAGGCTCCCGGATGCATCAGAGTTCCTGCTCTGCTCCTGGGGATTAATCCCAGGGCCTCCTGCTTGCATGCAGCCCCTCGGGAGGTATTTTGTAGATGTTATGACCATGTGGATGGATCACATCTAATCAGAAACCTTAAAATGGAGGGAAACTGGAGTCTCCTAAAGAAATCCGTCATCAAGATCAGAGATTCCCCCTGCTAGTGTCCCAGCCTGGTCTGTGGGCAGATGACAGATGTGCACTCCCCACAGCTGTGGCCGCCATTCCCGTCAGATAAATATTCCATTGGCACCATGTCTCTGAGAGTTCCAAACTGGTGAAGTGGCAAAGAGATGAGCCCTGGGGTTCACCCTGTCTTTGCTGCCACATAGCCGTGGGAGATGGGGCAGACAGGTCCCTCACCTCGACTCTACATCTGCCCATGTGTCCAATGAGACCGTGTCTCCAGGAGCTGCCATTACAGCTCCAAGGGCCAGTTGGGGGATCTGAGGCTCCACGGAATAACAGCTTTCCTGAAGTCACAGAAGTGGGACCAGAGGGCACCCCCAGAGCCCCACTCCCTGACATGGCGGGCTGTAAACTGAGCAGGTGGAGTCCGACAGGGACCGAGGGGTGCGCACCCGCTGTGACCTTTCAGTTTCCCAGAAGAGGCCTGAGAGCTGAGGAAGCTGGGTTTCTAATGTTGGCTGCTAATTTAAAGAATGCCAAGCCCCGAGCACCGAGGAGACGGGCGTGGTGGTGCTTGAGGGCGCGTGAGACAAGGTTTGAGCCACCAAGCCTCCTAACCTCAATTCCTGGGGCCCGTGGCAGAAAGAGAGCCAACTCTTGAGAACTAGATGCCCTCTGCTCTCCACACCCGCCACATGCCCCCACACAAGACATACAATTAAAATTAGTTTACAATTAAAAAAGATATAGAGTGCTTGCCATACAGGCACGAGGAACTGAGTTCGAATTCCCAGCACTCGCGTACACGCCTGTGACCCCAGTGCCAGGGGGTAGAAACGGATCCCCGAAGCTCACTGGCCCGGCCGGCCCTGACAAAACGGTTTGCCTCCAAGTTCAGTGAGCCCTGACTCAAGGGAAGAAGACAGAGCTACAGAGAAAGACACGAAACAACCTCCTCTGGCCTCTGCAGGTGCATGTAGATGTGTACACACCTGTACGCTCACATGCATAATACACGCATGCACGCGCGCGCGCACACACACACAGACCTGAGATCAACTAAATCATAGGGTGTCACTTCTGTTCCCATTATTCTCCTGCATCTGAATGCCTAAGCCGTCCTCTGTCAAGTCAGTAAGCTGTGCCCTTAACTTTGGTCTCAAACTACTGCAGACGCCGCTTGGCACGCCGCAGGCACCGCATACAGCAGGCGGAAGCACTTCCCATCCGCCCCTGATCCATCGCACATATCACCTACGTGCTACTGGGAGACCCCAGACGGCTCACCCGCGGGACTGGTGCTGAGCCGGTGGGCAGGCTGCAGGTGCTGGATGTTCGATGGGTCCTGGCTGGGGATGTGGATGGTGGCGGCCGGAGAGGATGGTTCATGAAGCCCAGGCTCGCTGGAGGCCTCCGTGTCTGAGGTGAAGACCTAGGGAACCAGAATAACGCCCTGAGCCCTCGGGCGGGCGGGCAGCTTCCGTGGGGGCGGGCCTTTGGGAGGCGGGGCCTTACCTGCTTGGTGGGTGTGAGGCTGGCAAGGGTGCTGAGGTTGGTGTCTGCGATCAGCATGGTCTGCGGAAGCAGGCTTGTGTGCGTGTACTGGGCCACCTCAGGCTTGTGGCTGTAGAGGGCTGGGAGGAGGAGGCACAGAGAGCTATGAGTCCCTGGACCCTTCCCCGGGGGCCTCAAGAGTGAGTAGTACCCTATGGGAAGCGGGCACGAGGCCTGAGGAACATCGCGATGGGGAGTGCTTGGGGATCCAGATGGGAGAGATGGACCATATCTTAAGCCGGATGGGGAGCGGCCCGGGGAAGGGCCAGCACCAGCGCCAGCTCATTTTGTGTACTGGGCTTGTTGGGTGTGTTTCCCCGGCTGCTCCCGGTAGAGCACAACCCCAGCTATGTAGAAGCAGAGGCATCGAGCTGCGGTGCTGAGTACGGGCAGAGCATTAGACAGGGATACCGCCCGCACTAAATGCAGGCGGTGCCGGTGTACTGAGCGCAGGGACTCTCCAGTACTCCGCCCAGTATCTGATGCTAGCTAGGCAGAGGGACCACAGTAGCTAGCATGAGTACTGTAGTGTGCAGCGCAGGTGCTGTTGTACCAAATGCAGGCTTCTGAGGGAAAAAAGGCCGGTGGCTTCCATCTAGGTGATCGGGGTGAGGGCAGCAATACCTGTATCTCCAGGGCACCTCCAACACATGCCTCAAAGTTTCACCGCTAGCCTCTTCAAGAGACCTAGGCACTCGCCAAGCACATAGCTGCCGCATGCTGTCCCAGGAACTCAGCCAAAAGTGGGGCACCCACACACAGACATCCACACTGTCAGCCTCATGCTGGCCCACGAGTCCATAGCCTCCGGCCATGCTGAGGTCCAAAAGGTCTGAACCCAAAGCTTTGTCTGAGGTCGGACCCATGACCCGTCTGTGGCCAGCCTTATACAGATCTGACATACATGAGGCTTCGTGAGCATGCGTGCATGCATGTGTGGTGTGTCTGTCTATATACAAGTGTAGGCATATGAGGCCAGCAGAACCTCAGAAAGTTCTCCCACTGGCCTGGAGCTCACCTAGTAGGCTATACGGGTTAGCACAAGCCCAGGGGTCATCAGTCTGTCTCGATCTCCTCTGCTCTGTCTTCCCTCTCCTTGACGCACCCCCACCCCTGTGGATTCTGAAGGATGGACCTCTGGTCTTTAGCACTTACTGACTGAGCTGTATCCCTCCTCCCGACCCCACATGAGTCTTTAATCTACTTCATGTAGTATCCGTCTTTTACTGCAGAAATAAGTGTTCTGTGGACAGTGGAGCCCAAGGTTCCTGGGAGTAATCTGTAAACCACGATCTCTCCACAAGTGGCAAAGTCACAAACTGATGTTTGCACAGTCCCAAGGGTTTCGGAGAAAAGGCTGTGGCTTGCATTCTACCTCCTGGACAGACAAAGCTGGGAGCATGACCAATGGACGCCAGCATCGCGCACATTGAAAAGGTCACACGCACGCTCCTTCGCGCACACACACAAACAGGCTGCTGGCCCATAGACACCTGCGCCACACACAAGCAAACCGCAGTCCCCACTATCTGCCCTGCCTTGTGCCTACCAGCCCGCCTGTAGCCCACCTCTCCCAGGCCAGGGTGAGGGATGCTCACCGTGGGGGTTCTGCAGCTGGGCCATGGTCGCCATGAAGGGGCTCTGGGCCACGTGGTTCTGGACAGGGGGCATGAGAGGCTGCTGGTAGGAGGGATGCAGTGACTGGGAGAACTGGACCGGCTGCAGCGTGGTCAGGCTGCTCCCCATGCTGTTGATGACTGGCACGCTCTGTGCCTGAGTGGAGGCTAGACCTGTGCAGGACAGGCAGGAGTCAGCCGAGCCCCCCACCTGCACCGTCTCCTTAGACTGAGCCCACGGCCTCAGAGAGACACTACCCCTCCTCCTCAGAGCCTGGGGGGTTAGAAGAGGAAGGGGAGGGGCTGGCACACATTTAAGGGGCCTTGAAAAGTCAGTCTCCAGGACTTAGGCTTCTCATCTGGCTGGGTGGGAAAGGCGAGGTTGTCCTATAAAGGGTTTAAAACTTAAGCAGAGGGGGCTGGAGAGATGGCTCAGTGCTTAAGAGCACTGACTGCTCTTCCAGAGGTCCTGAGTTCAAATCCCAGCAACCACATGGTGGCTCACAACCATCCGTAATGGGATCTGATATCTTCTGGTGTGTCTGAAGACAGCTACAATGTACTCCTATACATAAAATAGATAAATCTTTTTTTAAAAAGTAGATAAATAAAAACACCCTAAACACATGCGTCCTTACCCCACTATTTCCCCATTATCTTCTCAGACTGATATCTGATATTTTCTACACTATTCTTGGTGGGTTTGTTTGGTTTCCCGTCTGCCACCATGGGTGCCAAGCCTCAGGCTCTCAGAAAATGGATGCCGTCTGGATGGACAGACGGATGAGTCCCAGTAGCTCTCCCCAGATCCCAGATTCCACCCAAGGCACAGGAGCCCCACTCATGCCACCCACTTACCGATGACCAGGGTGGAGGCGCCCGTGTTAGTGAACGTGGGTCCCAGGGAAGCGGGCTCCCCGGGCCCGATGGTCATGACCCCAGGCAGCGAGGCCATGATAAGGTTCTGCGGCTGCTGGTTGAGACCTGGAGACGTCTGCTCCAAGCTGTGCAGCGCAGTCAGGGTGCTGACGGGAGGCAGGGGACCCCCCGTGGCTGAGACCTGTGAGGGTAAACCAAGTCAGGCTGGAGCGACCTCACCCTGTCTCCGAGCCCCAGAGAGTGGGGCCAGGAGGGGTTTCCACACAGGACGGGGCCATTCACTCACCAGCTTGGCCTCGGTGCTCAGTAGGCTGCTGGTCTCCAGGCCTGTGGGGGATACTTGGTGTAAGGCCGCGGACACTGTGACTAAGGGGCCTCCGCTGCTGGAGGGCACCTCGGCTGCCTCGCTGGTTGCAGACTGTCCATACCGCACACCTAGAGTGGAGAGCAATGTCAGCACCCCACTTTCATGTCCCACAGACCTTACCACACCAGAGCCTTCTGCTTTGCTCGGAACCAGCACCCCATCTTTCCTCCTGGACTAGCTGCTTCCGGCTCTTTTAATACATGGTGCTGTATCCCTCCCATACTACTTGGTGTGTCCCCCCCTGTGGAGGAGACACTCAAAGAACAATGGGGCTGAGCCGAACCGAAACTCAGAGAACTAAACGGAAATGAACTGAGTTAAGCAGACTGGGCCACGATTGGCCAAATTAAATTAAATCTCCTTAAATAGAACCGGAACTAAGTTGAGCCAGATTGAGCTTTTGCTGAGCTGAACAAAACCAAATCGAACTGGACCAAATCGAATTGAGCCTTTCGGTCGGCCTCTCATCCGCAGGCCCCGCGACCTCAGACTCAATGAATTGTTGGGTCAAAATATTTGAAAAAAAAAAAAAGTGCACATCTGTGCTGAACATAGGTAGGTTTTTCTCCTTGTCACCAGGCCTTGGGCAAAATACAGTGTAAGTGTCCACATCGGGATTCCGCTGTATTGGGTATCATACGTCATCTGTGTCTACAAGAGGTCCGGGCCCCAATTCCCAGGCACCAAGGGCTACGCTATGTAAAGTGAACTGGATTCCGTGGAATTAGTTTGGTCAAACAGAATGGTTTGAATGGGAACTGGTCGGATTAAACTATGATTTGAACAACATGGACTTGAACTGAAATGGTTCTAATGGGTAGATCCAAAGGGGATTGGAGGTGAGTAGCCAGAGGTGAGTTAGGTTGAATAGAGTAGGATGGACCACAGCACAGGGACAGGCAGGGTCAGAGAGTGAGCCGGTTGGTGTAGGGTAGTGCGGATCCACCTAAGTGAGGTGGGCGGAGTGCGCAACGTGAACTGAGCACAGTTGGAGGAAACGAAAAGTGTGTGTGTGTGGGGGGGGGGGAGACAGGAGTGGAAGAAATGAGGTGGGCGGGTGGGGGTGGAGTGGCGAACATGGACAGGGTGGAGCCGATGGGCCGGCGGAGGGGCGCAGTGGGGTGCAGAGCTGGGGAAGTCCCTCCCACACTTCCACCCCATCCCTTTCTCCTCTTCCCCTCCGATCCCAGCTTCCCTACCCCACAGCACTCACGGTGGACCTTACTGGGAGAGAGAGTGGTTGTGGGCAGGCCGGGGGAATTGTGGGCAGGCAGCGCAGGGCCCGGGCCTGGCCCTGGTGGAGGCCCGTTATACGTGTCCATGGCCAACTTGTGCCGAAAGGCTTCTTCCTTGCGCCGGTTGGCAAACCAGTTGTAGACGCGCACCTCCGTGACGAGGTTGGAGCCTAGCCCCTGTGCCTGCGAGGGTGACACGCCCCTCTGGATGCACTCGGCCCTGCAAAGAAGGCACCCGTGAACCTCCAGGCCAGGCTCAGAGGAGGGAGGACAGGGCTGAGATGTGGTGGTCTACCCGAGGGCTGGACTAATAATACCAGCTCTGCCGCGTGACCTTGGGCAAGTGACTTAGCACCAAAGTGTTGCTCGGGTGAGTGGAAGGTTCAAAACAATGGCAAGAAATTGACTCCTCTCCACCGACGGATAGCAAGTGCTCTCAAGGACTGCTGAGACCCCCTGAGGACCCAGAGACACCCTCCCTTCCGCGGCTGAGCTTCCGCCCTGGTGGGCAGCCACACTACCTATTACACTCCTCCACCAAGGTCTCTCGCTCTTCCTTGCTGGGATTCTTCTGCCTCTCGTAGGCCTGGAACAGGATCTGCTGGGAGGCGGGGCCCCACTTGAACCGGTTCCTCCGCCCCTTTTTGGTTGGCAGCTCATCCCCCGTGGGCTCTTCGATCAGTCCGCCCTGCCCCGCGTGGGTGAATTCTGTAGGGACAGAGAGTGGTCAGGCATTGACCACCCCGACCTCCGCTTGTCAGCTCACGTCACCCCCACCCCCACCCTACCCCATCCCCCAGTCTCTCTCTTCCGCAAGGTCCTTAATCACAGCAAGTTAGCAGCCAAAACTGAAATCATCCAATCTCAGGACTGGAGCCTTCAATCAGCTGGTACCCAGCCTGCCTAGCATGTGCGAAATCTTAGTCCAATCCAAAGCCAAGCCCCACTTCGTGCTAAAAGGGGACTTGGTACCATAAATACCAGTGTTCAAGAGCCAGAGCCAGGGGCTAGAGAGATGGTTCAGTGGTTAAGAGCACTGACTGCTCCTCCAGAGGCCTTGAGTTCAATTCCCAGCAACCACATGGTGGCTCACAATCATCAGTAATGGGATCTGATGCTCTCTTCTGGTGTGTCTGAAGACAGCTGCAGTGTGCTTACATATAATAATAAATCTTTGTGCCAGAGCGAGCAGAGATCCTGAGGTCAAGTCCCAGCAACCACATGACAGCTCACAACCATCTGTACACATCTGTACAGCTACAGTGTACTCATATACATAAAATAAATAAATAAATCTTTTTAAAAAATCAGAGTAAGGAGTTACCACAATACAATACTGTAGAGAACTATATTGGGGTGTCTTGTCGCCTGGCAGAAACTTGCTTCCAGCCTGTGAGCTGAATTCCTGTGCTGGCCATCATCCTGCTCCACCTGGGGTGGAGTGAAGTTCTTTGTTCCTCCAGGTCTACGAATTCCTAAATTAAGCAGCTGACCCGCCCAGCCGCCTGCACCTCCCACAGAGCAGCAGAACTGTGGACCAAACAGCGGAGCCGAAACCCCGCTGAGCAGACTCACAACTCTGGGAGAAGGGTCTCACCCCCAAAGCTTAAATTATCATTTTCCCAAGTAAAAGTCAGACTTTGAACAGCCATGTTGTCTCGATTCATGTGTCTTTTCCCTCGTCACCCCGTTTTATCTCCCCAGCTCTCCGTCCAGAGAACCCGATCCGCTCGTGTGCAACCCCCAGGGGTACCTCATGGCTAAAATGAAGAGACCAACATTAATAAGTGTTGACACAGATTTCAGAAGCATCTAGAATGTTGAGACGGAGATGGTTAACGTACAAAACCACAGCGATTGGGGTGGGAACCTCTAACACCCAGCCAATAGGATCGTGTATGAACCTTTGCCTAAAACCACAAGTAAAAGTGTTCTGAGCCGTCCTGTTCGCAGAATCAAGAGATCAGAAGCAATCGAAACATCCATTAAAGAAGAATAATGTCTCCTCTACACAAGGGAATGAACTCGACCCATAGGAAATGACAAGGGACCACATGGTGCAAAAGAAGTTACTACATATAGTGCCGTTTGTGAAAACTTCAGAAGCAGCCTCGGCTGGAGGTCGGGATCAGTGACTATGCTTGCCAGGGACGGGCCTCTAGGAACCTGCTCACTTCTTCATCCACGAGGAAGCTGTGTGGCTATATTAGCTTTGTGACAAGGACCAAGAAGTTGCTATATTAGCTTTATGGAATGCATTGAGAGCCTGGCAATGGTGGCACACGCCTTTAATCCCAGCACTCAGGAGGCAGAGGCAGGCGGATTTCTAAGTCCGAGGCCAGCCTGGTCTACAGAGTGAGTTCCAGGACAGCCAGGGCTACACAGAGAAACCCTGTCTCAAAACAAAACAAAAAAAAAAAAAAACAACCAAACCAAACCAAAACAACAACAACAACAACAACAAAAAAAAAACCAAAGAAAGGAAGAAAGAAAGAAAGAAAGAAAGAAAGAAAGAAAGAAAGAAAGAAAGAAAGACATTGAGAGAACCAGGCATTGTCACTCAGAACTAAAATCCCAGCCCTCTGGAGGCTGAGGCAGGAGAATTGCTATAACTTTGAAGCCATCCTATGCTGCATAGCAAGTTCCAGATAAGCTGGGGTTACAGGGAGACCTTGTCTCAAGAAGAAAGAAAAAGGCCAGGAGGTGGTGGTTCATGCCTGGGAGACAGAGGCAGGGGGATCTCAATGAGTTCCAGGCCAACCTGATCTACAGAGTGAGACCCTGTGTCAAAACAAACAAACAAAACCCAACAACAATAAAAACCTCACTACCAGCCGGGCGGTGGTGGCACACACCTTTAATCCCAGCACTTGGGAAGCAGAGGCAGGTGGATTTCTGAGTTCGAGGCCAGCCTGGTCTACAGAGTGAGTTCCAGGATAGCCAAGGCTATACAGAGAAACCCTGTCTTGAAAAAACAAAAAACAAAAAACAAAAAAAAACCTCACTACCAACAACAAAAGATCTGTGGGCTTTTGTATGTTAGGCCTGTATTAAAGTTTTTTATTGTTATTGGAATAAGTCATTCAACTGGAAACTGGAAGGCTGCTTTAACCTCTGAGGTTGCTGAGCTGCTCAGGTGGCCACACAGGACACCTAGGACCAATCAGCGCCCCTAGGAGGAGACCCCCTGAAAAGTATGTCCACAGAAGAGAACACAGAACCAAGCCAGCACAGTGGTGTACACCTGTGATCTCAGCACTGGGGAAGTGGACCCAGGAGGAGCAGAGATAGACACTGAGTTTGAGGCTAGCCTGGGCTACACGTGAGACTCTATTCAAAACAAAACAGGAAAAGAGGGAAGAGAGAGGAAACAAAGTCAAGCCGAGAAATAAATGTCCAGCCGTCAGTTAAAGCCCCAGAGGCCACCTGGAACCATCCTGTCTCGTTCACATTCCTGACTGTTCGTCAGGGTTTCTATTCCTGGACAAAACATCATGACCAAGAAGCAAGTTGGGGAGGAAAGGGTTTGTTTAGTTTTTTTTAAGATTTATTTATTGTATAAATAATATAAAGACTGTAGCTGTCTTCAGACACACCAGAAGAGGGTGTTAGATCTCATTTACGGATGGTTGTGAGCCACCATGTGGTTGCTGGGATTTGAACTCAGGACCTTCGGAAGAACAGTCAGTGCTCTTAACCACTGACCCATCTCTCCAGCTTATTCACCAGCTTTATTCAGCTTATACTTTCCACATTGCTGTTCACCACCAAAGGAAGTCAGGACTGGAAGCAGGTCAGGAAGCAGGAGCTGATGCAGAGGCCATGGAGAGATGTTTCTTACTGGCTTGTTTCCCCTGGCTTGCTCAGTCTGCTCTCTTATAGAACCCAAGACCAGGCCAGGCGGTTGTGGCGCACGCCTTTAATCCTAGCACTTGGGAGGCAGAGGCAGGCAGATTTCGAAGCCAGCCTGGTCTACAGAGTGAGTTCCAGGACAGCCAGGGCTACACAGAAAAACCCTGTCTCGAAAAAAAAAATAATCTTAAATCAAAGGGACTGGAGGCACCATGTCAGGCTGGGAAGGTAGCAAAAAGAAGCCCCTGA
Source organism: Tokudaia tokunoshimensis (assembly GCA_036184795.1). Classification (NCBI taxonomy): domain Eukaryota; kingdom Metazoa; phylum Chordata; class Mammalia; order Rodentia; family Muridae; genus Tokudaia; species Tokudaia tokunoshimensis. The sequence goes on from BTHU01000006.1 coordinate 5,069,753, forward strand.
AACAGCCCAAGAAGCAGGCCAAGGAGATGGATGAGGAAGATAAGGCTTTCAAGCAGAAACAGAAGGAGGAACAGAAGAAACTTGAGGAGCTAAAAGCCAAGGCTGCAGGGAATTAAGAAATCTGGCAAGGCCGGGCGGTGGTGGCGCACGCCTTTAATCCCAGCACTTGGGCGGCAGAGGCAGGCGGATTTCTGAGTTCGAGGCCAGCCTGGTCTACAGAGTGAGTTCCAGGACAGCCGGGGCTACACAGAGAAACCTGTCTCAGAAAACCAAACAAAAACAAAAAACAAACAAACAAACAAACAAAAAAAGTTAAAAAAAAAAAAGAAATCTGTCAAAAAGTAAACTGTTCCTCACATCTGAGGTGATGGTGACCCTCCTCTTCCATTCCTATTTAAACATCTGGATTCCCTGCCATAAAGAACATCTTTGCCACTACAGCCAGAATGAAGTGTTATCCCGTAATCTGTCCAACATCTGGATTCCCTGTCACAACATCTTTGCCACCTAATAGCTAGAATGAAGTGCTATCCTGGAGCCTGTTGTTGTCCATTGTAATAAACTTTTGTATAAAACAAAACAAAACAAATTCTTAAATCAGTTTGAGTTGATGCTCCGTCGTGTTTAACTGAAAGAGACTTAATACTTTGGGCTCATCGTGAATGGTCACGTCCTGTCCTTCAGTTTTTCCCTTTAAAGTTAAAAACCTCTGGGCTGGGGGCTGGAGAGATGGCTCAGTAGTTAAGAGCACTGGCTGCTCTTCCCGAGGACCTGAGTTCAGTTCCTGTGGTGACTCACAACCACCTGTAGCTTTAGTTGCGAAGGATCCAATGTCCTCTTCTGGCCTCCACAGGCACCAGGCACTCAACAGGTGGCACACAAACATAATTTATGTTGGCGAGACACCCATATGCATAAAATAAAATTTTAAGAGTATAAAAAACCTCTAGGCTGCAGGGGATACATCTACAAAACAACTCCTGCACATAAGCTTCAGGGAGCATTTCGGACTTGGGGCAGAAGGATGTAACAGGCAGAGGAACAGGGAGTTTGCTGTGAGAGAGAGAGACCATGTCTCTTAGGAACGTCTTACACCCATAGAGGCTTCACCAAGACGGTTGCCCCATCATGAGCCAAACAAGGACAACAGACAGAAGACAGAGTGGACAGGGGACGGGGCACTTATGACCTCAGCACAAAAACCAAAGGGAGTCAAAGAAGACTGAGAGCGGGAGGAATTGTCTGCCCCAGGGAGGAGCACACCGGTTGGTTATCTAATACCACGTGGTCAGCCCTGAGAACATCCATAAATAACATTACATGGACCGAGAAGGTTATATTTAGGGATATATGTCTGTACACCTACCTATATGCATGTAACAACAGGTAATGAAAACAGAGGCCATGAATTTGAAGGAGGGAGTAGGGGTATATGGAGAGGGGCTTGGCTGGAGGGAAGGGAAGGGAGAGATAATGTAATTATATTGTAACTTCAAAAATAGGGGGTAGCTCAGCGGTTAAGAGCACTGGCTGCTCTTCCAGAGGTCCTGAGTTCAATTCCCAGCAACCACATGGTGGCCCACAACCATCTGTAATGAGATCTGATGCCCTCTTCTGGTGTGTCTGAAAACAGCTACAGTGTAGTTACATATAATAATAAATAAATCTTTAAAAAAAAAAGAAAGAATTAAATAAAAGATCTCTTTAAAAACAAACAAACAGCAACAACAAAAACCCCGATCATGGGGTCTGGTGATGCAGCTCAGGTCAAGGGGTGGTGAGCGCTTTGCCCCCTGAGTCAACTCACGACTGTCCATCAACAACTTGAAAATCTGCACGTCAACATTCTACATCTAGGAATTTTCTCTCTTTTTTTTCCCCCCTTACATCTGGAGAGCAGTTTCCTCTCCCTCCATGCCTCCCTCCCCCACTTCCCCTCCCCCAAATCCACTCCTCTGTTCTTCAGGAGCATCAACCCAGCTCAGCATAACACATTGCAGTAAGACTAGGAACCTCCCCTCATCAAGGCAACCCAGTAGGAGGAAAAGGGTCCCAGGAGCAGGCAAAAGAGTCAGAGACACCCCACTCTCACTGTTAGGAATCCCACAAGATCACGCTACAGAGAGTGTCTAGGCAGACCAGTGCAGGCTTCTAGGAACTTTTTCTATGCAGACGTTCTTTGCAACCAAGTGTCAGGAGAGCTTTTCGGAGGGGGAAAACCCTGAAAATCCCTCAGAAAGTTGCTAGTTAAAACCATCTTAGATACCTCCCAGTAACAGCCAACTGCTAAAAACCCTGGAGAGGAAGCTCTAGTAGGAGTAGCAGAGAAAACTTGTCATCCCAGCACAGGGGAGGCTGAGTCAGAGAGATCACAAGTTCAAGGCCAGCCTGGGCTACATAGTGAGACCCTGTCTCAAAATAAAAAGTAAACAGAGGGCTGGGAACTTAGCTCCGTGGCGGAGCACATGTGTTCTCTCCCAAGTGTGGGGGGTGGAGTGGGGAGTCAGAAGTTCATCAGTCTCTTAAGTGATAGTGTCTGACTGCACGCTAGCCTCTGAGCCTCTTCTCATGCTGTTCCTCCTGACTGCAGCATCCTCCCTGAAACCTCTGTAAGGACATGAAACCTCTGCTGCAGACATAATGGTCCCCATGGAAGCTTCCTGAAACCTCTGCCTCCCTGGGGTAGGTTTATTCTCCCTTCCACCATCAGCTCAGTGTTCTACTCAGCCCTGAGCCCAGCACACAGTAGGTGCTCAATTAATACCAGCTGTTGCCAGGTTCAGTTGTTGACATTGTATAATCCATGTCTCATCATATAGTGATCTCCCCTCTCCCAGTCAGTGAGTGAGTTCCTGGAAGGAGCAACCCAGTGTGTGTATCTGTAGATCCCAGTACCCATTCTGCTCCCTTCCCTGTGCACCTTGCGCAGAACGCACAGTAAGTCTAAGGACGCCTTTCTGGCGCCTCTCAGTCTCACGTGTCTGCGAGACAAGGGAGGGGGTGACACTGCCACCCTATGAGCTGTGGAGAGTTGTGGGCCACCCCAGTATGAGCCCCTGCCAGGGAGGAGGACATGGGCTGGGGTCGTTACTTACGCTGGGCCACCTCTCGCTGCTTGCGGACGTACCAGGTGTACAGGGCAGCCCGCTTCTGCGTCTTCATGGGGGTGCCCTTGTTGAGGTGCTGCGACAGGTGGGACTGGTTGAGACCGGTGGTGTCGACCACCTCCCGCTGGGGGATGTTGTGTTGCTGCAAGTATGACTTCACCATCTTTGCCACGCGCCATGGGTCCTCCCTGGAGGGGAGCAAGGACAGGGTCTGCTCAATGTCCCTTCCTGACACCTACGGTGAGACTGGGCTTCTGGACTAGGGCCCTTCTCTGTGGGTAGGACTTGTGCTCAGGTTCCGAACCAGGACACGTGTGTGTGTGTGTGTGTGTGTGTGCATGTATGTATATATGTATGTATGCGTATGTATATGCATGTATATATACACATACATATCTACTTATGAGTATGTGTGCATATGTGTGCGTGCGCATGTATGTATATGTATGTATATGTATGTATGTATGCATGTGTATTTGCATGTATATATACATATACACATACATATATACCTGCGGGCCTCTTAAGAGTTTTAAAAAACCATTAATGGTAGGAGAACTGTCTGGTTCCCAGAACCCAAAGTGAGCCTGACACAGATTATGCCATGGATGATGCACAGGTAGGTGAGTGGATGGATGGATGGATGGATGGATGGATGGATGGATGGATGATGGATGGACAGAAGGATGGATGGATAAATGGATGGATGGATGGATGGATGGATGGATGGATGGATAAATGGATGGACAGAAGGATGGATGATGGATGGACAGAAGGATGGATGGATAAATGGATGGATGGATGGATAAATGGATGGACAGAAGGATGGATGATGGATGGACAGAAGGATGGATGGATAAATGGATGGATGGATGGATGGATGGATAAATGGATGGACAGATGGATGGATGGATAGATGGATGGATGATGGATGGACAGATGGACGGATGGATGATGGTTGGATGGATGATGGATGGATGGATAGACAGATGGATGAATGGATGATGGGTGAATGGGTGGAGGATGGATAAATGGATGGACAGATGGATGGATGGATAGATGGATGGATGGATGATGGATGGACAGATGGACGGATGGATGATGGTTGGATGGATGATGGATGGATGGATAGACATATGGATGAATGGATGATGGGTGAATGGGTGGAGGATGGATGGATGGATAAATGGATGGACAGATGGATGGATGGATAGATGGATGGATGGACAGATGGACGGATGGATGATGGTTGGATGGATGATGGATGGATGGATAGACAGATGGATGAATGGATGATGGGTGAATGGGTGGAGGATGGATGGATGGATGGATGGATGAATAAATGGATGGAAAGATGGATGGATGGATGGATGATGGATGGATGGAAAGATGGGTAGATAGATGATGGATGGGTGGATGATGGATGATGGATGAATAAATGGCTGATGGATGGATGGTTGGATGGATGATGACCTGTTTGGCTGTTCCTTTGCTATTTTTGGTCAACTTAACACAAGCTAGAGTTATCTGAGAAGAGCAGAACCGCAAATTGAGAAAATCCCTTATGAGACTGGCCTGTAGGCAAAACTTTAGGGCATTTTCTTAATTAATGATTGATGTCAGAAGGACCAGACCACTGTGGGTGGGGCCATCCCTGGACAAGCAAGCAGTCTTGGGGTATATAAAAAAGCAGGCTGAGCAAACTCTGCACCTCCATGCCCTAAGCTTCAATTTCTGCCTCCAGGTCCCTGCCTTGAGCTCCTCCCCTGACTTCCCTTCATGATGGAGTACAACTATAAGATGAAATAATCCTTACTTCCCCAAATTGCTTTTGGTCATGCTTTTCGTCACAGCAATAGAATCCTGACTAAGACGGATGGGTAGAGGGATGGGAGGTTGAACGTGTAGAGGAATAGAAGAATAATTAACTAGCTTTATGAATGGATGGATAGGTAACTGGATGGGTGGATTGATGGGTCAATAGGTTGACAGTGGAGGACAGACAGACAAACGGACAGACAGACAGATACATAGATGGGGAAACCCCCGAGAAAAAGAGAAGTTGTGAAATATGGACTGTCTCACTTTGCCATTCAAAGCCACTGAAGCTTAGAGAACCTGTGCCATTTGTATCTCTTGCCCCAGGGCTGTGCGACAGGGCCAACCCAGCAGAATCCGATTCCACCCAGAGCAGCCATCTCTAAGTACAGCCACCAGGCAGAAATCACACGGGGTTAATTAAAATGTCTAAAAGTCTGCAGTGCGCCCTTGACAGCCATCTGTCTGCTCTCCCACAGCGCCAGGCTGGAGGGAGGCATTGAAGTCCAGTCCCGGGTGAATGGGGTTGGAGTTTGGTGTGCAAAGGCAAAGGCGTCTTTGCTGCAAATATGGGTGCCTGGGAGCTAGAATCCCACTCTGGGGGCAGAGAGGGTCCCCCAGGAGACCACACAAGTTCATAGCTCCATCCTCTCCTCACTGTTGGTCTCACTGAAGGAAAGGAAGGAGTGTGTTTACAGACTGCCTGCACAATGAACAACCTCTCTTGAGAGGGAGGGAGAGAGAGAGAGAGAGAGAGAGAGAGAGAGAGAGAGAGAGAGGAGGGAGACACAGAGGGACACAGAGAGTCACAGAGAGAGAGAGAGATGGGCGCCACAGCTCACATGGGACAGTCAGAGGACTACTTATAGCAGTGGCTTGTCTCCATCCCCCAAGCGGGTGGGCCTTGAGGATCAAATTCAAACTCTTTTGCAGGCAGAGCCATCTTAAGCAGCACCCTCCCACCCCCACCCCACGCCCACCCCCACCCTCTCCAAATATGCCTGTATCAGTAAATACACCTCAATCCACAAGGCTGGAAAGCCAGTGAGCCCCCTCCCACCTCGGCTCCGCGATCTGCTTCTAAAACTCGGGGCTTGAGATTTCACACGCATGACAAACAGCACCCGTAGGAAGTGGTTGCGTCAAACAAAAAGTCCGCCTAGAAGACACTGATGCTGTCCCAACAGCCCTTGCAGCCCACAGAAGGCCTGTTTGGGGTTTCTTTTGTGCTGCCTCGCTGCTCGCTTTAAGTGAGGAGAGAGGACCTGGCTATAGTGACACAGGCTTATGGTCCTGGCATTAGGAAAACTGAGGCAGGAAAATCTCCAAGTCAAACTAGCCTGAGTTCCACATGCCAACTGAAAAAGCAAAAGCAAGACAGCAGACATTCTTGGCTTGATGGTTCACACCTGTGATCCCAGCACGTAGGTGGTGTAAACAGGGAGATTGGGAGTTCAAGGCCAGTGTCAGCCACATACAAAGGCTAGCCTGAGCTACAGGAGACCTTGTCTCCAAGGAAATAATTCTCTCATTATGTGTGTGTGTCTGTTTGTGCATGTGTGGTGTGCACATGTTTGTGGTGTGTGTGTGATGTGTGCATGGTATATGTTTGAAAAGAGACTTCCCTAGCCAGACAGTGGTGGCACACGTCTTTAATCCCAGCACTCGGGAGGCAGAGGCAGGTAGATTTCTGAGTTTGAGGCCAGCCTGGTCTACAGAGTGAGTTCTGGGACAGCCAGGGCTACACAGAGAAACCCTGTCTCAAAAATACCAAAAAGAAGAAGAAGAAGAAGAAGAAGCAGCAGCGAAGAAAGGAGGTTTCCCACACACTCATGCAACCGTGAAATGTCAGAAGATGGGTCAGAAACTTTTTTTAAAGCATGTGATACATTATAAATTATGTAATACTATATAGAGTGCAGTGACTCCTCAGTGTCTTTGGGAGACCACTTTCGGGGACCCCAGTAGATTTGAAAACTACAAGTGTTCAAGTCTTTACGTAAAACATATGACATTCTAGTTGGGCACACCATGCCCTTGTGACCTTATCTTAGCCTTCAGTCAGTGTTCAGGAGTAGCCTGAGGTACATAGTGAGACCTTATCTCAAAACAACCAGAACCAGGGACATGGCCCAGTGTTTAAGAGTACCCGATAGGGCTGGAGAGATGACTCAGCGGTTAAGAGCCCTGACTGCTCTTCCAGAGGTCCTGAGTTCAAATCCCAGCAACCACATGGTGGCTCACAGCCATCTGTAATGGGATCTGATGCCCTCTTCTGGTGTATCTAAAGACACCTACAGTGTACTCATATACATAAAATAAATAAATAATTTTTTTTAAATAAAGAGCACCTGCTGGTCAATCATGAGGACCAGAATTTGGATTCTAACCCCATATCTTGTCGCTCACAAATGCCTGTAAATCCAGCTCCCAGAAATCTGTCACCTTCTTCAGGCCTCCACCAGCAGCCATGTGTATGTGGCAGTCACTCACACACACATGCTGACACACGAATACATAAACAGTAAATAAATAAATCTTTGTCTGAGCCTGTTGTTCCCACCTTTTATCCCAGGCAGAGGCAGGCGGCCAGCCAGGTCTATATAGTAAGCTCCAGGCCGGCTGGAACTGCACAGTGGGACTCTCCAAAATTAAAAGGGGGTAGGCTAGGACTTACGTCAAACCTGGGCATATCCTGCTCTTATCGGCTAGGCTTACAACAGCAGTGCTATCAAATGTCCTGTTTACTTAGTGTTTACAAAGTAGCAACAAGAAAACAAAGGATCAGACACAATCTGTAGGCTCGCATTGGAGAAGCAACTTAAAAAGTTATTTTCAGCTCCCACCTGGTTGAATTGGGTGGGTTTGGAACTCAGCCTTACCGAGGACAGGCTACATCTAAGATTCCAAAACAAAGGACAAACTGAAACCTGCTCCTGCCTCTCTGAAGCCAGCCCCATGGCTCCCCCACTTCTGACCCCCCCCCCCGGCTTCCGACCCCAGAGCCAGCTCTGTCTCACACCCTGCACAAGCTTACCAGGGGTGTTCAGCTTGTGGGTTGTGACCCCTTTGTGGGGTTCTAATGACCCTTTCACGGGATGACCATCGGAAAACACAGATATTTACATGACGATTCATAACACTAGCAAAATTACAGTTATGAAGGAGCAACAAAGTTATTTGATGGTTGGTGGTCACCACAGCCTGAGGGACTAACTCTTAAAGGGTCGCCGTGTCAGGAAGGTTGAGAACCACTGGCTTAAACTCTCTGACTTTTTCCTCTTTATCAGCGGCTCCAGATGGGCAACGGCCCAAAGAAGGTGAACCGAGTAATCTAAACTGGCACAGCAAATAATACCGGATGCGTGACCCCTAGGGGTCACTGGGAGCTGCCTGGATCTCGCTTCCAACCCAGGAAATACGCTTGATTTGGACCCTGGCTCCACCTATGACAGAACTCTGTCCAGAAAGGTGAAACCTTGTCCCAGGTCGATGTTACTGGGGCTCGAAAATATTTCCCATCCCCAGGGACCCCAGCTGCTTCTCCCCCTCTTCTGACCATGTTTGGGGGCCTCTTGGAGCCTCACCCCTCCTCCCTTCCCTGGGTGCCAGTCAGGGCTAGGAGGGAAGTAGTAACAAAGTCCAACCTGCGCTTCTGCAAACATAGTTATCTGGTGGCCTCTCTTCTCTAGCAAGGACAGCCCGCGCCCTGCTCCCCTCCCTCCTCTGGAGGAAGAATGGGGTTGCTTAGCGAGACCTTTTCTTACATCTGCCTAGCTGTCTCTGGTTCATACTGTCTCTGTCTCCCCCTTTCCCCTGCCCCTTCCCCCTCTCCCTCTCTCCCTTTCTTCTTCCCTAATCTCAAGCTCTCTCTCTCCCTCCCCCCCATCTCTGTCTCTCTTTATTTCGGCTACACTAGGTCAAATAAAATAAGAGGTACAGTAACCACCCTCCACAAAAACCAGAAACATCTACAAACAGAAGACTAAGCGTCTGAATGGAGGCACCAGTGTTCAAACTCATAGGAACTTTGAGAGCTCTCACTGTATAACCTTGGCTGGCCCAGAACACTTACACATCCTGCCAGCCTCTGCCTCTCCAGGGCTGGGATTAGAGGCAAGCACCATCATATCTGCTTTCTAAACAGTTCTTTTAACAACTGCCTAGAGTAGTTATAAAATGCCAGGCAGAGCCAGGCACGGTGGCACAGGTGTTATCAGCCCTTGGAAAGCTGAGGCTGTAGGGTCATGAGGTCTTACAAAGTATATGAGATATAAAATTGCCAGAACCATCACCACCACCACCATCATCATCATCATCATCACCACCATCACCATCATCATCGCTGTGGTCCTGTGCGTCCCTGTCCCCACAAGAGAACCCAGAAAGACTGAAGATGTCCTCCACTTCCCTACCCAATTCTGGGGTCAAACAGGTGTTCCCAGCTTTGGGCCTTTGGCTCTCCGGTACCCAGAACCATGGAGCTAAGAGACTAGACGGAAGGGCCACTCCTCTAGAGAGGAAGCTGAATTCTCATTTGGGGCTGGGGTCGGGCTTAGAGCTGAGAAAAGAATCTCTCAGCTCTGCTACCCACTCTCTGAATTGCTTAACATCTGTATCCCCCAAATTCTTCACTTAGAAAATAAGATTAAAGATATTTCCTATTTCTCAGGCTGGGGATATAGCTCTGCTGGTAAACATGCATGAAACCCTGAACTCAGCCCCGGAATCACATAAGACTGGGCACAAACCAGGCTTAGTGGCACACAGCTATAATCCTAGCATCTGGGAGGCAGAGGCTGGTGATCTCTTGAGTTTGAGTCCAGCCTGTTCTACAGAGTGAGTTCTAGGATAGCCGGGGCTATGCAAAGAAACCTTGTTTCAAAAAATTAGAACACAAAACAAAGCAATCAGATATGGTGATGCTGCAGGTCTATAAACTCCCCACCTGACGGCAAGAGCAGGAGGGTTGGGAGTTCAAAGTCATCCTTGATACATTGAGTTTGAGGCTAGTCTGGCATACTTGAGACCCTGCCGAGCATGAGTGTGTGTGTGTGTGTGTGTGTGTGTGTGTGTGATTGCTTGTTCGTGTTTGTGCCTGTGTGTCTGTGTGTGTTTGCCTACCTGTGTGTCTGTGTGTCTGTCTGTGTATGCCTGCCTGTGTGTCTGTGTGTGCACATGTGTGTATGCATGTGTGTCTGTGTAAGGCTATTTGTGTGTGCCTGCCTATGTGTGTGTGCCTCTGTGTGTGTGTGTGCCTGCCTGTGTGTGTGTGTGTGTGTGTGTGTGTATGTGTGTGTGCATGTTCCTGTGTGTCTGTGGGGGGGTGGTTGTGCCTGTGTGTCAGAGTGTGTGCATGTATATGATTGTCCCTGTGTGTGTGCATGCATGCGTTCATGTGTGTGGTGCATGTGTATATGAGTGCATGTGTGTGCATATGCATGTATATGTATGGGCATGTGAGTGTGTGTGTGTGTGTGTGTTTTAGAAACTGTCCAGAGTGCCGGGCAGTGGTGGAGCACGTCTTTAATCCCAGCACTTGGGAGGCAGAGGCAGGTGGATTTCTGAGTTCGAGGCCAGCCTGGTCTACAGAGTGAGCCCCAGGACAGCCAGGGCTACACAGAGAAACCCTGTCTCGAAAAAACCAAAAAAAAAAAAAAAGAAACTGTCCAGAGGGAAACCTGAGTTTAGTACATCTTTAAGCCCCAGTAAGTTTCAAAAGTCTGGGATGTGAAAGGATTTCCCCGTCAATCCGAGCAGTAAGAAGTCTGGGGGTGTGGGCGGTGAACGTGCCGAGACAACATGGAACTCGATAGCACTGGCCTTACTACTTAAGGAGGCCCCTTTGCTTCACTGAGCCTTCCTCTGCTCATCTGTAAAATGGGACCATTCAAATACGATCCTGCTTAGCTATGTGCCATGTTCTTGAACCCGTGGGCCCCAAGTGCTCCCCCAGGGAGGAGTAGGAGGTACTGGGGGGGAGGGGGCAGTCTTTCGATCCCTCATGCCTGGTGTCGTGGTGACCTCACGAGCTTTTCCCTGAAGTTGTTTTCACATCAGGAGACAAGGAATGGACGCAGAGACAGATAAAATAGGGAGACAATTAGGGGTCAGGAGAAAGCAGGCGGAAGCAGCAAAAGGGGAGCTGGGGTACAGCCCTCGTGCTGAGACGGAGGCCTGGGTGCTAAGAGCCAAGGAGGAAGTGGGAAGAGGGACCCGAGCAGGGAGACCGAGGCTGGCAACGCTGGGTGGAAACCGGAGTGCGCGCGCATCCAGGACCTGCGAAGGCAGTATCAGGGCGCAAAAGAAGGGACGACGTGCGCGATGGAGCGAGCGAGGGGAGGGGAGGACATGAAACTAGGACTAAGAGAATTTGCCTTTACTCTGTCTACCTGCCGACACTGAGGCAGGAGAGGAAAAGGGTCTTGCCCAAGGTCACACGGTACACAAAGGATGGAGCTCTGGGAGGAGAGCTGAGGTGTCTGCGGTGACCTCGTACGTACATGATGCGTATGGAGTGGGGGTGGGATCCGAGACCCCAGACCCACGTCTCCCGCTCCCAAAGGTAGACCTTGATATCAACAGCTCCCGTGAGGAGTTGGTCCTTTCCTCCGCCTCTTCCAGCCTCAACTTCCCCACTAGCCAGGGGTCCTCCAACCCTCTCCCCAGAGTTCCCCCACCCCCCCCACCCTCCCACCCTCCGTCCTGAAACTAGAGGCCCCACTTTTTGTCCCTGGGGACATTTTCAGGTCCCCTTTGTTAGCTGAACAATAAGTAACCCGGGTAGTTAGTTATAAACTCCGCAGGAACAAGGACCTGGTTGATAATTTATAGCAACATCTCGAATTTAAATGGAAAGCAAATAGCTCGCTGTTAGCATTAAAGAAAAGCAACCTGGGAGGGACAGGGCTCCAGCCTCCTCCCAGCGCAGCCTCTCCCCTGCCCCTTCTCCCAGCTGCTGAGAGACCCTCTCTTTTCCTGGCTCCCCTGCTCTCCCAGCCCTTTTCTTCCAGCTCACCCTCCTCAGGCCCCGTCCCCTCCGCCTTCAGGATTCTGCTGGGTCCCCCCAGGGAGCACATAGACCACTGCTCCAGCTGCTTCGGACCAGGCTCCCCTCCAGCCCCCGCTGCCCCCACCATGGGGGCTGCTGATCAAGAGGTCCCACCTAGCCAGGTAAGACGACCCTTGGCACCCCGGCCCCTCAGCCTCATACTAAGCCCCTCGTCCCACCTGGGGCCCCTGCACAGGTCAGGCCCAGCTCCACCCTATCCAGGTTTCTCGCGCCCTGGTTCTGGCAATACTTGTCCCTTTGCCCCTCCCCTGCAGCGAGGCAGCCCTTTGCCCTCTACTTTCTGCCAAGTCAGGGGGCCTGACTGCGCCTCTGCCCCTTGCTCAAGGCCCAGGGAGGCTTCCTGACACTTCCAGAAAATGCCGGGAGCCACCAGCCCTCCCCCACCCCAAGTCAGAATCAGGACCTTGGACAGAAAAGAGGCTGCCTCGGGGGAGTTCTTGAGAGACTGTCCTCAAACTCTTCAGCCAGTCCTCCCGCCCCTCCTTCACAGCTCCTTCCCCCACCTAAGCCTCGGTTTCCCTATCTGTAAAGCTGGCTTATTAACCGCTTCCTTCTGGGGACGGGGGGCTCATCTCTATAATATGGGGATTTAGGCACCGCCAGAAACTCCTACAGGAAATAGCGTGCCCGGGTGATAATCTCTGGGAAACCTTGAAGGCTTTGGGAATTGGGGAATGGTAGTATTCCTCACAGCCCCCAAGTTACCTTTCCCTCACCTTGGTGTTCCCATTCTCCACCCCCAAATGGGCATCTCCCAGCCACCGTCCCTACAAGTTAATGATCACAGGCCTTATCAGAGCCTTTTGCTATTTATAAATTTATAAAACAAAAGAAATAATTGCATGCGTGGGTAATTAGTAACCAGGACGGCTTTGCTGAGGAGAGGGGAGGCCCTGAAATTGGGACCCACCCAGCACTTCAGGAGATGGGGAGCCAGACAACAGATGAGGGGGTCTGGTATGGGGAGGCCGCTAAACCCTAGGGTCGGGGGTGGGGGGGGCAGGACTTGGCCATGCAGGGAAGTTGCCACCCTCAGCTCCTCCGTCTGCCTCAGGTAAGAAATCCAAGCTTACCCAGTCAGATGCTTACGGCCCTGGCGGATCAGGAAATCCCCTAAAACCCCAACATCAGCCCGGCCTCCATCTCCACAGGGGCTTTTGGACCCCCCAAACCTGGGATCTGATCCCCTAGCAAAGAAGGTGGAGTTTGTGGGAGCACAAACGACCAAACTGGGGAAAGATTTCTCCCACCCTCTGGTTCTCCAACCATTTTCTTGGGGCTACCTTCCTTTGTCCTCCGGTTCAAAGTGACCTCAGGCCTGGCCCTGTTTCCTAAGGACCAGACTGCAAACAGGTAGCCCACGGATCAGGGTATGTAGGGCCAAACACAGGGGTAGGTTCGGCAAGAACCCCTTGACCACCAGTCTGAAGACCACAGCTCCCAAGGCCCCTAGACGGAGAGTGGAGCTTGTCAGAAGCATAAAGGGGGGGCCCCCTGCTACGAGTTCCTTCCTGGGTGCTGGGGGACAGGGTGGGGTCCTTACTGAAGAAGTGACTCCACCACGGCTTTCTGGTGGGCTGCCTCCTCTGGGCTGAGGTTCTCCAACTCTTTAAGAATGGGTGGCGCAAAGTCTTCCCCATCGTCATCCGTGTCTTCTTCGGAGCCACGCGTCTCTCCAAGGCCATTGGGCAACTCGGTCAGGTCCCCTCGACTCCCACCGCAGGACTCCCCCTTGTCCAGGGAGCCATCTCCAACCATCAGGTAGGGCCCTGGTTCCCCCAAGGCCTGGATCAAAGCCTCTTTGCTCAGGCCGGACTCGAGCAGGGCAGCCAGGAGCTCCGTCTGCAGCTGACTCAGTTTAGAGACCATGGCTCCGCTGCCACCAGGCCACGCGGCCCAAGGCCACTGAGCTAGCCGCCTCCCCCACCCACGGCCGGTGGCTACTTGCCGGCAGGCTGGCAGTCAACGAACCAGGCTCGCTGCACCCACTGCCCCCCCAAATCCCACTAGTCAAGCCCTGTGGGCACCCCCAACCCCCAACCCTGGCCCCAGCGGCCGGCCAGTGAATCAGGGCCCCTGCCTGCTCTGTTTACATTGGAGCAGGGGAAATTCTCCAAGGTTCATATTTATCCGTGCGCTTAGCGAAGGGACTGAACTTTGGACTTCAGCCTTGCAAGTGCAGGCTTCATGGCGGTGAGAGGGACTGGGACCCGGAGCCATGGCCTGCAATTGGGAGTGAGCAGAAGGGCGGGTGGGGGAGGTGGAGCAGGGGCCAGGGGCGCAGGGATAGAGGTACCAGAAGCCAGGCGGCCTCTGGGAGAGGCGCTGGGTCCCAGTGCCCAGGACGGTTTCAACCTGGAGGAGCAAGAGAACTTTGAAGCCTGTTTCTTTCTGGCCGCTGGAAAGCAGGAAGCTCTGGGCCACCCGGCCAGTTCTCAAGGGCAGAATTAGGTCACATTTCCTGGGAGTGGGTCACTGCACCACAGTCCTAGCCCCACACCAGACTTCCCAGTGGGAAAAACCTGTGCGTTAGTACTTCAAACTTCTGTGTTGGGGGATTGTACTGGGTTATGATGTGTTGCTTTTTATCATTGTGTGATCCCAACCAGGACGTGTGTGTGTGTGTGTGTGTGTGTGTGTGTGTGTGTGTGTCTATATGTCTTTGTGTGTATGTCTGTGTGTGTGTCTGTGTGTGTATCTATTTGTCTGTGTCTGTGTGTATGTCAGTGTCTGTGTGTATGTCTGTGTGTGTTTCTGTGTGTGTCTGTGTCTATATGTCTGTCTCTGTGTACGTCTGTATATATGTCTGTGTCTATATGCATATGTCTGTGTGTATCGGTGTATCTAATCTATATGTGTGTGTAACTAATCTGCGTGTGTTCGTGCGTGTATCTGTCTGTGTCTGTGTGCACGCATGCATATTTATTGTTTTTCAAGACAGTCTTACTATGTAGTTCAGGCTGACCTTGAACTTCTGATCTTCCTACCTCTACCTCCCAAGTGCTGGAATTACAGACCCAGGGCCTTGTATTCTCTATGCAAGGGCCATAACCCCAGCCCCAAATACACCATTTTAATTTTTCTCAAGTATACTTTTCACCAGTATTACTTAATGAAAGCACTTATTTTTTTTTTATCTTTGTGTGTGTGTGTGTGTGTGTGTGTGTGTGTGTGTGTGTGTGTGAGAAACAGTGAAACAGCTTGGGTATGGAAGGGTATGGAAGTCAGGGAACAACTGCTCGGGAATCAGCTCTCTCTTCTACCCTGTGGAACCCAGGCGGCCTGACTCGGCCATCAGCACCGTTAGCTGCCGAGCCGTCTTGCTATGAAATGCAGTGGTAAGCAGATCCCAGCGCGCCGCACACCATCCGAACAACTTAAAACAATTTCACCAACCCAAAGAAACCGCAGGTCTGCTGAGCAGACAGTTGCAGTGCAGGTCTCTACTTGGCCTCTGGCAGCCACGGGGGACCGGAAGCTCACTCACCCAGAGCACGGATCCGGTTTATCTCTCAATAGTGAATGGCGGGGTACTGTTGCGAGGAGGCCTGGCACTTTCCTGGGCATCCATGGGCGGCTAATTATGTATGTTCAGCCCACGTTTTAGCTGCGGTGAGCAAGGCTGCTAGGAACATCCACATCCAATTTTTTTATGAGCATATGTGCTCTCGATCCATTTGGGTTTTCTCATTAATTTAAGAAATATATCACGCCGGGCAGTGGTGGCGCAGGCCTTTAATTCCAGCACTTGGGAGGCAGAGGCAGGCGGATTTCTAAGTTTGAGGCCAGCCTGGTCTACAGAGTGAGTTCCAGGACAGCCAGGGCTACAGAGAAACCCTGTCTCGAAAAACCAAAAAAAAAAAAAAAAAAAGAAAGAAAGATATCACATGGACAAGGAGTTCTGGGCCAGCCTGGGCTACATACTATAAATTAATTGTTTTAAAAAACTGAGAACAAAGTATCACAGTTCCATTAGGAACAAGCCCACCCACCCTTCCCTCTTCATCCTGGCCCGGGACGAGGGAGCTTGGCTCCCACCAGCCCCACCTCCCGTGTCCTTTTCCTGGTGAAGAGAGCGGCCCCTAAACTCGGTTGTTTCCAGAACCTTCAAGGTTCTTGGTTGCCAGGATCAAGTTTCGCAGTTGGGGGAGGCAGAGGAGGAGGCAATACCCAGAAGACCTCCAGGCCAGCATCCGGCAAGAATGCAGTCAGTGAGCCAAGCATGTGATGGGCGGCCATGTCCTCTTCTCACAAGCCCCTCTCCATGTGGGGAGCGCCACACAGGATTCGTTCTCAGCAAAGGCCACTCGGGGCTACCAACAATTGTGCCACCGGCCACACGAGGCGACCAAGAACTTAGAGACCTCTTGTTGAAAGGGTGTTATTTTTGATAAACGGTGTTAAATTTTAAAATAAAAAATAAGAGGAAATGTTAAAAGGGCTGGAGACGTAGCTCAGAGGTAGAGCATGCCCCCTGGCATGCATGAGTTCTATCCCCAGCACACACATTTGAAAAAATAACTAAGTCGGGGCTGCAGTGACAGCTCAGCAGTTAAGAGCACTGGCTGCTCTTCCAGAGGACCCAGGTTCAATTCCCAGCGACCACATGGTGGCCCACAACTGTCTGTAACTCCTGTTCCAGGAGACTCAACACCCTTATTCAGACATACACATGCAGGCAAAACATTAACTCACATAAGATTTTCATAAATACATTAATTTTCATAAATAAATTAAAAAAAATAACTAAGTTAAAATTTAAAGTAATTTACATGGTATTTTACTAAAGTGAAATTGTGTTATAATTATTACCTATAATTTTATATAAACATAATCATTATGTTATTATATTGCATTTAAAATTAATTATAAAATTATAATTATTATAAATTTAAATATAGTTTAAATTAATTATAATTTAAAATTAATTATTTTAGCGTCTGCTCATTGGGCTGACTAGTTTGATGTCAACTTGACACAAGCTACAGTCATTAGAACAGAGGGAACCTCAATTGAGAAAATGTCCCCACTACACTGGCCTGTGGGTGAGCCTCTGGTGAATTTTCTTGACTGCTGATTAATGTGGAAGGGCCCAGCTCACTTGGGATGCTGTGGCCACAGATAGGTGGGCTTAGATGGTGTAAGAAAGCAGACTGAGCAAGCCAGGAAGAGCAAGCCAGTAAGCAGCACCCCTCGACAGCCTCTGCATCAGCTCCTGCCTCCAGGTTCCTGCCCTGACTTCCCTCAGTGATGGACAGTGTGATCTGAGAGCTGGAAACTGAAATAAACCCTTTCTTCCTCTAGGTGCTGTCTTATTACAACAATAGAAACTTAAGCAAGACATTCATTTGCTTTCTGCTTTTATTTGTTTTTTTAATTTATGTATTTATTTATGTTTGTATTTTTTAAATTTATTTATTTTATATATATGAGTACACTGACACTGTCTTCAGACACACCAGAAGAGGGCATCGAATTCCATTACAGATGGTTGTGAGTCACTGTGTGGTTGCTGGGAATTGAACTCAGGACCTCTGGAAGAGCAGTCAGTGCTCTTAACCGCTGAGCCATCCCTCCAGCCCCGTATTTATTTATTTTAATTTTATGTCTATGAAATGTTTTGCCTGCATACATGTATGTAGATCATATGTGTGCAGTACCCTCAATAACCAGAAGAGGGCATCAGAACCTCTTGGAACTAGTGTTTGAGATGATTGTAAATATGTGGTTGGTGGGAACTGAGCCCAGATATTCTGCAAAACAGCAGATGCACTTAGCTGCTGAGACCTGAGTAATATATATACCCATCTACCGTGTATACCCGCCCACCTGCCCACCTACCTACCCACCTACTTGTCTATGTGTGCGATTATTTTTGTCTATATGTTTATGTGTATACCACATGCATGCTTGGTGTTCTCAGAGGCCCGAAGAGAGCACTAGGTCCTCTAGAACTGGAGTTACAGATGGTCATGAGTTATACATGTGGCTGTGGGCAATGGAACCCCAGTCTTCTGCATGCTTTAGACCACTGAGCCATGTATATACATCCTCAGATTTCATCCTTTAAAACCTCTTTGGGCTGGATAGTTTCTTTGGCCTGCCTTTAAGCTCTCTGATTTTTTTCTTCTGCTATTTTGAATCTGATATTAAACTCTTATAATGGATCTTTGTCTCTGTCTGTCTGTCTTTTTCTTTCTGTCATTGTCTTCTCTTTATATTTCTCTGTCTCTCTGTCTCTGTCTCTCTCTCTGTCTCTGTCTCTCTCTCTCTCTCTCTCTCTCTCTCTCTCTCTCTGCATGGGCAGGGGGTGCTTGCCATGGCGCCCATATGGAGTCAGGGGACAGTTTGGGGATGCTCTGGAGTCAGTCAGGGGACAGTTTGGGGATGCTCACCTGGCTTATGGGACCAAACTCAGGTTCCAGGGACCGCCGTCTGTCAGCCTTGCACTGCCGAGTGGTGTCACCTTCACCATGGAGCCCTCTTACTGGCTCCACTTTCGTTTGGTTTGGTTTGGAGTCAGGGTCTTGCTCTGTAGACCAGGCTGGCCCTAAACTCACAGAGATCCACCTGCCTCTGCTTCTGGAGTGCTGGGATTAAAGGTAGGAATCACTATGCCCACTACTTAGGGTTTTGACATTTTAAATCTTATCCTATTATTTATTTGTTTGTTTGAGACGGGCTCTCTCTTGTAACTGGGTTTTTTAAAAAAAGATTTATTTCCTTATTTTATGCATATGAGTGCACTGTAGCTGTACGGATGGTTGTGGGCCATCGTGTGCATGCTGGGAATTCAACTCAGGACCTCTGGAAGAGCTGTTAACTAGAAGTGCTCTTAACCGCTGAGCCGTCTCACCAGCTCCCGGGTTTTTGTTTTTTTAACACGATTTCACTAAGTACCTGAGGTTGGCCTCAAACTCATAATCCTCCTGCCTTAGACTCCCAGTCGATAATATCACAGGCATGTGCCACCATGCCTGACATAATTTTAATTTTAAAACTTTTTAATCAGACGGAAGGAGGAGGATCATGAGTTTGAGGCAAATTTCAGCCACATAGTTAACTTGAGGCTAGCCTGGGCTAGAGGTGGGATCTTGTATCCAAACAGACAAAAAAAAGTAAATAAAAACAAAAGCTCAGCTTTCCTTGTTCCTCTCTCACCGTTTATTTTTGGTTCTATTTTCTATGATGTGACCAGCTGCCTCATGTCCCTGCCGGCATGCCCCCTTCACTGTGATGGGTAAACCCCCCCCCAAAGATAAGCCAACATGCACCCTTCCCTCCCTAGAGTCTGTTTTGCCAGGTGTCAATCACGGCAACAGGAAGGATAACGAACCAGGCAGTGCTGACCCGCTGCTCATTTCTGGAAATGTGAGCGAATGAGGGTAGGCGCTTCTCTGATTCGTTCACAGATAGAGTCAGAGTTTGGGAATATGGTATAGAACACCTAAACGGAGGTGCTCAATAAATACTTATTAAATAAATCTCCTTACGGGCTGGAGAGATGGCTCAGTGGTTAAGAGCACTGACTGCTCTTCCAGAGGTCCTGAGTTCAATTCCCAACAACCACATGGTGGCTCACAACCATCTCTAATGGGGTCCAATGCCCTCTTCTGGTGTGTCTGAAGACAGCTATGGTGTACATCAAATAAATAAATCTTTAAAAAATGAAATAAAATAAATCTCCTTATAACTAACCGTGTTTTCTGGGTCCTTGCGGTGTTTGTGTGTGCTGTGTGTATGTGTGGAGTATGCTTATGTGTGTGTGGTATGTGTAGGGGGGATTGCTTATTGTGTCTGGTGTGTGTAAAAATATGTTGTGTGTGTGTGTGCTGTGTGGATGTAGGGTGTGTGTGTGTGTGTGCATGTAGGGCATGTGTATATGTGCGTGTGTGTGCTGTGTGCATGTGTGGAGTGTATTTATGTGTATGTGTGTGGGGGGTGTGTGACTTAGGGTTGCTATTCCTGCACAAACATCATGACCAAGAAGCAAGTTGGGGAGGAAAGGGTTTATTCAGCTTACACTTCCACATTGCTGTTCATCACTAAAGGAAGTCAGGACTGGGACTCAAGCAGGTCAGGAAGCAGGAGCTGATGCAGAGGCCATGGAGGGATGTTTCTTACTGGCTTGCTTCCCCTGGCTTGCTCAGCCTTTCTTATAGAACCCAGGACCACCAGCCCAGGGATGGCGCCACCCACAATGGTCTGACCCCGCCCACAACGGGCAGGGCTCTCCCCGCCCTCCTTTACAGCTGGATCTCGTGGAGGCATTTCTTTACCTGAAGCTCCTTTCTCTATGATAACTCCAACCTGTGTCAAGTTGACACACAAAACCAACCAGTGCAGTGTGCTAACTGTGTATGGTGTGTATGTGTGTGTGTGTGCGGTCTGTGGGGTAGTGAGGTCCAATGCACTCTATGATTTGAATATTTTCCTCCTAATTTGGAAAACCACTGCCAGCACAGTAGCGTCTCTGGGTCTCGGGCCTCACTGAGGACTCCAGGTCCTCATTTCCAGGGCGAAGTTACCGGGAAATCGAGCATGGCCCTCTCCTGCCCTCCCGCCTTCCTCTATGGCTCAGCGAGAAGGCTTCTTGGCTTGGTGCTGGGCTGTCCTGTCCCTCCTGGATTATCCAGTCTCTAGAGTCCTGATCCCAACTGCCTTCAGGTTGCTGTAAACTACCCGTCTGTTTGTGTAGCCGTGGATACAGGTGAAGACAGTGCGTGATTTGCTCGGCTCTGCTGCACACGTCAGTCTCGCAGTGGGTTTTCAGAACACTTCTGAATTCTGTTATAGCTCCATTCTGCAGAGGAGAAAAAGAGAGGCGCGGTGGGGTGGGGGGTGGGGGGAGGGGGGAGGAGGTTCAGTGAGGATCAGAGTCCCTCAGAGCTGGGATCTAGAGTGGGCAGCTGCCTTTGGGAGCACCGGGCCCTCTTTCCTCCAGGGTCAGGCATTGTTCCCGGGTCCAGGCTGTTACCAAGGAGGAGACAGTGTGCTTTTCTTTTATGGCTTTATGCTGTTACAGGCAGGAACCTGAGAGCTCACGGTCTCAGCCTCCTGCAGTGAGTGGCTGTGGCTTTTTAATCGCAAAGCCTGGCCTCCAGCAAGACAGTACCACCCAAACCTCCCCAAATGATGTCACCAATCGGGGGCCAAGTGTTCCAAAGTCTAAGAGGGCCTTTCTCGTTCAAAGCACCACACAGGGTCTCACTGTATCCTCCTATCCCGCCTGGAATTCATGATACTTAGCCTTGGACCTAAGGTGAGCGCCTCCCTGTTGCTGTTTTCAAGGGTCTGGTGTTATAGCCAAGTGTGAGTCACCTGACTTAAGTGCTGGTAATTGAACTCTAGTCCTCGGTAAGAAGGCTTAACCACTGAGCCGTTTCTGCCGCACCGAGTTTTTCATGTTTTATTTGATCCATAATCACTGTTCATGTTCGTTGGGTTCAGTGTGCTAATTTTGTTTTCTGTTTTGTTTTGTTTCGAGAGAGGGTTTCTCTGTGTAGCCCTGGCTGTCCCGAAACTCACTCTGTAGACCAGGCTGGTCTCCAATTCAGAGATCTGCCTGCCTCTGCCTCCCAAGTGCTGGGATTAAAGGTGTACACTACCACATTTATATACATCTAGGCAAAAACACTCATATACATAAAAACAAACAAATAAATCTAAAAAAAAAAAAGAAAGAAAGAAAACCTCAAGGGCTGGGGAGACGGCTCAGCGGTTAGAAGCACCGACTGCTCTTCCAGAGGTCCTGAGTTCAAATCTCAGCAACCACATGGTGGCTCACAACCATCTGTAATGGGATCTGATGCCCTCTTCTGGTGTGTCTGAAGGCAGCAACAGTGTACTTATATATAATAAATAAACAAAACAAAACCTCAAGAGTATTAATACCTAACAATTACTCAAAGAAAATGCTATACATCCACTGAAAGAAAAAGAATAGCTTTAGTTCGTCTTCCTCTACCCTACTCTCTCTCTTTGAGACAATGTCTGATGTAGCCCAGGCTAGCAATTTACTATATATCAAAGGATAACATTGAGCTCCTGCCCTTCCTGCCTTCCACTTCCTGTGTGCTGGGAATATTTATATAGTCTTTAAGGGCTTTGCACAAACTAGATAAAAATTGTCCGGTGACCACTTCTGCAGGCCTATTTTATGCATTTTATTTTGTTTTGTTTAGACAGGTCTCAATTCGTCTAGCTATCTGGTTAGCCTGGAAACTCACTATGTAGACCAGGATATCCTTGAACTCACAGAGATTTGCCTGCTTCTGCTTCTGAGTGCTGGGATCAGAGACATAGTCTGTTTGTCTGTTTGCCTTGTCTTGTTTTCCTTAACACCTGTAATGATGTCCTAGCAGCACCACTGTGACTGTTGACACAGAAACTCAGATCGCGGCATTAGATTAGACTCACTTCCGGCTCTGTGATCAGTTTTTGCGGGCTCTTTGTCAGTTCACTCCCTATCGAAAGGGCCATAAAGCTGGTCTCAGGAGGAAGTCATATCGTGTAAATAAGGAATGAGAGTTGCTTCCTTGACCAGACTGAAGGGGGGGCAGGGCACGACTGTGGTTTGTTTGTTTGTTTGTTTGTTTTGTTGTTTTTTGCAAGGCACCCAGACAGGTGTGTCTGTGTTACCTTCTAGATCTCTTTTAGATCATTCTGTTGTGTCCTGGGGTGCATGATTTGGGAACTTCACCCTTCAAGGGCCTCCACGGACAGAGTAAATGTTCAAAAAACAGCTTTACAGGTTCAAACACCGGGTAAGATTTTATGTAACCCAGCAAGAGGGATGCTGGGTCGGCCATCCCAGAGTTGGCTTGGCTTTAACTCACCCTGCTTTGGATCTGTGCCCATAGCCGGTCCCTGGCGCTCGTCCACGCATAATTTTCTGAGTGGGGTCCCTGAGTTCTGAGCGCATCTCTGCCGCGCGGTTCTCACTCACAGCCGGGTGCAGATCCAGGGACGAACACCTCCAACAGGAAAGAGAACTGAGGCGGGCCTGGCCTTTGAAAAACGTTTCTTATTATTGCGTGTTGTGGGGTGAGCGTGTGGAGGTCGAAGGGACAACTTACGAGATCCGGTTGTCCCCTTCCACCACCATCTTTCTCGGATTTCTCCCCGAAGGTATGTATATCAGGGAGAGCGGGGCAACTCTGCCTTCCTTTCGCTCCGTGTATCCAGCTCTGACCTGGACGCAGACGAACTTGGAGCAGGAAAAAACAGCGTGGCTGAGCCGGTCCCGTGTCCTTCCGCGTGGGTGCAATCCTCTTCTTCAGCAGTAGAGGGCGCTCGACCTCCGCGCGCCAGAGCTTCCTGCTATTCCTCGCCTAAGAATTCTCAGTCCAGGAGATTTTTTTTTTTTTTTCAGATCCACCCACTTCGTTCCTGGATCAGACTCCCCCCGTCCAAATGGCAGAGAATCTCTTGTCGGAGCAAACACTTCAAGCAGCGTTGCCAGGACCTCACCTGCTTTCCCCCCGCTCCGCAGGAGCTGTTAGGAGACAATCTGGTTCTCACAAGCAAAGAGCCCAAGGACATCGATGATACAGAGATGCCAATCAAAGTTGGCCAAACAGCGAAACGCAGGCTGGCAATGCTCGCTGAGTAAAGTGCTTACTTTGCAAGCGTGAGGGCCTGAGCTGGGATCCCTGACAACACACCGGCAGACACCAGGGCGTGGCTATGCATATCTGTAACCACCCAGCAGGCAGAGACCGGAAGGATCCCGGGGCTCGCAGGCCAGGTCAATCTATTATAAACAATGAGCTCTAGGGTCTGTAGGAGACCCTGTCTCAGAAACTAGTGGAGAGCACGATAGAAGAAAACACCCTCCACCAATCTCTGGCTTCTTCATGCGCCTGGAACACACAGAGAGCCATGAACCAGGGGCTCAGGGACCCGTTGAAGGCAGGCACCCCTAGACTGAAAGAGCCCCCGACTTGGGCAGACAACTGCAGGCTCTGCAGATCCCGTGGCTACTCTGAGCCTGCTTCCTTATCCGTCTAGGGAGGATGGTGCGTCTAATACACGGAGGTTATTGCAGACTTTCTACCACTTGCAATCCTGAATCTTGCCTAGAAGTAGACAGAAACTTCCAGAGTCGTACTGCGTGGAAGCCTGGCATCAGGATTGCCCACTGCATGAACCTTCTCACCACCATGCAATGCCTACAGCGGCTGGGACACAGGAACCGTTGAGCCTCTGTATGGCCCCAAAGCTTCTCCGTGCTTCAGGGACTTGACCCACCCGGGTCTGTCTACAAGAGTCACCCTCCCCTTCCCAGGCACTCTTTCCCGCCCTTTCCCTCCGCTACAGACCGGATGTTTGTCCCCTCCCCTCCACAGCTGTTTATTGAATCCTAATTCCCCTGGCAGAGCTGAAAGGGGTAGAGCCAGTGAGGGGCGGAGCTTAGAGACCTTAGGGGCGGGGCGGGGCGGGGCGGGGCGGGGGAGGCCCAAGAGAGCTTGTCTGCACCTCCAAAGAACGCAAACACTCCACCAGAACCCGGGAGGGGCTTATCCGTTAGAGGGCCAGCGTGTGCAGCCCAAGTCAGTTCAGAAAGCAACAGTAATTTAGGGTCATCAGGTATTGCGTATAAAAGAAAACTCAAGGCCATGGTGGTATTCCACATCCAGCCTAACTTCTTTCAGAAATAGCACTGGGGACCCCACAATGTCTCCTTTACCCTCTTACCCTACTACCTTCAGAGTGGCCAGGCTCTAGATTCCAGGAGATCTGTGAGCTGCCACCTGCCTGCCAAGGGTAGGAGTCCACTCATTTGCATATACTATATTCTATTATATATTAATATAAATTACATAATTTATATATTCGTATATAATATATATTGCTTTAAAATTTCTAAAAGAAGCTGGGCAGTGGTGGCGCACGCCTTTAATCCCAGCACTTGGGAGGCAGAGGCAGGCGGATTTCTGAGTTCGAGGCCAGCCTGGTCTACAGAGCAAATTCCAGGACAGCCAGGGCTATACAGAGAAACCCTGTCTCGAAAAACCAAAAAAAAAAAAAAAAAAAAATAGCATCTGTACCGAGTATTCGCAGAAGTCTCTTGCCACTAGGTAGGTGGGCTGCTTGCACTATATTTACACTGACTGGAAGTATGTGGGGAGCCAGGCCTGATGGCACCTGCCTATAATGGCCACTCAGAAGGCTGAGACAGGAGGACAGCCAAGTGGAGGAGGACAAGTCTGTCTGAGCTTCAGAGTGAGAACAAACCTTAGACAGCCCAGTGAGACCCTGTCACAGAAATCCAAGGTTGGTTTGCTTGTTTATTTTTAGGCTGGTGGTATATCTCAGTGGTAAAATGCTTGCCTGTATGAGGCCCTGGGTTTAAACTTAAGAAAGGGAAGGGGTGTGGGAGGGAAGAAAGGAGGGAATGACATATGGGATGTGGACACATCCTTTGGGACATCCTGTATGAGTCAGATCAGCCCTTTGAGTTGGTATCTAAGGTGCGACCTGAATCCAGCCAGAGATGTCCACAAAGACAGAAGATCATAGCCTGTTTCAGACCCACCCTCTCTGTGGCCATTTAGTGTTTTCAGTTGTGTCTAAAATATAAAACTAGGGGCTGGAGAGACGGCTGGGTGATTAACGGCACATGCCGCTCTCGCAGAAAACCGGGCTCAATTCCCAGCACCCAGGTGATGGCTCACAACTGTAACTCCAGCTCCTGAGGATCTGACACTCACGTCCTCCTTGTGCAACTCTGTGCACAAACACGTGATTAAAAATGTAGCCGGGCGGTGGTGGCGCATGCCTTTAATCCCAGCACTTGAGTAAGAGGCAGAGGCAGGTGGATTTCTGAGTTCGAGGCCAGCCTGGTCTACAGAGTGAGTTCCAGGACAGCAAGGGCTACACAGAGAAACCCTGTCTTGAACAACCTAAAAAAAAAAAAAAATTGAGACCAGCAAGATCTATCAGAACTGATTTTTATTTATTAGGGATATTGCCACTTCTTGTTGTTATAGAGTATCTTACCATGTAGCCCAGGAAGGCCTGGAACTCCCTGGAGTCCAGGTTGGCCATGAACACCTTAGCTTCTTCTGTGCTGATTTGAAAGGCACATGCCGCCACACTTGGCCAGCATAATAAAAGTTCAGGAATGGACTGGCTTGCTGAATTTAAATGATAACTTTAAAATGGCCGGGAATTTCTTTTTCTGTTGTTGTTGTTGTTATTTTCCCAGAGACAGGGTTTCTCTACCTAGCCCTGGCTATCCTGGAACTCACTTTGTAGACCAGGCTGGTTTTGAACTGTCTGCTTCTGCCTCCCGAGTGCTGGGATTAAAAGCGTGAAGTAAGCCGGGCGGTGGTGGCGCACGCTTTTAATCCCAGCACTTGGGAGGCAGAGGCAGGCGGATTTCTGAGTTCGAGGCCAGCCTGGTCTACAAAGTGAGTTCCAGGACAGCCAGGGCTACACAGAGAAACCCTGTCTCGAAAAACCAAAAAAAAAAAAAAAAAAAAAAAAAAAAGCGTGAAGTAACCACCGCCAGGCTGGGAAACGTTTTGAAATAAAAGAATCAAGAAAATGAAAAATGAAGAAGGTTACTGATCACGCCACGTGTAATTTCCAAAACATCTTTATCTGCTTACAGGTTACAGGTGTGTCTACCCTGAGGCCTTTGGATTTCATGCACTACCCTGGATAGCTATGAGTTGGGTCTAACTTAAAATATTGGAAGGGGTGTGTATGTGTGTGTGTGTGTGTTTAATTTTCTGTAACTCAGACAGTTCGTAAGCTAGAATTTGGTAGCTGATACCATCTTTCAGCATGTTAAGGAGTTATGAGCCAGGCGGTGGTGGCATGCACCTTTAATGGGGCGGTCAGATCTCTGGGTTCAAGGGCAGCCTGGTCTACCAGCAAGTTTCAGGACAGCCAGGGATACACAGAGAAACCCAATCTCGAAACACAGAGACTGACCGCGCCCTAGAAGATGTAGCTCAGCCGCTCTGCCGTGCCAAAGCCTCAGGACTGCATTAAAAACAGCAGAAAAACGGGTGTGGTGTCTCACACCTGTGAAGCGACAGGGAACCGGAAGACCAGACGTTCACCACCGTCATCCTTGGCTACACAGCAACTTCAAGGCTAGTCTGGGTCACGTGAGACCCCGTCTCCAAAAAGTAAAAAAATGAAAATGAAACAAACAAATGAAAACGGGCCCCAAGTCGGGAGGAGTCCGCGGAGGCGAGAGGAGACCCCACCGTCTGGGGGCCATCTTCACGCTTTAGGGTCCGCGTTTCTGACTCAAGGATTCAGTCCCTTTGCTCGGTTATCTGCTGTCACATCTCAGACCCTCGGCGGCCTCTAGAGCCTGGTGGGGACCTTGACAGATCTGAGAAAGGAGCCCAAGCCCAAGGTGGAGAACAAGTTGAACGAGCGTTCAAGCCCAGGTAGGACCGTGTGGCTTGGCTGCTGACTCTCGGGAGGATTATTTCCTCATCACTCCGGTTGTGTAGGTGTGGTTATTTATTATACCTCCTTCCCGTCTTCAGGAGGATTCTTGCTTCATCACAGCCTTCATCTGGGGCAATGGGCGACATCCTGGGACAACGGAGCTGAGTTACAAACCTGAGCCACCCGCCTCCTCCGGGGAGGCGGCATCGAGAAGAAGAGAGATTTTTGTTTTTGTTTTTACTTTTTTTTTTAAAGATTTATTTATTTTGGGACTGGAGAGATGGCTCAGCGGTTAAGAACGCTATCTGCACTTCCAAAGGTCCTGAGTTCAAATCCCCACAACCACATGGTGGCTCACGACCATCCGTAAAGAGATCTGATGCCCTCTTGTGGGGTGTCTGAAGACAGCTACAGTGTACTTACATATAATAAATAAATAAATCTTTAAAAAAGAGATTTATTTTATGTATACGGGTACACTGTAGCTGTCTTCAGACACACCAGAAGAGGGCATCAGATCCCATTACAGATGGCTGTGAGCACCATGTGGTTGCTGGGAATTGAACTCAGGTCCTCTTGAAGAGCAGCCAGAGCTCTTAACCACTGAGCCATCTCTCCAGCCCTTACTTTTGACTTTTGAGAAATGTCCTCACTGTATAACCCAGTCTGGCTTCAAACTGAGAGTCAACCTGTCTCAGCCTTTGGAGTGCTGGATCCCAGACAGGTATTTGTTGCCATGCCCCATTGATATATTCTACAGAAGTCTGACTTGGGAAGTCAGTTGTAGAGTGCCTGTGTAGAATGCAGAATGCCCTGGGTTTGATCATCAGCACCAAATAAAACTGCATTTGATGATGCAAGCCTGTGATTTCAGCTCTGGGAAGGCAGAAATGGGAGGATTTGGGGTCTGAGGCCAGCTTGGAATACCTGAGAGGACCCTGTCTCCAAAGCAAGTTAAATATATAGCAATCCTGATCTGACCACCCCATTTGTGTGCAGCTAAAAATAGAAACAACTTAAAAGGATGAGGAAAATGTTACCAAGGATGGACATGTAACTCAGTGACAGGCCACTTACCTAGCACATGTCCCGGGCTCATACACATATATGCACACACACACACACACACGTACATACTATTGTGGTCTACCCCACTCCAGCATAGCTGTAGCCATTTTGTTCCCTGCCTGCCAGCTGTTTCATATTGTTGCTGTAATGTGCCTGCCAGTCATTGACCCAGAAAAATAACTTGACTCAGAGCAGGGTCAGGTTGACCGCATACCCTGATGTTATGAGGTTTGTTAGTCTTAAGGAATTCCACAACCATAAGCTTCACTTGGGCTCCATCGAAATAAAGGTCAATATGAACTGTTATGTCTAAAGTAACTTGAGTCTCAGCCGACCACCAGGGAGCATCTCCTGCACCTGTGTACGAGCTCATTGTGGTTCTTGAGGTTTTGGCCCTGAGAAATGTTCAGGGTCGTAGCTTCAGCTCCTAAAGTCTGAGCTACGTCCCTGCTCCATCAGTCTTGGGGAGTGCGTTCAATAAACTATCCCTGTCTGACTGAGATTGGTGTTCATGTGGTTTGTGGGATGACCCCTGAACCCCAACACCTACACTCATACACATTCTCACGCATTGGTGCACACCCTTAGATTCACCTCTCTCTCTCTCTCTCTCTCTCTCTCTCACACACACACACACACACACACACATATTCAAACAGACACAATTGACTGAGACAATGTTAACAAAAACAATGAACAATGTATCCACTTGCATACACATCTGTCACAAAGGCATGGTTGAACCTCAAACTAATCATGCAGGTGGAAAGGGGAGACTTAAGGGAAGGCTTAGCACTAAGGCTTGCTGCTCTCGCAGAGAGAGGACCAGAACTCAGTTCCCAGCACCTAAGCCCACGGCGCGCGACTGCCTGTGACTCCTGCTCTAGGGGTTCTGTGTCTCTCTTCAGGTTTCTTCGGGCACCAAATGCGCATGCAAACACAGACACACGCATTCATACACATAAAACATATCCTATTTTTTAGAACAGTCTAGGAAATGAAAACTCACTTAAAGTGACAGAGGGAGTTGTAGTTGTTGAAATAGAACTATGCTTTCTGGAAAACCACAAACAGCGGATAAGTGGCCCCTTGGGAGCCCGGAGGAAGTTCTGAGAGTTATACAGGCCCGTTCCACTGAACAACCAGATACGTTCTGGAGCATACAATACCTCAAGATGTTACTGTGAAAATATCATAGAACATGCTTATACAAACCAAAGTGGCTCTGGGGTCACCTCCTCACAGGACTGCTGTTCCATCTGTAGTCTGTCCAGGCCGGAGACGTTGCCATTCCTGTGACTATTAAAGACCTTGATTGTGGTGATGACTTGAGAGGTGTCCATCTCTGTGGACGCTTATCAGATTACACAGTGGAAGCGCACACAGTACATTGTTGGTCCATTATGCCTCCACAAGACAGTGTGCTTTTTATTTATTTATTACTTATTTTTATTATCTTTATTTTTAAGTAGAATTAATAATATATAATATTTAATAAATAACACATATTTTATCATTGTATGTATTCTATTTTTATTACTTTATTGTTATTTATTGTTTTATTTTATTATTGCTATTCATTATTATCATTAATTGGTGTGTGTGTGTGTGCACCCACGTGAATATAGGATGATGTATCCTTCGTTACAGATGCACTCCTGCACATATGTGGAACACAGAGCATCATCTGTAGGAGCCTGTTCCTGCCTTCTCCCATGGACTCCAGGGATGAAACTCAGGTCACAAGGCTCGGGTGACAATCGTGTCCGCCCACATCTCGCTAGCCCTAGAGCTCTTTTTACACGTCTTTCTCTCGGGCTAACGCTGTGGCTCTGTTGGTAGGGTAGGTGCCCAGCAAACATGAACCCCTGGCTTTGATTCTCAACACTGCATAAAGCCAGGCACGGCGGAGTTCGCCAGTGGTTGATCGGTCCCAACACCTGGAAGGTGGAGGCAGAAGGATCTGGAACCCAAGATCATCCTCGGCTACACGGTGAATTTGAGGCTATGCAACACTCGCTCACAGTGACGAGGGCGCTACTTGTGTAAGAGCACTATCCAAGTTTACACAAGGCTCTTGGTTTCATTCTCATCCCACAGAGAAGAAGAAGAAAAAAAAGCCCTCCTCATCCGGGCATTTTCTGAATTTTCTGAGAGACTGGGAAAAGATTTTAATTACTTACAATTACATTTTTTTTTCTTCTGCCAAATAAGTCGCCACACAGAGATGAGGCAATGAGAAGCCGTGGCTTGCATATATTACGCACAGAGCTTGGTGTCTGTTGCAATAAATAGCCCGGCTGGGGTAATTAAGGCGGCTCTTCCAGAGTCTGTCCGACAGGCTCAGGTGAAGCAAAGCAACGAAAGATACACTGTGGTGCCCAGTAAAACCAGAGACTTCGGCAGTCAAGATGGCATGTAAAAGGTCAGATGCTGACCAGTGGGCAGCTGTAGGCAGGGGCCGGACAGGTCTCCAGGGCTACATCAGCATCCGGTAACTACACGTTAAGGAGATCCACCAGCCGCCCGGGTGATTACAGCAGCTTTGTTTGTTTTACAAATGCTTTTCTTTGGTGCTCCCATATCTCTGTGTGCTCCGTAAAGACTGGTTCATCTTCCAGGCGACAACACTGAGACTCAAGGCCAGAGAATCTAAGACCCAAACCTGTAGCCATGGCTGGCCTCAAACTCTGTAGACTAGCTAGCTCTGTAGACTAGGCTAGCTTTGAACTCACAGAAACCCACTTGCCTCTGTCTCCCAGGCGGTGGGATTAAAGGCGTGCACCTCCATGTCCAGCATAACACCCAAGTTTACCTCTCACATGTTCTGCATTTCGTCCTATCCAGACACACCTGGATCAAATAGGCTTAAAAACAAAAATGGACTTATTATGTACACAGCATTCTGCCTGCATGTATGCCTACAGGCCAGAAGGGGGCACCAGATCTTATTATCTAATGGTTCTGAGCCACCAGGTGGACTTGAACTCCGGACTTCTGAAATAGCAGGCTTTTAATCTCTGTACCATCTCTCCAGCCCCAAATAGGCTTTCTTTTTTCTTCTCTTTTTTCTTTTTTGGTTTTTTGAGACCGGGTTTCTCTGTGTCACCCTGGCTGTCCTGGAATTCCCCCTGGAGACCAGGCTGGCCTCGAACTCAGAAATCTGCCTGCCTCGGCCTCCCAAGTGCTGGGATCAAAGGCCTGCGCCACCACTGCCCAGCGGTTTTCTTTATCCCTCCTTCCTGCAAGTCACTCCGGGAGCCAATGATGGTTTGAGTTTGGTTTGGTTTGGTTTTGGTTTAGCTGGGTTGGTTTGGAGTTCTTTTGTGACAGGGTCTGTGTTCAGAGGCCAGACTGGCCTTAAATTAGAAATCTTCCTGCATCCACTTGATGAACGCTGGGACCACAGATAATATGCCATCACACCCTAGCCCCAGTGACATGTGTGTGTGTGTATGTGTGTGTGTATGCGCATGTGTGTGCCTCAGTGTGCATGTGTGTGTATGAGCATGTGTGTGGAGGTCTGCTGACAGCCTCAGGTGTCCTTCCCCCGGAGCCTCATGTCTCATGTGTGTGTGGAACTTCATGTGTGTGGATACACCCTTCCAAGTCGCACATGTGGAGGTCAGACGTTGATGTCTGGGTGTCTTCCTCTATCCCTCTCTACCTTACTTTTCCAGACAGGGTCTCTTACTGAACCTGCCAATCATCCTTTCAGCTAGACTGACTGGCCAGACAACATCTCAGGCTCTTCTAGCTCTGCTGCCCGGGTACAAGTAGCATAACAGCATTTTACATGGGTCTTGGGGGATCAGAGGGAAGGCTGCATGGCGAGCCCCTTATCTACTGAGCTATCATCTCCTCGGCCCCCTGACTGGTTTTATGGACACACGGTATTTCACTGGCCCCTGAAAAAATCAACAACTGTTCAGGTTGGCCAGCCTGCAGCCCACAAGATCTGCCTCGCCCTCTCCCACCCCTAACCCCCCCCCCCAGCACGGGAATTACACGTGTGTATTCCCATGCCTGGCTTTCTCATGTGAGTTGTGAATGTTGAATCAGGTCCTAGAGCATGCAGTGAGAGAGCTTTACAAATCCAGCCTATCCGTGGTGTGTTGGAATACGGAGAGAGATTCCTGGAGCCTCCAAGCAACATTATAAAAACAAAAGAAGTAGAGATTCAAGCCAGGGAGTGGTGGCGCACGTGTTTAATCCCAGCACTTGGGAGGCAGAGGTAGGCGGATTTCTGAGTTCGAGGCCAGCCTGGTCTACAGAGTGAGTTCCAGGACAGCCAGGCCTACACAGAGAAACCCTGTCTCAAACAAACAAACAAACCCAAAACAAACAAACAAAAAAAAAAAACTAGAGATTCACTCAGTCTCCGCCACCTGCCCAGGCAAGTTGATGTGTCTGCTTTTGTAAATCTATCAGCAATGGCTCCGTGTAAACTTACCCTGGCTGTAATACAGATACATTTTATCTTTCATTTCTTTTTTTTCCCTATTCAATTTGTTTATTTTTCAAGGCAAGTTCTCCCCAAGTCAACCAGGCTGGCTTAAATCGACAAAACTCTTTCTGCCTCCACCTCCTGAATACAGGGATTCTAGGCCAACAAGTCCAGCTACAGTTTGTTTGTTTGTTTGCTTACTTGAAACAGGATTTGACTATGTAGACCAGGCTGGCCTCTCGTTCACAGATCCACCATCCTCTGCCTCCAGAATGCTAGGATCAAAGCTGAGGTCTACTGCTCCCACAGCCCAGCTAAACTTTTTTTTAAGAGAGCTCTTATGTATGAGATTTAACTTGCAAGATGAATTTGTTTATTCATTCCACAAATGAATTCAATATGCGAGAACGTTAATAAATAGTGAGTGGAGCTCACTGTGTATGTACTAGGCATGTGCCCAAGTATTTGACAGGCATGTGAACAATTCATTGTTAGAGAACAAGTGTGTGAGGCAGCTTCTCTTACGTCCCAGTCTGTGTGGGCTGCTAGAACACAGAGCCACAGATGGAGAAATTTATTTCTCATCATTCGGCGAAGTTCAGGGTCATGGGGACAGTGAAGCAACCTTGGAATGAGGCCTCTTGGCTTGTGAGTCGGATATGCCCATAGGGCTGGAGAGACTCCTCCACTCCTGCACCGAATGCTCTTACAGAAGGCCTGGGTTCAGTCCTCAGCATGTGACGTGGCTGTCTGTAAGACCAGTTCCAGAGAGTCCAGCGCCCTCTTCTGACCTCCTTGGGCATCAGGCATGCACACAGCACACAGACATACATTCAGGCCAAATAAAATAAAATATGAAATATTTTATTTTAAAAAATGAAATAAAATAAAAATACCCTAAAACATTAAAAAGAAGACACTGCAAGGTGGGGGTGCCTACATTTAATCCCAGCACTCCGGAGGAGGCAGAGGCAGGTGGATCTCTGGGTTTGAGGCCAGGCAGGTCTACAGAGTGAGTTCCAGATAGTCAGATAGTCAGGGTTACACAGAGAAAGAAGAAGAAGGAGGAGGAGGAGGAGGAGGAGGAGGAGGAGGCCGGGCAGTGATGGTACATGCCTTTAATCCCAGTACTTGGGAGGCAGAGGCAGGTGAATATCTGAGTTCGAGGCCAGCCTGGTCTACAGAGTGAGTTCCAGGACAGCCAGGGCTACACAGAGAAACCCTGTCTCAAAAAACCAAAAAAAGAGGAAGAAGAAGAAGAAGAAGAAGAAGAAGAAGAAGAAGAAGAAGAAGAAGAAGAAAGAAGAAGAAGAATTAACCTTGAGTATTTGAAAACCACATCTCTATCAAACTTTTGGGGGGGGGTAGGACTTCAATATATAAATGGGGAGGAGCTACTCATACAAGACATAGTCCACAACAGTTCATTTAGCCCTGTGATGGTAAATCTAGATACAATAGAGAACAGCTTAGTAAATTAGTAAGGCACATGTATGGGTGTATTGGAGGGTTCTGGTCTAATGAATAATTCAAAGCAAATCACAATTCGAACAGATCATCAGGAGACTGTGAAGTTTGGGAAGTGGGACCTCGTTGGATGACTTTGGTTACTAGGGGCCTCTCGAAGGCCATCATCTGTGCACTTTGTTTGACAGCCTTGGCGACTGAACTGAAGGTGTGTCGGGCAAGCATTCTGCCAGCGAGCTGGTCTCACTCCAGCCCTTCTGTGGCCTGGTGCTTCCCGGCCACCACGACTCCGGCTGCTCGGTTCCACCCTAGTCTCCCTGCCTCGGAGCAAAGCCCTCTGAAGCTGTGAACTGAGGAACTCTTCTGCTCAGTTGTTTGATCAAAACCAGCCCCACTCCCCAGCTCATGGAGCACGGGCCACAGAGTGGTGGGCAGACCTTCTAGCGAGCACCACGAGCACCACGGCAAAAGCTTACTGCTGGGAAGGAGAGAGCGGATAAGGGGTAGAGGCTGAAAGCCAGCGCGGAGGGAGAGCCGAATGTGGGCCAAAGAGACTGATGTCTAGATCCGGGTGGAGGGGAGTCGGGCAAGGGAACCCCGAGCCAGGATTTTGGTACTTGCCCGTAATCCCACCAGTTCTGAAAAGAGGCGGGAGGTTCTCGAGTTCAAAGTCAGCCTGGACTACAAAGAGACACCAAATCGAGGCTGCGATTCCTTCTGCGGCATTGCAAACCTAAATTAAACGCGACATAAAGAAGATAAACAGGGAAGCGAGATGGCTCTACAGGTAAAGGCGCTTGCCACCAAGCCAGCCAGCGACCTGAGCTGGTTGTCAGGACCAACATGGCGGAGGGAGGGAACCAACTCTGGAAAAATGTCCTCCGACCTCCATACATCAACTGTGGCGTGTGTGTGTGCATAACGTAATCTGATTTACACAAGCCACCGTGGCATGCATGCACACACATAAACATAAGCAAACAAAACCAACCGAACGAATAGACAAATATCTTTTTATAAAAAAAGGGACTCTAGGGGCTGGAGAGATGGCTCAGCGGTTAAGAGCACCAACTGCTCTTCCAGAGGTCCTGAGTTCAATTCCCAACAACCACATGGTGGCTCACAACCATCTTTAATGGGATCCATTTCCCTCTTCTGGGATGTCTGAAGACAGCTACAGTGTACTTGTACACATAAAATAAATCTTAAAAAAATAAAAAATAAATAAAAATAAAAAAGAATATATATAGTAGCCCATATTGATGTTGACTGAGCACAGAGTCGTCTCTATTAATCAGGGTTGCTACTATCTTTTTCCCTGACTACCGTAGGCAATCCTTCAGCGAATGTCCTTCCAAGCTAAATTTTAGACATAACTCTTCATTGTTTCTTTAGGATAAGTTCCTAGAGCCATACAGTGTCTGGGTCACAGTGTCTGCATGCTTTTTTAGAGTCCATAAATACACAGTGAGACAAGTCCCACGCTCTTTGAAGTGCCCTATCCTGGTTCCCAAGCAGTGTCTGACGGCTGGATGCTGGTTTCTCCTGTTTCTCTGACCTCGGAGGAGCAGGTACCAGTGTGGCTGGCTGAATGCCAGAAAGCAGCAGGAAGGAGCCTTCTGGATAAGTCAGGCCTGTGACTGGCGATTCTTGTAGAGTCGCGTTCATTTTGTTAAATACAACTTGTGGCGGTGGTTTGAGGATGTGGTTCAGTCGTTAGAGTATTTTCCTAGGGTGCCTAGGAAATGGACCCTCCAGAAGGACATAAACCTGGTGTGCTGGGGAGCTTCTGTAATCCCGGGGAGGTGGAGTCAGGAGGGCCAGTTGTTCAAGACCTTCCTCAGCTATAAGTTTGAGGCCAAAGGCAAGAGCATAAGATTTGGATCTGGGATCTGCCCTGAGGCCAACAGACCCAACCAGGAGAGTTGAATCATGGGAAGTGATTTCAGGCTGAGGGCAGAAGACCCTGTAACCAATGTGCTAGCTAAACTGTCTCAGCGGGTGTGCAAGCCTTAATCAATTTGCTGGTTGATTAACTCAGGCGTGTCCAGTTAAGCTGTTTTCTATGTCTCCTTTCTGCTGGACTACGGATGTTGTCACACCATTGTGGTTGGCGGGTGACAGTTGGTTCTGGTTTGGGGAGCTGGTTTTAGTTTGGGGAGCTGCCCAGTCACAAATCCTTTCCACATTGTCTGACCTGGTTCAGATATAAGCTACTGAATTTAATTGATCCAAGGAATTTTGCTCTTAATAATTTCCTTACTTACTCATCTGTTTTATTAAGTCATCCGAAGCTTTATTCCCAGGCTGGCAAGATGGCTTTAAGAGCACTGACTACTCTTCCAAAGGTCATGAGTTCAAATCCCAGCAACCACATGATGACTCGCAACCATCTGTATAGCTACAGTGTACTCATATACATAAAATAATAAATCTTTAAAAAAATTATTCCCCCAATTTATTAAAGACTATGTGTTCTTTGGCCAGATAATATGTGAACACGGTACAGTGTTCGAAAAATGTAAAGCTGTAGAGAAAAATGTTCTCCCTTACATAGTCGCCCGCTCTTCTAGAGGTAAAGAAACCAAGGGATGGGCATTTTGTGGTTCCTGATAGAAAGTGAGTTTGACCTTGTAATTATTTTAGCTGCTAATGTGTTTGTATGCTTGTAAATATTTTCAAGGTTGTTCTTTAAAGTGCCTTTGTAGGCTTTGACCTTTATTTTTACCTTATTACCTTAGAGTGTCTGTGTGTGCGCATGTATATGTGTGTGTATATGCGTGTGTGTGTGTGTGTGTGTGTGTGTGTGTGTGCCTCTGTGGTCTTTTTCTAGGATGAACCTGTCTGTCCCAGGCATTCAGTGCTGCAAAGGCTTCTGTTTTGTTGAATATGTTTTTTTTTAATTCATATCTTATTTTTTAAAAGATTTTATTTATTTATTTTATGTATATGAGTACACTGTAGCTGTACAGATGGTTGCGGGCCATCATGTGGTTGCTGGGAATTGAACTTAGGACCTCTACTCCCTCCAGCCCCACTTGCTCTGGCCCAAAGATTTATTTATTGTTATATGTAAGTACACTATAGCTGTCTTCAGACACACCAGAAGAGGGCATCAGATCTCATTACAGATAGCTGTGAGCCACCATGTAGTTGCTGGGATTTGAACTCACGACCTTTGGAGGAGCAGTCAGTGCTCTTAACCGCTGAGCCATCTCTCCAGCCCTGTTGAATATGTTGTGTGGCACTTCTAGCAGTGGGCTTATGAGCTGCATAAGAAGCCTGCGCAGTCTAGACCGACCACATCCCCATGTGACTTTTAAACATTTGCTGATTTCTACCTCTCCATCTGTTCTACTTTGAATGAATAGCTGTACTTGACCATTTAATACTTACTTTCCTCCGCTGGGAATGATGGGGTTGTATCCTTGTAAAACAACAATAACTTGAAGATCTCTTAAGTCAAAAGTATGCCCCAGGCATACAGAATAGCACAGCTTAGCCATCCCTCCTTTAATCAGGCTCCGAATATTTACATTAGCCTACAGCTGGGCAAAGCCATCCACCATAAAAGGCAACGCACACAATGTCTCGGTTACTTGCCTATTGCTGTGATAAAACCTCATGACCAAGGCAACTTATAAAAGAAAGTGTTTAAATTTGGCTTGTAGTTCCAGAGGGTCAGAGTCCATGATGGCAGAGTGAGGGCGTGGCTGGGACTCTCCTCTGGAACCACAAAGAAAGGCAATGAGAACACTGAGACCTTATGCCACACACCTCCTCCGACAAAGCCACACCTCCTAATCCTTCCCAAAAAGTTCCACCAGTGGGGGTTGGGACTGGGGTGGGGTGGTGGAGTGGTGTGGGGTAGGAGACCAAGTACTCAAACGTATGAGCCAGTGAGAGTTGTTCTCATTCAAATTACCACCCGTGATAACATGTTGAAGACTCTAGGCCAAACTGAAAGGGAAAAGGAGTTGTTCTGAACAGCTCTGATGGAGAAAGGGCAAGGTTCAGATTTAAAGCTCATTTCCTACCTCGTGCCAAGGTCCCAAGGTGGAAAGGTCTTTAAGTTAAGCCATGTGAAGTCAGAAGTCAGTAGCAGTCTTTGATCTGGGTTCTGTCAAACTACTTTTCACTTTTCTAGATAAAACATGGAAATACTGTTTGACATGGTGGGACACACTAGACTTGTCTGAATGTGACTTTTAGCAGTTCTTACTGCTTTGAACTCTGGGAGGGAGAGGGGCCTATGAATATTGATAAGTTTCAGCAACTTCCTGAGTCTTCTGAGTTGTTGACTTCCTGAATCTTAAGGAGCTTTCCTGCAGAATGGAATGTTTTACCTTCTATAGATCATCCTGCGTTTTAGGCTTCCCTCCAAGATGAAATGTATGAACCTTAATTGCTACATATCAACTCCCATGTATTGAGTAGGGGCAGAGCTATTAAAAGGCGGGGCCTAATGGAAAAATCATTGGCTCATCAGGGTGATGGCTTTGGAAGGGATTAATGAAGTGTTCACAGGGCCCAGTTAATTCCCTCTAGAGTGAGTTGTTATAAAAGAGAACTAGGCTGGGCTGGAGAGATGGCTCAGTGGTTAAGAGCACCCTCTGCTCTTCCACATGGTGGCTCACAACTGATGCCCTCTTCTGGTGTGTCTGAAGATAGTGACAGTGTACTCATATATATAAGATAAATAATTCTTTAAAAAAATTAAAAATTGAGAGAGAGCGAGAGAGAGAGAGAGCAAGAGCGTGTGTGTGTGTGTGTGTGTGTGTGTGTGTGTGTGTGAGAGAGAGAGAGAGAGAGAGAGAGAGAGAGAGAACGAACTAAGCCATCTTCTCTCCAGGCATTGTCTTCCTGTCTTCCTGAACACTGTATTGCCCTTCTTGGACACCTGCTCCCCAACTCCCTCTGTCATGCCATCTGTACCATGCTGTGACACAGCCAAGGTGACAGGGGTGGGGAGTGTCTCACTACAGTCATCTGGGTGTTGACAGCATGCTCTTGGACCTTCAGAGCTATAGATTAAATATACTTCTTTGCTTTAAAAATTATCCAGCCTCGGGTATTTTCTTGTAGCAAACTGGAAATGGCCACATAGATAATGAAGTATGTACAGATATAAGGGAAGTGTGCTCCACTCTCTCGGGGTGTCTGTCCATCCACAGGGACAAATAAAAGGGCCTTAGGGAGACTTCAGTCCCAATATCTCCATTATCAGGAGTGAGAAAGAAGAGTGCTGACTAATTCTGCAGTCTTGTGTAAGAATTTATTTTAGGCTGAGTTCCCTGTAGGGATCTGAGAGAGGATTCCCTACGGAGTGGAAAGGGGGAGCAAGAGGCTCCCTGGGGAGGGTCTAAGAAGGAAGTTTTATTTTTATGATGTTTGTTTATTTAATGTGAACATGTAGGCACATGTATGGCATGGTGTGAACATGGAGGTCAGAGAACAACCTTTAAGGGTCAGTTACGCCCTTCCCCCATGCGCCTCTGTCTTCTGATGGGGTTAGGGAAGGCTGACGTGTCTACCCGGATCTCCAGTGAATGCTGGAGGTCTGAATTCAAGTCCTCATACTTGATCCCATTACAGATGGTTGTGAGCCACCATGTGGTTGCTGGGATTTGAACTCAGGACCTCTGGAAGAGCAGTCGGTGCTCTTAACCACTGAGCCATCTCCTCAGCCAAGCCACTCTAGCCTCTTGTCTGTGCCAAGTTCAAATCCTGCTTGCCACACCCAAGCAGATGACAGACATGCCCAGAGTCTGTTTCTAGGTCTGAGGACGCTGGATCAATAAAACTCATAAAGAACTGAGCTGGTGGCACATGGAAACACCAACAATTATTAAAGTTGTTTTTTTAAAGATTTATTTTATGTATACAAGTACCCTGTAGCTGTCTTCAGACACACCAGAAGAGAGCATCGGATCCCATTACAGATGGTTGTGAGCCACCATGTGGTTGCAGGGATTTGAACTCAGGACCTTCAGAAGAGCAGTCAGTGTTCTTAACCGCTGAGCCATCTCTCCAGCCTGACAGCTCCGTTTTTAAGAGCACGCTCTTGCAGAGGACTTGAGTTCCATCCGGTGGCTCACGGCTGCCTCTGCCTCCAGCTGCAGGGTCCCGGGGCCCTTTTCTCCTCTCCTCAGGTACCTGCACACGTGTGCACAAGTCCATGTACACATAAATAAGTAGTAAATCAAAGAAAAAGCTTAAAGCAGTTATTAAAATGTCTGTGGCGGGGTTGGAGAAATGCACTATGGTAAAAAGTATTTTTTTTTAAAAAA
Organism: Tokudaia tokunoshimensis; assembly: GCA_036184795.1. Taxonomy (NCBI): domain Eukaryota; kingdom Metazoa; phylum Chordata; class Mammalia; order Rodentia; family Muridae; genus Tokudaia; species Tokudaia tokunoshimensis. The sequence continues at coordinate 5,110,442 of BTHU01000006.1, forward strand.
AAGTTGCTTTTGAGAGGACCCATGTTCTATTCCCAGCACCCATATGGTGGCTCACAATCAGTTCAGTTCCAGGAGTCGAGAACACAGGTGGTACACATATGTACATGCAGGTCAAACAGTCACATGTAGAATAAAGTCAATCTAATTTTTAAAAAGTCTTTAAAGTGGGTGTGGCAGTAACTGCCATAATCAGAAATCAAGGGCTGGAGGCAGGGGGATTGCTTTAAATTCAAAGCCAGTCTGGTTTTCAAAGTGAATTCCAGGTCATCTGGGCCTACATAGCAAGACTCTCTTTCAAAACAACAAATGGTCATTTTATTATATAATAACTGATATGTGTCATATAATAATATGTCTATTCCAAAGCACAGGTGGGGACTAAGACGAATCACATCTATGCCCTTACTGAGTACTTTATACAGGAAGAAACGCCTGATATTTTTCATCCGTCAGGTGGTAACAAGTGTTGGGGGATTGTATAGTTCAGTCATAAAGGGAAAGTAGGAACAGGGACAATTTAAACAGCGTGTGACAGGGCTGTGGAGGCAGCTCAGTCGGGGTCTGCAAGCAGGAGGATCCTCAAAGCCTTGGTCCAAAGCCAGACATGGAGGTCCGTGTCTGTCAGCCTAGTACTGAAGACTTATTAACAGGCAGATCGCAGGAGCTGGCTGGCTAACTAACATGACAGCTCAGTGAAAGACCACAAGGAAAGCCAGGGAAGATGCCTGATTTCCTCTGCCCTCTATGTGGCTGGCCATGTGAACCTACACATGTGCGTGTCTCTCTCTCTCTCTCTCTCTCTCTCTCTCTCTCTCTCTCTGTTTCTGTCTCTGTCTCTGTCTGTCTCTCTCTCCCTCTCTCTCTCTCTCTCTCTCTCTCTCTCTCTCTCTCTCTCTCACACACACACACACACACACACACACTCCCAAGTCCAGAGTGGTGACTCAGGCTTGAAATCCCAGCATTTGGAGGCAGAGGCAGGAGGATCACTGGGAGTTCTAGGCCAGCCTGGGCCCTGTCTAACACTCCACCTGCCTGTGTGTTGAGAAGACCCCAGACCTTAAGTACACCCCCAAGTTTGAGAACTGGCACTTTAACCAAAGGGGGAGAAACCATGAAGCAAAGCAAAAGCCCAAATCTGCAGTTTCAGAAACGGTTGTTTTTAGCTCCTAGCAGGAGACAGGCTCACGGATCATTTTTACTTAGTACTTAAGCTCGATCGGTCTGTGTCAAGATTTTCCTCGTTACCTCATTGTGGCCGGGATGGGGGTGGCTCGGCCTGTAACGGGCTTGCTGTGGAGGTGGGAGGACCTTAGTTCCGACCCTCGGTGCCCACAGGAGAACAAGAACTGTTCAAGGATGCGCACGCCTTTGAGCTAGTGCTGGGAGGTGGAGGCAGGAAGATGCCTGAGCTCCATCCAGCTGAATTAGCGAGAGATCTAGGCTCCGTGAGAGACGCTGTGCTGGGGTCACGAGCACGTGATCATGCCAGGCTTTAACGTGGAACCGGGGATTTGGACTTGGGTCTTCATGATTACACAGCAAGTGTTCTTAGCCACTGAGCTGTCTCCCTAACCCCTATAAGGCAGGGGCTTGGGTTTTTTTTATTTTATTTTTGTTTTTTTGGGGGGGCGGTGTTGTTTGTTTTTTGAGACAGGGTTTCTCTGTGTAGCCCTGGCTATCCTGGAACCCATCTCATAGACCAGGCTGACCTCGAACTCATAGAGATCTGCCTGATATATATAATATTAAAATATTATATAATTAACATATAAAATATTATATATAATTATATTATATATAATTAAATATAATGTTAATATATATTTATAATAGTTTATATATAATATATAAAAATATATATATTTTAAATAGTTTTCTAAGATTTTTCAGTCAAGATAAAATCTTAACTGAATATATCTATATATATCTATCTCTATCTCTATATCTATATCAGGCAGATCTATTTGCAGTGCTATCTTGGTTCCACAAGACTTCCAAGGCCTCAGGGAGGGGCTGGAGTATACAGATGCAGGAAGGTTAACAGAGGGATCCTTTTACTATGTAACTACAGGGAAGCTGTCCTCTACGCTGGGGGTGGAGGGAGGGGTGGGATAGGGAGGGGTGGGAAAGGGTGAGTTGGAGGTGGGGTCTCCAATGTTTCTGCCCTCACTGAGCTCTTCAAGTCTGACAAGCTCATTAGGTCCTCAGGGTGAGCTTTGGCTTGTGGTTGGGACCTCAGGGACGGAGGTTGTTTACGACGTCCAAAGAAAGGAATTATCCAAACCCAAACGGGAAGAGACCTGTTTTGAATCAGAGTTATCAGATCTTGCTCTGTCTTGTGGAACAAAGCCATCAGACAGGTCTTCCCTGAGTCTGACAGCTCAGGAAGGTCACTGTCACTGCTCAGGAATCCCAACACCACCCCCCCACCACCCCCACCCCCCGCAGCAGTGGTGAAGACTTAGCTCTGGTTTTGATTCCGGCCAATGGGTTCCAGGGGGCGGGGTGGGGTGGGGGTGGGGCTTCTGCAAATTTTCTGATCCTAAATAGCCAAGTCCTTAAGATCCCAGTTATTCCCCTAACCAATTCCTTTCTGCCTAAGTCCCCCAAGTTAGACTCTGTCATTGGCAAGTGGAGACTGTAACAGGCTGGGACCCTCACATGCTGATAGGCAACTGAGAATATTTTCTGAAGTATGATATACCTTTCCATCGCGTGTGTCTTATACCTCTCTGCTCCCCCTCATCCTGCCCTGGAAGGAGGGTCTGTTCAGAGCCTACAGAGTACATTTTGATTTCCAAACAAAATGAAGCAAGCAAAACAACAGGTCAGGGCTGGAGAGATGGCTCAGAGTTCAAGAGTGCTCACTGCTCTCTTAGAGGGCATGAGTTCAGCGGCCAGCCTGAACTCCAGCTGCCTATGTCTCCAGCTCCAGGGGACGTGGTGCTCTATTCTGGCCTTCACAGGTATCTGTGCACACGCACAAGCATACACACATGCACACACATATACACAAAAAAATAAAAATAAAATAAAGTTTCAACGGGTCAACCCATTTTTCTGGACCCCCTCCATTTTTCCGGAACCTGTTACTTTTTAAAACCTCGTTTGCCCGTAAAAAAAACCAAACAAACAAAACAGAAAATGAATAAATAGAAGCCCCGAGCTAAACTCTGTGAGATTTGTAAGCAGAATTCTTTCAGAGTTCACGGGCATCTTTTGTGTTTGCATATCCACACTTCTTACGCTTCGTCTGGAAATGGCAGATAAAAGTTTCAGGTTTCCAAATATCCACGGAAACAAAAGACTCGGGTCTGACCACACTGAACACGGTCTCGTAGGACAGGACTCATCTGGAGCTGAGAAGTGCTCAGACCCTTTCGGATAGAGTTTAAAGAGCCTCAACTCAACTCGTTCCCAGGTTACACCCGGCTCACCGTCCTCTCTGTAGGTCTGGGAGGCATTTGAGTTCCGCATCCCTTTGTTTAGGTGAGTGGAAAATCCTGATGTCTTTCTTCCTTATTTCCTTGACTTTTTATTGATTTATTTATTTTTTTTATTATGTGCGTGAACATTTTGCTCTGCACGTATGCCGGTGTACCTTTCTCATGCCTGGTACCCACAGAGACCAGGAAAGAGTTTTGAGTCCCCTGAAAATGGAGATGTCTGCGGTTGTGAGCCATCGTACAGGTGCCGGGGCTTGAACCTGAGTCCTACGGAAAAGAGTCGGGCGCTCCGAACTGCTGAACAGTCTCTCCAGCCCTTGACTGATTTTTAAGGCTTCAGCTGAGAACAAAATGTGGCCGAGTTACACAAACGTTTGCAGTTGTCTCTTCATTGTGTGCCCTCGGGTGGACCCTTTAACCTCTATGCGCTTTGGTCTCCTTCACTGTAAATGGATGTGGCCGTTCACGGGGGAAAAAAAAATATCGCAAGTTTCAGACTCAGGAGAAGGCTCATTGGTCAAGAAAGAGGAGTTGAACTCCACCTCCAGGACCCACATTAAAAAGCCGGATCCCAGCCGGGCAGTAGTGGCGCACGCCTTTAATCCCAGCACTTGGGAGGCAGAGGCAGGCGGATTTCTGAGTTTGAGGCCAGCCTGGTCTACAGAGTGAGTTCCAGGATAGCCAGGGCTACACAGAGAAACCCTGTCTCGAAAAACCAAACCACACACACACACACACACACACACACACACACACACACACACACACACACACACACGTGAAGCCCTGTGAGTTTGAGACCAGTATCGTCTACACAGTAGATTCCAGCTCAGTCAGGGCCCCTAGAAAGTCGCCCAGGAGACCCCATGCTGTACCGTACTATCCTCCAAGCCACACTGCCTCCGCTCTTAGGACCACTCTGGGTCGCCTCACAGAAGATGGCTGGGTTTGTTGACTGTCAACCTCGCTTCTTAGAAGGAGGGGCAGAAAGGGTCATGGCACTCTCACCTGAGGACCCAACACGCCTCCCAACCAGTTGCTTGCAATTCTGCCCTGATTACACCTCGGGAGTTAGGGAGGGGTTAGGACAGCGGGCTCATTTTCTCCAACTGCAGAGGAGGAGTAATTGTCCCCGCTGGGGTAGAGATCTTTCATCGTGGCTGCTTTTAATTCACCCACCCCGTTGTATATGAGGCTTATAAGTAAGCCTCATAAACTAAACTCGTTGGCTTCTCAGACTGAACTTCCTGGTCTAATACCTTGGGTTTTGTTGGAATCGTGTGTGTGTGTGTGTGTGTGCGTGTGTGCATGTGCGTGTGTGTGTCTTAGATTTGTTTATATCTTCCCCAGGGAAGGGAAGGAATTTTACCAACACCCTATTCTTTTAAAGCAAACAAACAAGCAAACCAGCCAGACTCGGAGGGAGGGAGGACACAGGCAGCTCAGGCTCTCGGGCTATCCAGTCTAGCAGAAGCAGCAAACTCCAGGGCCAGGGAGAGACAGAGACATAAGGGATGGTGGGATGGCTCAGCAGGGAAAGGTGCTAGCTTTACAAGCTTGCCGACCTGAGTTTGATCCTCCCAGAACCCTAGTAAAAGTGGAGAGGGAAGACTGTCCCTAAAGCTCTTCTGGGACTGCCAACATTCAAGACATGGTCAGTACAGCACACAGCATAATACATTATAGGTATTCATGGACGTTTGTTGAAGACTTAGGGAATTCTGAGAGCTTACATTTGGAGGGCTCGGCGAGATTCTTGGCTCATGGCAGGGGCTTGGAAAAAAAATGTCCATTTTTTAAATTACGAATACTTTTTGTGCATGTGGAGGCATAGGAGGTACCTCAGCCCACATGTGGAAGTTGGAGAGCAGCTTCCAGAAGTTATTTCTCTTTGCACCACGTGAGTCCCTGGGATAGGATTCGGGTTGATTTGCTTACCCCTTCCCTCCAACCTTGTTTCCCAAGTGCTGAGAAGGGTTTTGTTTGTGTCTGGGTCAGAGCTGAGCAATGCAGCCACCGTGTTCTTGAGAAGGGACCCAAATGTCTAGGGACAGCCCAATCCCCAAAGAGCTATGGCGTATGGAGGAGCTGAGTGGGTAGGACCCCTCATGAAATATCCAGCCACACCCTCCGATTGACATGGGACCCACAGGGCTTTGGAGGACAGGAAAGACGTGCTATACAGGTATGTGAACCAGGGATTCAGGCAGGTCCAAACCAGCCCCACAGGCTTGGCAGAAGCAGGCGAAAACTGGATGGAAAAAAAATCGCAAGGGGCCTGTGGAGAAGAATCTCAAGGGAGCACCTGCAGGAGACAGCCTGAGTTAGGGCTGGGCCTGGGCCCTGGGGCTGGGGCATGCAGAATGGAGCTTCAAGAAGCCTGGATCTGGATGTGGTACATATCTGTCACCCCAGGACTCCTGGGGCTGAGGCAAGAGGATCACCTCTAGTTTAAGGCCAACCTGAATACACAGTACACTCCCAAGTCAGCCTGGGATACAGTGTGAGCATTCTGCCACAAAACAAACCAAAAACACAAACAAGCAAAAAGGCAGGGACTGAGCTCCCTGTGGTGGCTCCTGCCTCAGGTGAGTTTGCAACTATCTCGGTCTACAGAGAGAGTTCCAGGCCATGCCAGGGCGACGTTAAAAAGACCTTCCCGTCTCAACCACTATTACCAACCAAAAAAACCTACCCTCTTACCCAAAAGACCATGAAGGGACAAGGAGCGAGAGCTTTGGGGACAGCGAGGATATGAGAACAAGCCAGTAAGCACTTGGTCATGAGTAACTTCACAATAGTGGGCTGGAGCGATGGCTCAGCGGTTAAGAGCACTGACTGCTCTTCCGGAGGTCCTGAGTTCAATTCCCAGCAACCACATGGTGGCTCACAACCATCTGTAATGGGATCTGATGCCCTCTTCCCATGTGTCTGAAGACAGCTACAGTGTACTTACATATAATAAATAAATAAACAAATAAATACATCTGTAACTTCACAATGACAGTCAGGTACTGGGGGCAGTGGGCCAGGCAGCCAGCTGTGATTATTTGGGAGCACCGAGGAGAGATGAACTGGGTCACATCATTGGCTTTGACTTGGGGACCACTACTCTCTCAGGCCATGTCTTCTTGGGGGAGGTCTCTGTGTCACCTGAGAAATCAGATCTGTAGAATGGCTTACGGGGTCATTTGTGTGGCTCCTCTGGGGAGACAACTCTAGGGGAGAGTCTCACCACAAAATGGGACTAAGTGGGTGGCTGTTCTCTAATGCACTGACAGGGGCTAAAAGCATTTGGGATGTGCTCCTACCTGCCCAGAGAGGCTCAGGCTCCTGGGAGTGGGCATCGCCTGTGACTCACCAGGAGCCGAGGTGAGCCAGCCTCTTGCCATGGCCCCAGCTCAAAGCCTCCAGGAGCAGGCTATAACTCTAGATGCCCACGGAAGCAGAGGTTTGTAGTCTCTGGGGCAGCCTACAGCCCTCTCCACACCGCATCTCCAGAAGTGCCTCTGGCGGAACCAGAGGTTCTTTTCTGCCTCTTCTTGTGGGAAAGGTGTGTGGTCCTGAGACCATGACCGGTGTGCTTGCTGGAGGTAGTAGCTTCTAAGACACTTGTTCTAGCAGGGGACTGCTTGACAGCTGTCCCAGGACAAGTATTCACCGTCTTTGCCCTTTCCCACCTAGAAACACCTCCTTAAACACCTACTCTGTCTCTCCGTTTACCTCCACTGGACCCATCCGGCCCTTCCGGAAGGCCTAGTGTTGCTGGATTCAAAACTTGGATCCCACAGCTCACCTGTTGTTTGTCTGTCCTTTAGCCGCATTCTCTGTATTTTAGTATCTAAGTATCTAAGCGTCAGGGGATTGTTAACATTTTTATTTATTCATGTGTTTATATTTTATGTGATTAAAATATAATTATGTCATTTCCCCTCTCTCCTCTCCTCCCCTTTTCCCGCCCTTCCCCACCAGCCCCCGTGTCCCCAATTCCCCTGCTTCCTCTCCTTTAACTGTGGCTGTTACACAGACATGGAAACAGATACACGTAAGCACAGCCTTCTGGGCCTGGTTAGTGTTTCCAGCAGTGCTTGGAACCCAATCAGGGGACTCCTTCTCTGGGAAGACTCCTTCTCCCTGCCTCGGTTATTGCTAATGGTCTATAGCTCTCTATCTAGGGATGGGATATCAATTTTTTTCTGCGTGAACACACACATGTGTGTGTGTGTGTGTGTGTGTGTGTGTGTGTGTCTCCTGAACACTGAGATTTATGTGGGTGTTACAGGTCTGACCTCCAGTTCTCATGTCTGCATGCAAGATTAAATATTTAGGGAGTTTTCTGCCAAGCGTTGGGAGTTCGGAGAGGATGAAAGTAGACACTGGGAAATGGATGAGGTACAGAAAAATAGGCAGCACCTGGCACAGACAGGATACTCAGGAAACAGTGGGTCCCCCTCCTTCCTTCCCAGGGTTGTGCCCTGGCTCCGAGACAGACCTGACTGGCTGAGGCGGGAAGCTGAGCTGCAAGAGATGAGCTGATCTAGTCGCCTCAGAATGTGCCAACTGAGAAGTTTGTCTGAGGGATTTATGAGATGGGCAAACTCTGAGGGCGATGTGCTGATATGCTTGACTGGCATCTAAAAATGGGGCAGTCAGAGTTTGCCTTCATCTGTCGAGGGTCATCCCTGGATTTCCACAGAGTACCCAGATCCGGGCTTACACCTCTGAGGCAGAGGTGGGTGTCGTCACCAGTAGCAGCTAGCCTTGCAGTTTTTGTGCCCATTCTGAGTTACCCATCAGGCTTTGCAGACCGGGTGGTGTCAAACAAGCAGGAAGGGCTGTAATCTGAGCCTGAGGCTCCTGGACACTTCTTTGGGACTCTGGGGTGAGTCTAAAGGTTTCTAGTTGTGAGAGTATGACTTGGAGGGTACAGTTTAAGGGTAACATGTTTAATGCTTGGGGGTTCCATCCCTGGTGTAACGAAAATGCTTCCAACTCTTGCAAGGAAGCCCAGAAATGGAATGGGTGGTTATAAGGGCAGAGGCTGAGGGAAGGAAGAATGTGGGGAAAGGGATTCTGAAGTGACGTAGAGAATGTAGGGATAACCTGACTCTAGAGACATGTCATACTGTCAGAGACACACAACAGAAGGAGATGAGTGGGAGACGGTGTTACGAATTACATCACAGGGCTGGAGAGACCACTTGTTGGTTAAGAGCACTGGCTGTTCTTGTAGAGAAACTGAGTTCGGTTCCCAGCACCCGCGTGGTGGCTCACATCTCCATCCATCTACAACTCCAATTTCAGGTGATCCAACATCCTCTTCTGGTTCTCTTGGGCCCCTGCATACATGTGGTGCATTGACATGCGTGCAGGCAAAACACTCATACATATAAAATGAAAATAAGCCATGCAGTGGTGGCACATGCCTTTAATCCCAGCACTTGGGAGGCAGAGGCAGGAGGATTTCTGAGTTCGAGGCCAGCCTGGTCTACAAAGTGAGTTCCAGGACAGCCGGGGCTACCCAGAGAAACCCTGTCTCGGAAAAAAAAAAAGTACTACAACCTCTACGCTGGAAGACCAGAGATGGGTTCCCAGTGCCCCTGTCAGGTGACTCATAACTGTTTGTATCTATAACTCTACCTCTCCGATGTTCTCTTCTGGCCCCCCACGGGCATTGAACACAACTGTACAACTCCCCCCTTCCCCAATACATATCTTTAAAAACAAAAAAATACATGCAGCCTGTCGGATATCAGGCACAGCCTCATCCCTCACTCGCTATCTCACCACAGACCCGTGAGGTTGGTGCCAGTTTTGAATCTCCATTTAAGAGAGGAGGAAACAGGGTCCTCGGAGAGACACCCATACTTTCCCTAAGGCAACTAAGAGACAGGACACGATGGCCCCAGAGCGACTCTAAAGCCTTATTGCGCCTGTCACCTACTAGGTGAATCTTGTTGGGAAGTCGGAGTGGAGCGGAGCTGTACGCGTGGGAGGGACTGCCTTTGCCGGAGGGGGTTTCCGCCTGGCTGAGCTCCGGGGAGGCGGAATAAACTGCTGACTCCTCTGTCCCTACCTTGGGGTGATTACCTGGGTAGACGAAGCATGCCATCTCTATTCTTGCATAGTTTCTTAAATAACCCTGGTGATTGACGGCTTACCCAGCCCTACTCTAAATGGGGGGTTTGGAGAGCTCTCACCTCCTTTCTCTTGTCCCCCACGATCTTCCACAGGAGTCTAGGCTACCATCCAAACCACTCTGAAGGCTTGCTGGGGACTTGAGGATGCGCATCGAGATGGACTCTGATTGGTTTCAAAGCCTGGCTCTGTCCTGGGCTTGCCCGTGTGGCCTTGGATAAATGTTTCCACGGTCTCGTTTTCCAGCGCCTCGGCTTCCTCACCTTAGAAATGGGAGGCAGCTACCCAAGTGCTCAGTGAACTGACGCGGGGCCGCGGGGCTATGACCCCCAGCCCTGGGAAGCTAGGGTGAGCGGGCGGGCAGTGGGGTCCCGCCGGGAGCTGCAGGCCTGCGTGGACCACAGAAGGAAACATCAGAGGATTGAAACCGGAGTCTGACACCTCAGACTTGTGTCTGAGAAAGAAACGCGGAAGCACCTGCCGGAAGGGAATGAAACCATCTGAAAATCAAATTTACAGAAAGGAATTTTAACATAAAACCTAAACTTGGGCCGGGTAGTGGTGGCGCACGCCTTTAATCTCAGCACTTGGGAGGCAGAGGCAGGAGGATTTCGGAGTTCGAGGCCAGCCTGGTCTACAAAGTGAGTTCCAGGACAGCCAGGGCTACACAGAGAAACCCTGTCTCAAAAAACAAAACAAAACAAAAAAAAAGCCGGGCAGTGGTGGCGCACGCCTTTAATCCCAGCACTTGGGAGGCAGAGGCAGGTGGATTTCTGAGTTCGAGGCCAGCCTGGTCTACAAAGTGAGTTCCAGGAAAGCCAGGGCTATACAGAGAAACCCTGTCTCGAAAAACCAAAAAAAAATAAACAAAAAAAACCCCTAAACTTGGGGGGGAGGGGGAGTCGCTGGCGCACGCCTTTGAGCCCAGTGTTCAGGAGGCAGAGGCAGCCAGGTCGACAGAGTGAGTTCCAGGACAGCCAGAGTTGCACAGAGAAGTCCTGTCTTGGAAAACCCAAAAATAAATAAATAGATCGATAGAGCAATAGCTAGATCGATCAATAGATAGGTCTGAAAATGTTGCATTGCTAGAAGAAAGGTAAAGCAAAGATCTTTAAGGAATGGATTCTACTACTACTACTACTACACACACAAAAAATCAGAAAAGACTGAATATATGAATATATTATTGACCTCCTTGAATTAATTTACTTGGACAGTACACCAAACCCCCAAATAATGCTATTCTAACTGAACAAAGAGTAACTGCAAAAATAAACCAGACACCAGGTCACAAGCATATTTATTTATTTATTTATTTTGGGTTCTTTCAGGACAGGGTTTCTCTGTGTAACCCTGGCTGTTCTGGAACTCACTCTGTAGACCAGGCTGGCCTCGAACTCAGAAATCCGCCTGCCTCTGCCTCTCAAGTGCTGGGATTAAAGGTGTGTGCCACCACCGCCCAGCCACAAGCACATTTTAATAGAGCTTCGGAACGTTGAAATCTTACAGAATTTGTTCAATTAGAAAGATCCAACAATATGATATCTGGGAAAGCCATAAGTGTTTGGGAAATTAAACAATATGTTTGCAAAAACCCAAATAAATGTCACATATGCCCAAACAAAGTCTGCATGCCATTGTTTATTGTCACCTTATTCCTAATTCCCAAGGCTAGGAGGCAGCCAAGATCTCCTTGGGCAAGACCACACAAAGGATCCCAGGATTCTCAGAGACACTAGACTTCTACTTGGTGGCGGAAGAGGATCTGTTGCTGTCTGCTGTTATGCTGACATCAGTATGCTTGTGCCTTAGGACCCTGACCCAGAGTGCGGAGGGCACAGGTTTGGGCTTGCTTTTGAACACTTGTGTGTGAACACGTGGAAGCCAGAGATGTCTCTCTGGAGACAGGTCTCCTCTTCCATCCTGTGAGTTCCGGGGACTGAAGGCAGGACGTCAGGCTGGAAGGCAAGCGCCTTTACCTGCTGAACCATCCCACAGGCCTTGCATTGGTGTTTGATGGGGATTCAGGCTGGCCTCCAGCTTTCTATGTGTGGATGATATTGCAACATTTTATGGGATAATGGGGATCAAATCCCGGGCTTTGTTGGTGCCAGGCAAAGTCACTTTACCACCAGGGCTAGTCTGACTCTGGATTAAAGAAAGATCTGTCTCAGATTAAGACAATTCTGGGATGGGGAGTTGGCTCGGCAGTGATGAGCCCTTGCTGATGCTTGGTTCAGGCTCAGTTCTCAGCACTGCTGTGGAATTTTCTTTTTTTAAAGATTTGTTTATTTATTATTATATGTAAGTACACTGTAGCTGTCTTCAGACACACCAGAAGAGGGCGTCAGATCTCATTACGGATGGTTGTGAGCCACCATGTGGTTGCTGGGAACTGAACTCAGGAACTTCGGAAGAGCAGTCAGCGCTCTTAACCGCTCAGCCTTCTCACCAGCCCTTATTGTCGCTTTATAACTATAACTTTGCTACTGGTTTGATTTGTAACGTAAATATCTGATATGCAGGATGTCTAATGGGACGCCCTTGGAGGTCAAGACCCTACAGGTTGAGAACCGCTTGCTGTACCATGGGCTTAGTTACATTCAAGCAAAAACACTCATACACATAATAAATGGAATTTTTTTTTTAAATCCATGAAGAAGCCGTAGCAAGACTTGGAGAGGACTGGCTGTGCGCTGAAGTTGGTTAGCCTCTCATACTGACCACTCATACAGCCCTGGGTCAGGTCTCCAATACCAGATGCTATGGCTTTGTTGGCAGGAAGATCCTAGCGGGGGGGGGGGGGATCAGAAATTCAGTCCTGCCTAGGAGAAGTGAGATATAGAGAAAAGCTGCAGGGAAGGGCCTATCGGAGGGAGGTACATCATGGGCTTGTTCTAATCACGTGACCAATCACGTGACATTCTAGAAAAACTATGGAAACAGTGAAGAGATCACTGCTCCCCAGGGACTGAGCAAGCAGATAGACGACCAGGCACCGAGCGAGCAGACAGACGAACAGACACAGCTTGGGAATATTTAAGACAACACTAGTCCACGTGACGCTGTAATGATGTGCGCACACCACGACACGCTTGTTCAAGCCCACGGAACTTACATATGGAGGGAGACTGCGTACTGTCGTAGGCGGGTCCATTAGGGGAAGCTGTATGTCGGAGAGTGCTTGGTACTTTCCCATCATTTTTTTTTCCTGTAGCTTGAAGCTATTCTTCCTCTTTCTGTATGTATGTGTGTTTGCTTGTCTTTCTTGTGGTATCGGGGATTGGACCAGGGCCTTGTGCGTGCAAAACGAGTTCTACTGCAGAGAACGTTACCCCGAGTCGGGTACCGAGGACCCACGTATGTGGAAGGAGAGGACTAACTTCAGAAAGTTACAAGTAGGTCAAGTAAGGAAGCTGTCTGGGCCTCATCACAGAAAAATGGAAGCAAACAAGAAGACATTAGGGACTGTCGGGTGGGTGTCTGGGGAAGACCGACCAGACCACCCCTGCCTGTTGGTGCAGTGTCAGGGAGAAGACACAAGTGAGATACAGGCTCTGAGGACAGGTAAGGCTCAGGCCAGACCTGGGCCTTCGACCCTCGTAGAAGCATGCCTAAGCCAGGCCTGTTCCCGGGAGTCTGTGCCTGGGGCAGGTGATGCGACCTGGGAGACTCTCCAAGTCTCCTTTGAACATGCTCAGTGGATAGAACCATCCTATAATTACCATGGGGATAATTAGAAGCACTTTCATGGTCTCTTTCAACAGATATTACACAAGCTATGGCCCTGTCATCTTGGGGGTGGGGTGGGGTTGGAAGAGAGCAGAGCGCCCCTCCTGGGGGACAGCCAACACCTGAACCCTCGCCAAACACACCTGACTCCCTGAGCACTGGGGGTACACCTGGCACTGCTTGGGCTCGGAGCTGGGTGTCTCTAGCACGGGCACTGAAAGTCACCCCTAGACTTCCGACCAACGCTAGGGCTCTGCTTCATTCCAGTCTGGCCTTCCCAGAGGACTGCAAACTTGTGGGGATCTTGATGGTGACCCCGAGATGCCTCCTGCATCCTGACGGTCATAGCCTTGGATGCTTGAGTCACCAGGCTCTGGGCTTTCTCTAGGGACCATGCACACAGGGTTTCTGGGGCCTGATGTCCTTCCCAGCCTCACCAAGGGCAATTGGTTCTTGTCATAGACTTGGTGTGCTTTTTGGGAGCCTCTGCTTAGCACAGAATCTTCTGTCCTAGTGAGGCTTTGGCTCTGTGGTCTCAGTCATTCCTGCTCCATTCACCTCAGACTCACTTGGCCGAATCTTCTGTGACTCATTGGGAACCAAAGCCTAAGAGAATTGCCCGGAGGCACCTGCTTGTCGTTTCTGTTTCATTAGCGACCCGTCTGGTCTGTTTTGTTCCTAACTCCCTTGGGAGCGTTCCGGCCCCTCCCATGGCCACACCTGCTTATGGCTTCGGGCCTTTCCCATGGGATCTGAAACCCTACTCAACTCTGCTTGGAGACTCAGAGTGACTGTATCACACTTAAGGTCACAACTGGCTTTTTGTAGACGAACCTAGAATCGTTAAGGCTTCCATGAATGTCAAGAATTTGGGCTTCGCAGTTTCATCTCCCCAGGACACCGGGAGTTTGTGGCTGGGCAGATGGTAGAAGGCTAGTAACTTTTCTAGTTAGAAAAAGGTGGTTTTGTTGAGACCTTGGGTTAAACCCTCTCTGACACCTTTTCTTGGACTCTGGTGATGTTCAGGAGGAGACACCTAGAACCTGGATGGTTCCAGCACCAGGCATGGGGGGTGGGGAAGGAAGGCGGAAAGTATGCTGGGGCAGTGCACTTGGCCTTTTCATGAAAGGCTTCCCCTTGGAGAGCAGGCAAGCAGCAGCTGTATAGGGTAGTAGCCAACTGATCTATTTGAAGATAGACTCAGGGTGTGGCTGTCCCTGTGTACTTGGGCAGGCCCTGGGAAACTAAGGCAGAGTCAGAACCTGGCCTAGTGCCGGATGAACCGTAGAGGGTCTTGAATGTGCAGCTACTCCAGACTTGTTCTGTAAAGGGAGGAAGAAGTGGGAATTCTGGGAACAGTACTGTGTTCGCAGGCACAATCACTGAGCCGGAGGCCTAGGGAGGCCCTTCAGAGCCTCCGTCGTTTTAGGGTCTTTGTCCGTGCCTCTGATGGGGAGGGGGTTCAATTCATTGTACCATCCCATCTTTACCTGAGGCCTAGGTTCCTGAGGTTGGTCTTTGGTCTACTACATTTACATCTGTGGCAGCTTTCTTTCCTTCTTTTTTTTTTCTTTCCTCTTTCAAGATTTCCTTAACTCAAGCCGGCCTTAAACTTTGTGTCAAATTCCTTAAGTCAAATTCCTTGTATAGCTGAGGATTACCCCCTCCCCACCCCTCACCCCCACCAGTACTGGGATTACGGTGTTGTGTGGTCTAGTTTTGTTGCTATAAAAATCCTCTTTGTGTCCCTTCGGCCTGATAACCTGTGACTTTTTTTGCTGTTTCCATAGTTATTTTCCAGAATGTCATGTGGTCAGAAACATAGAGTGCGTAGCTTTCTTAGATACTCTTCGTCACGTTTCTCTCTGCCTTTCATTAATTCGATATAGGGTCTATGTATTCTTGACTGGCCTGGAACTCACTATGTAGACCAGGCTGGCCTCGAACTCATAGAGATCTGCCTGCCTTTGCTAGGATTAAAGACATGTGCCACTAGGCCTGGCTTTTTTTTTTTCCTAAGACAGGGTCACACATAGCACGGAACAAACTGAGCTGTGGCCAGTCACCCTATCTAAAGTAGCCTGCACCCTTCCTTTATTTTCTATTAATTGCTCCCCATTACTTTATTAATAGCACCATGACTCCGAAATAATCTTCATGCTTTAGCCGGTTTGAACAACCCATATCTCTTCCCTGAGAATATGCATGCAAGGACAAGGGCCCAGGTGACGCCTAGCTGGCACCCAACAAGGATCCGCTGATCGGTGCTATGAAGACAAGCATGTAGCGTTTTGACTTGGCACCAGGCGCCGCGAGGGGATGTTGGCTGAAACCAAGGAAGGAACCGCGCAGCGCGGGAACCCGAACGCAGCGCTCTGCCCGCCATTTGACAGTTGACTGGCAGTTGAGGACCCGGGCCCGCCGACTGATGATGGAAGGTTGACAGCTAAGTGGCAGTCAACCGCCGCGCACCGGGACCGCGGCGCGCCGAAAGGGGGCCTAGCACGCGGGCGGCCGCGAACCGGAGCCTCGCGCCGGGCCGAGCGCTCCGCGCATGGGCCGCGCTCAAGGGGGCGGGGCGCCAGGGTCACGTGAGCGTGTTTTGGGCACGTGACCCGCGGCCCGGGCTCGCCCCCGCCCGCTCCCTCCACCCTCGGCGGGTGTGCTCCGAGCGGCCTCGCCTCACCGCCTAGCGCCCCCCTCAGCCGTTGCTGCCGCCGCCGCCGCCGGCCATGTCCCCCGGCCGCCGCCGCCACCGCCCGAGCGCGGCGCTCCCGCGGCCCGGCGCGCACTGAGCGCGGGCCCGAGCCACCGTTCGCCCGCCCCGGGCCCTTGTTCTCCGCGCCGCCGCCGCCGCCATGTTGGGTTTGGAGCCGCAGCGGAGCCGCCGCCGCCGCCGCGGCTGACGAGGCCGAGCGCGGAGCCCGGGCCGCGCCGGGGCCCAGGGAGCGGGGCCCGTCGGAGTCCGTCGGAGCCCGAGTGCCCGTCCTCCGTGCCAGCGAGCCGCCGGGCCCCCGGCCGCGCCCTCTGCCGCCGGCCGAGCGAGCCGCGGAGCCCCGAGAGGCAGCACCATGGCGGAACAGACCTATTCGTGGTGAGTGCGGGCTTGGGGGGGCCGGGCCGCAGGTGCTCGCGGGGCCGGGGTGCGGGCGGCGGGCGTCCTCCGAGCCCGGGGGAGGGGCGGGCGTCCGAGCGGCGCGGCGGAACCGACTGGCGCGGGTGCTGGCGGGCAGGAGGGGGATCTGGAGAGGGTGGGCAGAGGCGGGCCCGGGCCAAGGTGTACCCCACTCTGGCGAGAACAGGTGGTAAGAGGCACAACTTGCAAGTAGTGAGGGAGGAGCGGCCGCCTCCACGGTGGGCAGAGGCCCCGCGCCGCGGGAGCCCTGCACGGCCGAGGGGGGAGTGTGTTCGGATGACCACATTCTGGAAAGGAAGTCGTCGGTAGCAGTGGGGCATGGGCAGTCTTTGTAAGGGTTGGTACTCTGCTCTAGGGATTCGAAGAGTGCTGGCCCGTGTTCTGGGGTCGATCACGGGTGTGTGTGTGTGTGTCTAGGTAGGTTGAGTCCCTGTCTGTAGGACTTTTCAGCATGTTAAGTAGTTTACGGGGTGGTGGTGGGGTGTCATGCGTCCAAGTTTGGGGGGGGGAGAGACGAGAAGGGCAGAGGTGTGGAGTGTTTGCAGTGGAGGGAGGTTGGTTGTAGTGGGGACGAATGGGGAGTGGGGAATGGTGTAGTTGAGAGCTGTGGCTTGAGGGTGAGAAAACCGGAGCCGGTGGTTGGTTGTAGGTATGGGGCGGGGAACCTGGTGGCTGCAGCCTTAAGAGGTTGGGGATGGTTTAAAGCCCTTGTGGTTTGGTTCCAGAACTGTAGACTTTGCCGTAGAGTAGGGTTGAAGGTCCACTTGGTTTTGTAATTGGAAAAGTGAGTTAGGTCTTCGTTCGTTGACCCTTAAAACCTTAAAAGTTCAAGAATTGCCTCTTTCCCAGCCTGTACGATTATGTGGATACCTTCCCAAAGCACGGGGCGAACTGTCAAGTGTCTGGAGCAGAATGGAGCTGTAACTACCATAGGGAGACAGTAAAAGAACCGGGTTATATGTGAAAACAAGAGGTGGTTATGCTAAGTCAGGAGCTCACTGCGTCCTGATGGAGGGTTAGTGATTGAACATAATGTAATAATGCAAAACGGCAGCGATGTCTACACAGTCTGAAAAAGAAGGTAACTGGGAAGTTGAGAGGAAATGACTAAAAGAAAAGTTGGGTTTTGGTGGCTCCAGTTGTGGTTTAAAGGGACAGACTAATCTGAGAGCTGTGATCAGCAGTGAGGGGCAGCTCAGTGGGGCAGGTGGTGTGCAGGACAGGGATTCGGTTTCTTTGCTGCGGATGGATTGGGAAGGGAAGGTAATGTTGGTGCTGGCAACACCTCGAGCTTGTCCTGATCCACGAGGACTCCCATGTGAGTCCTCATGGCTGCCTTGCTGGGTGTTTTGTTCTGTTGAACTGTGCTCTAAAAAGAATATGGATTGGTTGGAAAACAAATAACAGTGATAATGGGAAAGCGCTGTACGCGGCACAGACTTGCAGCCCCAGTTTGGAACTACAGAGTGATGCCCTGTCTATAACATGGAAAGTTAAAGTGTTTTACTAGGTAGATAGGCCACATACACCTTCTGTGATGCTAGTGGGCCCTATGCGTTAAGGAGACACTGTTTTGTGAAGGCCGATCATTTACATGGTGTATTCTCTTGCAACAATTCCTTGGGTCTTGACTTTGATTTAAAGTCAAGGAAGCGCCTTGCCATCAGGACCCTCAGCTCCCTTTTCCAGCTTGTTTTCAGGAGCAGTGTCCACAGTGTTCTGAGAGAGGATGGAGCACAGGAGAGGACTGGGAGGCTCAACCCCTGCCCTGTCTCCTGGTTCTTCCCAAGTAAACCAGGGCACGAGAACTTAAACACATAGTACTTGGCAGATAGTCAGTTCGAACTTGTCTCTAAGGTGGGGAAATCTTATTTCCAGAGGAGGGCACAGGCTCAGGAGGCCAAGTGATGTGTCCTGAGTATGTGGCCCAAGTATGTGGCCCGTGACACTTTGTGAGCTCTCTCACCGCTTCACCCATTCTTACAGAAATAGGGGAGTGGAAGAGCTATTGAGGACGGGTATGGAGGCCGAAGCTGGGATTGTTTGGTCATTCTTCACTTGAGTTATAGAGATACACACAAATGATACTTTAAAGACAATCATGTTTGAGTATTTGTATTCTGCGTTTAGGAAGGATATACTATGACCCTGTAGATTTGTCTGAGAACGGATCCCAGAAGGGATGTAGTATTTAAAAATAGACTTATAGCCTCTGACATGTAATTTACATATAAAACAAGATTACTCAGATTGATAAATACTGTGATGAGCTCACAAGTTTGTTATTATAGTCTGTTGACTTGTACATGCTTAACTTTTTTGTAATATTAAAAAAATTGGACCCTACCTATAAGATCATGTGTTTCTGATTTTTGTACATATTCATTTCCTAGAAAATTCTATCACTCAAGGGTCAAGGGTCAAGGGTCAAGGGTCAAGCTCCATCTATCTATCTGAAGTGTTTTCTGCCTATTCCTGAAGGTGGTCTTGTTATTTTTCACACTCGTGGTCCTGTCTGCATCACCCCTTCCACTTGCTGAGTAAATACTGAGCCTGCTCACTGTCCCTTGAGAGAGAGAGGACCATGTGTGGGACTCTGCCCTTCTCCTTCTTCTAGAACCTAAGACAGTGTCTGGCACACAGCTTCTGCCCAGGAAGCCCTGTGTGGTGAGTGTCATGGAGGGGCTACTGCAGGATTCCTGTCTGCTAGGTTTCCTGGTGTCCCATCGCATTGACAATATGGGTGTCATACTTTGTTTATCCTTCCGAGACAAGATGTCACTGTAGCATCCCAGCTGACCTGGAACACAGGGTGAAGCTGACCCAGGCCTCACTCTTCTTCCCTGCTTCTCTTCTGGACGCTGGGACAAGAAGCCGGCAGCACCGCCCCCTCTTGAAGCTTGTGAGGACGCCAGGGCCGTCTTCTCTCTATTTGACACAGGTTCCTCCAAGTTTAAGGCTGGCTTGAGGCTGGCTTTGAACTTCTGACCTCTCTGCCCCTTCCTCTTCAGTGTTGTTATGGGCTCTAGGCTTTACTCACTCACGTTATGCAAGTAGTCACCTCCTGAGTGCATCCCAGCCTCCCAAGGGGCCTCATCATGAATTAACTGTCCTCTTTACTCAGACTGAGGAAGTAAAAGAATGCATGCAAATACACAAATTGAAAGTTGAAGGGAAACACTCGCCCAGTGTGTACTTATGAGTAGTTGTTTCAGTGTAAGTACTGTGAGAAGCCTGAACTTGGCACTTGAAATCAATGCAATCTTTGTGTAGGATTGCACTTGAACCTGCTAATGGTTGTGCTTGGCTTACTGTTTCTGTAGGGAGAAGGCCATCTTCCTGCAACATTCAAGTGAGTCTCATTACCCGAGAACTGGCTTAGTAATTTATTTTGTATTTTCCTTGTGCTCATGTTTTGAGGATTGGAAAGTAAGAAAACTGGGCTCAAAAGACTATTATAAGGTGGACTGATGAGACTGCTCAGAGGCGAACTGACTGCTTCCCGAGCCTGCTGACTCGAGCTCCACAGAGCTGTCCTGTGCCATACTCAGTCATACACACACATCACACATGTGCTCATGTTCTACATACAAACTGAGTGAAAAGACAATAAAAGACTGTCAGTAACTCACCCATGCATACAAGCCACAAAAAGACTCAGTCAAGAATGTGTGACTGATACTAACAATCTCAGTAACTCAGGCAGAGGCCTGCGATCTCTAAGTTGGAGGCCACCCTGGTCTATACAGCCAGGTCCAGGACAGCCAGGGCCACATAGAGACCCGATTGGAGAAAAGAGAAAAAGAAAAGCAAACCTAGCTGTAAACATAGAGAGCTTAGGAGCGCAGGGAGAAGGCACGAGGAGCTCATGCTTATGTGAGGGATGAGAAGTTTTTGCCAGGCTGCTGTGTTTCTGTCTCTGAGATGACAGACAGAATACCTTACCCAAGGCTGTGCTGAGTGCTTGTCCTGCAATAGGTAGTTGGTAGAATCTTACTGAGCAGATGAGTGACAGTGGCTTTTGTCTGTACTGCTGTCTACTCAGACCAGATCTAGAGCTTCATTCCACCAAGGTGGTGCTCTGTCGTCATGGACATTATCTTGTGCAGACGGTGAAGAAGAATACAGGTCTCAGAGCTAGTGGACGTCAGTCCTGATTTAGGTTATTGCTATGTACGTTGTATTTGTTCAGATCAATATGATTTTAGTAGCTGCCACTTTTTCAGAATGTAGTTTAAAACATGGTTAGAGTTATAATAGATTTTACAAGACTTATTCAAACATGTTTTACTTGTAGGATAAAAAGTGCTATGATGATTTGGGTAATATGAGATTTAAGCTAAAATTAGCCAACATTAACTCCATAAATTTGTTTTTCAATCATTACTCAGTTTTATTTATTTATTTATTTATTTATTTATTTTTTCTTTTTTGGTTTTCTGAGACAGGGTTTCTCTGTCTAGCCCTGGCTGTCCTGGAGCTCACTTCGTAGACCAGGCTGGCCTCGAACTCAGAAGTCCGCCTGCCTCTGCCTCCCAAGTGCTGGAATTTAAGGCGTGTGCCAGGACTGTCCGGCTCATTACTCAGTTTTATTATGAAGTTTTGAAGGCAAAGAAATTGGAGACATTTTTATGTGATCATTCCCTTTGGAGATGACAGATGCCACCACAGAGTGAGATGTCTGTCACACAGCTCTATATGATTGCAATGCCAGTCTCATTGGTAAATCACTAAGTTTCATTGTTCTTACCTGTTTCATCAAACCATCTCGTGCAAAATGAAAGGATAGTTTGCTTTGTGTACCAGGCTGGTCTGGAGCTCACAGGTTTACCTGCCTCTGTTTCCAGAGTGTGGGTTAGAAGCTTGCATCTCTACACCCGGGATAGAAGAATATTTTCAGAGTAACTAACCCAAGTGTTGCTTCAGTTGGGCCTTGGCATCTCGACGCTTCAGTAACTTACTTCCCTACCTGAGAGCAAGTTGACCTTTAGAGAGCACTGCCATTTGTTTTTAAAGGGATTGTGTGGTTTGTTTGTTGGTTTGTTGTTTGTAGACAGGGCTTCTCAGTAGCCTTAGCTGTGCTTGTCCTGTGAACCATGCTGGCCTTGGATTCAGATTCACTGCCTCTCCAGGGCTAGTGTTTTTCAGGGTGTGAGCCACCGCTGCCTGGCTATGTCTTTAGAGTTTAAAGGTTCTTTCTTGGAAGTTAAAATGTTAGTTTTATGTGATTCTATAAACTGAGAATCTGTAACTCTGAGTTTCTATATTACACTTTCTTTTTTTTTCTTTGGTTTTTCGAGACAGGGTTTCTCTGTGTAGCCCTGGCTGACCTGGAACTCACTTTGTAGACCAGGCTGGCCTCGAACTCAGAAATCCTCCTGCCTCTGCCTCCCAAGTGCTGGGATTAAAGGCGTGCGCCACCACCGCCCGGCTATATTACACTTTCTAATCTTAAGGAGTTAGGCACAGAATGCTTAGACTTTTAACCTGTTAGGTGTGTCCCAAGGGACTTCCAAGTAACCAGGTTCAGTTTTATAGGAAAATCTACAGGTTGTTCCTATGACCTTTGGGAAGAACTGTCTGTCACCTTTCATATTTTAACAGTCACTGTCACCAGGGCTGTATCTTAACTAAGAAAGTCTCACTAGTAGAGGCCTACAAAAAATGTTGTAGCATTAGCCTGCTGGAGACCTTTAGAAAAGTTTTGATTTTTGTTTGCTTTGCTTATAGGATTTATTCTAACTTGCAGAAAAGTTGTAGATAAACTATTTTTGGAATTTGATTATTAATGGTTGGCCTCCTCCCTGAATCTAAACTACAATTGTGGTTTCACTTTGTGACTTACACTGAGTATAAGTGACCATGCAGGCAACTATCTCTTACTTACTATACTGAAATTTAAAAACCCAAGACCGAATTCTGTATTTGCACTGGGAATTTCCTGGTTTGAAAGCGATATTTTTTCACTTCTGATTGACTGTGACCTCACTGTATCTCAGGCCTAGTGTTTAGTCAAGAACTGTACCACTGAGCAGCCCTAAACTCCCACAACCACCCACACCACCACAACCACCACCAATCCTCTGCAGGCTTCAGAGGTTCTGGGAGATGCTGTGTAAAATGCTTCCGGAATTGCTCAGTGCTTTCTTTTTTTTTTTTTTTTTTTTTTGGTTTTTCAAGACAGGGTTTCTCTGTGTAGCCCTGGCTATCCTGGAACTCACTCTGTTGACCAGGCTGGCCTCGAACTCAGAAATCCACCTGCCTCTGCCTCCCAAGTGCTGGGATTAAAGGCGTGCGCCACCACCGCCCGGCTGCTCAGTGCTTTCTGAAGAGTGTTAACAGAGTTCTTTAGTATAGGAATGCTTTTTCTTGCTGACAGTCTAACCAACATTGAAGCTTTTTGATGTCTGCTTTATCAGGAATGCTAAGTGATCCTGTTTAAGAAAAGGAGAATAACTTACAATTTGCTATAGACTTACAGGTCTGGGTAGGCAGTTTACTACCATTCATGGGTTTCATAGTTCACCGGGGAAAGAAAATGATACAGTTACATTTTTTTTCATGCAATAA
Source organism: Tokudaia tokunoshimensis (assembly GCA_036184795.1). Lineage (NCBI taxonomy): Eukaryota > Metazoa > Chordata > Mammalia > Rodentia > Muridae > Tokudaia > Tokudaia tokunoshimensis. The sequence goes on from BTHU01000006.1 coordinate 5,133,467, forward strand.
TTATGTGGGTCCTTTGAGGGGCAAGTGGACTTTCCCTGAATTTCTCTGTAATGCACAGGAAAGTTTTCCACTCTTCTAACTAATGGCCAGGGGAAGGGCTTTACCAGTTTCTTATCTGTTTCCCCCACAGTGAGTCTGACAGGCACACCCACTTCCCTCTATCTAGCAGCAGGCCCAGACTTCACTCTTGACCTAAATAGGACATGCAGGGAGAAATTGCATCCATTGTTTCTTCAGCCTGGCAACACTGACCTTCCGAGAGCCTAATTTTACCTTCAAAATTTGATTAAATATTGCTTTTGTTTAAAAGAAAATACTTTGCTGGCATCCACAGCTTCTTTTTTATCTAAATATCTACACGTTTAAATTCATTTCTTAGAAATGCTTAAAAAATCTTAGAAGTCTTAGAAGTAAGAATTTATTGTAAAGAAAATTCCTGGTTAGTGCAAACATGTTTAGAAATGCTGTTTGGTACCACAAGCCCAGCTAGCCAGTTAGCTGAAGACTAGGGAGAGATGAAGTCATTAACAGAGTGAGGGCAAAAATAGAAGACCAGACACTCTGAACACTTGAGAAATTTACAATGAGCAAGGAAACTTGGAGGGGAGTCCGAGACTGGACTCCAGGATAGTGGAAGGCGCAACGGGAGCTCCAGGGGCGGGACTAAAAGCTCCAGGGGGTGTGTGTGGGGGGGGGAGGAAACGGGTGAAAAAAACAAGAAAACAAAAACCAGACTATTGACTTTGCCAAGAAAGTCTTTAGTGTAGTAGAGCTCAGAGCAGTAGGGGTGAAACCCTGAATGTTGGGCAGTGAAGGTGGAGAGGTCTATGAGACCACTGAAGAACTAGGGGGTAAGGGGTGTTTGAAGACCAGTGGGTTTGTTTTCACTTCAGAGGGACTGTGTGTTTGAAGGCAGGAGAAATTGATCTTAGAAAGAGAAAAGGCTTTGTTTTTGTTTTTCTGTAGTGTAGTGTTTATTTTTCTGTAAATTATTGTAGCTGTTATCCAAGAGTTGTGCTGAAAAATTAATGGGGAATGTTTAGTGTGCATGTCTAACCTTGTTACTTGGTCTTAGGTATGTTGCCACTAGATTTAGCTGTATTGTATTTAGGTAGTAGTCTTTTTTTCAGTTGATAGAATATAAAATCAACCTCTTCACATCTGACTTTTGGGCAAATATGACTTTACAATCCCATTTTCTTTAAAGTATTTGTTGTCTAGTTACAGGGACTTAGGTGGCCCTGTCCCATCTCTAGATATGTATAGGTAGATATGTATAGGTAGATATGTATAGGTAGATATGTATAGGTAGATATGTATAGGTAGATATGTATAGGTAGATATGTATAGGTAGATATGTATAGGTAGATATGTATAGGTAGATATGTATAGGTAGATATGTATAGGTAGATATGTATAGGTAGATATGTATAGGTAGATATGTATAGGTAGATATGTATAGGTAGATATGTATAGGTAGATATGTATAGGTAGATATGTATAGGTAGATATGTATAGGTAGATATGTATAGGTAGATATGTATAGGTAGATATGTATAGGTAGATATGTATAGGTAGATATGTATAGGTAGATATGTATAGGTAGATATGTATAGGTAGATATGTATAGGTAGATATGTATAGGTAGATATGTATAGGTAGATATGTATAGGTAGATATGTATAGGTAGATATGTATAGGTAGATATGTATAGGTAGATATGTATAGGTAGATATGTATAGGTAGATATGTATAGGTAGATATGTATAGGTAGATATGTATAGGTAGATATGTATAGGTAGATATGTATAGGTAGATATGTATAGGTAGATATGTATAGGTAGATGATATGTATAGGTAGATATGTATAGGTAGATATGTATAGGTAGATATGTATAGGTAGATATGTATAGGTAGATATGTATAGGTAGATATGTAGACCTGCCCTTTCAGGGCCCACCCCAAGTGTTGTCATCTTTAAAATGTTCTCAAATCTCACTTTATTTTACTTACTGGCAAGTGTGTGTCATGTGTGGGCAGGTCTACTGTGGGTTTTGTGTGGAGGTCAGAGAACAACTTTTGGGAGCTGGTTCTTGCTGTTCACCTCTGTATTTACATGGGTCAGAGGCCAGTCAGTATTACCCGACGAGGCACCATGCTGATCCAAATGTTGCTTTGTTGCTCCAAGGCCTTTTGGTGAAGCCTATAGCTGTTTGTTGTGACACTGAATATGTTTAATGTGGTTATTTCCCACCTTGTGACAGTAAAACTTTACAACAGAATATAGAGTCAGAGCTGTTTATTTTGTGGACCTGCATATAGTAGGTGCTCAGAATTTTATTCTAATTTTTAATTTTTATTTTTATTTTGTTTTTCTGAGACAGGGTTTCTCTGTGTAACCCTGGCTTTCCAGGAATTCACTCTGTAGATCAGGCTGGCCTTGAACTCAGCAATCTGCCTGCCTGGCTTCCTAAGTGTAGGGATTAAAGGTGGAGAAGAGGAGGAGTAAGGCACCGTGGCCTTCTCCACCCGGACTTGCATTGTCTGCTCCCCCAACCCTTGTCTGGGTTCCTCTTGGCTTCTGATCCTTACACCTCCAATGAACTAGGCAAACAGCAGCTGAGGTACATCCCCAGCCCATAGACTTTTAAAATTCTTTACTTTTGGTTTATGTGAATGTTTTGACTATGTGCATGTAAATGTACTACATGACTTTCTGGTGCCTGTGAAGACCAGAAGAGGTTGCTGGATCCCCTGGATGCAAGAGCAACAGGTCTTTTTCTTTTCTTTTTTAATCATTATTTAGCTCTGGCTACCCTGGACTACCTGGAACGCCATAAGAGATCCAAGACACCCAGAGGTGGAACCCTGTCACATGGGTTCCAAGGACTGAATCCAGGCCACCTCAAAGAGTGTGACGTTTTCTCTTTTAACTCACTCTTCGTTCATGTTTAATCATCATTGTTTAGAAGGGCAGCTTAAAGCTGTACCTTGGCATGTGTACTTAAACCTACTGCTCCTCGAAGTGCCTCAGGCGTAGAACGATGTCCTGTTGGCTTCTTTGTGTCTCTCAAGCCCCTTGCGTTTAGTTTGGCCTCCTCTCCCCTCGCTGCCCTTCCCCGCGCTTGCCTCTTGCAAGAACTGTCTTGTTTTGTTGTTGCTCTCGGCCTAGTAAGGTTCATTTGGTTTTGAGGCAGGATCTCAGGCTAGTTTAGAACTTGAACTTTAGCCCAGGCTGGCCCTGGGCTCTGGTTAATCTTACTACTAGTCTCCCCCACCCACCCACCTCCCCCACTCCCGGGCTCCCCCATAGGATCCTTCTGTCTCAGCCTTCCTTGTGCTGAGGTTACAGGTTTGTACGACCACACCTTGCCCTTGTATACTCTTTTTCTGAGGACACAAAATTAAATCCTAAATTGGTGAGAAGGAAGGAGTTTGCTTCTCTGACTAGGGTGACTACGAATAATATTAAAGGTAAATTGCACGTAACTACAATCTTACCTGTCCACATGACAAATACTAAGCTGTAACATGTAGAACATGTGACATGTGAGGGCTCCTCTGCAGCAGGAAGGTTATAAGACACTGACTGAGAGCCACGCAGGAGTGCAGGGTGACCTGGGCAGGAGCGTGAGCACAGGCGCTGTGCTGTCTTGGTCGTGACAGAGCAGTGGTGATTGCTTACCTTAGCTGTACCACAGTAGCAGATTAGGAAATGAAAGATTGTCTCCGTAGGGTTATATTCATAAATGTGGAACAGAGAGCAGTCCTAGGAGACGGTGAGCAAGTGAATGACTAGTAGCCAGTTTGTTTTACCAGTTATGTTGAGACTCAGTCTCTGGTTTGGGTGCTTTGTTTTGTTAGGGGAGTTGGGGGGCATTGCTTTTGGAGACGATGTCTTTTTTTTTTTTTTTTTCATTTGAGACAGGGTTTCTCTGTGTAGCCCTGGATGTCGTGGAACTCACTCTGTAGTCCAGGCTGGCTTCGAACTCAGAAATCCACCTGCCTCTGCCTCCCAAGTGCTGGTTAAAAGACTTGCGCCACCACTGCCCAGCTTGAATCAATGTCTTAGTGTAGTCTATGCTGGCCTTTGGTGTGCTATGTCGCTCAGGTGTCTTTGAGCACACAATTCTTCAGTACTTCCTGAGTGCTGGGATTACAGGTGCGAACTGTGCGATTAGCCCTGCTTTTTCTGTCTCCTAGGGCTGACTCTATTTTTGGTGGGTGGGTGGGTTGATTTTGAGACAGGATCTTATACTATAGCTCACAATGGCTGAATGTGTATCCCAGGGTAGCCTTGAGGGAACTCATGGGGATCTTCTGTCTCATGCTCTCAAGTATTGGGGTTACAGGTGTGAGCCTTCATGCTCAGCTCTTAGTTTTTATAGAATATTCTTTGGTATTTTACCCATTTATTTTTCCAACTTTCCAAGCTCTGTATTTTACTGTTTTATTTGGAAGTTTGTTATACTTGTTATTTATTTCAGATAGTCTTCATGATGAAACATAGTCTTTCTCTAAAACTGTCAAAAGTTTTTCTGTTAGATTCTTTTCTTTTTTTCTTTTCTTTCTTTCTTTCTTTCATTCATTCTTTCTTTTTTTTCTTTTCTTTTCGAGACAGGGTTTCTCTGTGTAGCCCTGGCTGTCCTGGAACTCACCCTGTAGACCAGGCTGGCCTCGAACTCAGAAATCCGCCTGCCTCTGCCTCCCAAGTGCTGGGATTAAAGCTTATCCGTGCCTTTATATTTAATTATTTCTTGATGGCAGGGTCTTGCTTGTCTGATGTATCAGTCTTTATACCCCCTCCTCCCAATTTGGTCTTACTAATACCAAGCATCTCTGTCACTGAGCACAACCTTTATTATCTCTTAACTGAAGGAGTTAGCTTATGGTTCATATAATTATATAATATGTATAGATTTGATTTTTTTGAAAGTTTTGTTATTTTCCCTTTCTTTTTCTATTTTCCCCTTTTCCCTTAGCATGAGTTGAGTATCTTTCTTTTTAGACCTATATTTAACTGTGTGTGTGTGTGTGTGTGTGTGTGTGTGTGTGTGTGTGTGTGTACACAGGCGGGTGCTGGGAACCTAACTTGGATCCTTTGGAAGAGTAGCACTTGGCTTTAATTACTGAGTGTATCTAGCCTGGAGTTAGTTGTTATGACTTCATATTTGTTACATTCTTTTCTCTGTCTGTCTCTGTCTCTCTCTCTGTCTCTCTCTCTCTCTCTCTCTCTGTCTCTCTCTCTCTCTCTCTCTCTCTCTCTCTCTCTCTCTCTCTCTCTCTCTCTCTCTCTCTCGTTTGTTTGTTTCTGTTTTCAAGATAGGTTTCTCTGTGTAATCCCTGGCTGTCCTGGAACTCACTCTGTAGACCAGGCTGGTCTTGAACTCAGAGGTCTGCCTGCCACTCGGGTGGCAGAATGGTGTGAGCCACCACAGGCCCACCTGCAGTTCTTGTCTCTGTCTTGGTGATTGGTTCAGGGCTCTGTCTGTGGTGCTGGACTTACACCCCCTGTAATTTAGACCGTAACTGATCTAACGAATTGTATATTTCACTTTTTAAATTTTTTTTTTTTTAAAAAAAGAGCTTGGTCTATATGTTGAATCTCAGTTGGTGTACAGCAGAAAAGTCTGCTCTCTCCAGGATGCTGTGGTCCCTGCTGAGGGAGCTCAAAGCTAAGGACTGACACTACCTGAAGGTGGTTTTGGATGGTCTTTTGTACTTGAGATGCTGTCATTTTGCAGACCTAGGCTCCTTCTGCCGAAGCTCCTGCATCTAACCTTGAAGATCTACTTATTTGCATAGCATACTCTCTCTTTTTTTTTTTTTTTGAAGTGCATGTGTATATAGGAATGTAGCCTGTGTGTGTGCAGACCAGAGGAGAGCCCATGTCCCTGGAGCAGGAGTTACTCAGAGTTACGAGCTCCCCAGCATGGGTGGTAGAAACAGAACTCAGGTCCTCTACTGAGCATCATGTGCTCTCATGTGCTCAGAGAGCCGCCATCTCTCCAGTACCCCCCTCCCTCCATTACTTTTTCTTCTGGTCAATTCACCTTTTCCTGCACCTTTTCTGCCTGGACACCGGGGTGGGGTGGGGATTTTGAGTTTTACTGGGTGCTGGCTTTTGCTGTCAGATGGCATTATGCTGGGCTTAGCTTGGGGATCAGGGTGATGCTTTGTTAAAGCTTGTATGGCCTTCACAGACATCACTGTGCGTGGCCTGTACTGATCCAGCTCCCACTGTGGAGGGTCCTCACAGAGTAAGACTTAGGGGCTGGGCTCCGTGGTGGTTTCTTCTGACCACAGACTGTTTCCAGCCCTTTGTGCGTTCTCTCCCAGGTACTCGCGAATTAGCTTGAGACTTTAAGGGAATGGTGCAGACTGCAGGCTTTCTTCCTCTGTTTCCTTTCCCACAGATCTGGAAGCTTCCTTTTCCCACACTCCTTTGTCTTCTCAGTTCACCGAGAGAGACTTTGGGATTCAGTGGTCTCTTCTTTCTTTTAATTCTTTCTGCTTTATTTTTGTATTTATATTTGCTTTTAAAAAAATCAACATGTAAAAAGATATATTTTTGTTAATATAACAAGATGGTTTTTTATGGTCTAGTCTAGTCTGTAAAAAGTGATACTTTTTTTTCTTTTTTTTTTTTTAAGTATAGAATAGTTTATTTAGGTCATGGGGAGGGGAGTTGAGGAGGGAATAGAGACGGAGGGGGGGAGGGGGGAGACAGAGTCAGAGACAGGCAGAGGGAGGGGAGAGGATCAGAGACTCAGGTCCTCATGCATTTATTTCTTTAACTAGAATACCATGCTTTCTCTGTGACAGCTACCAAATGTGAATTTCTTTTTCTCTCCCTCACTCTCTTGTCTTCCTTCCTTCTCTCCATCCTATACTTCTATTTACAGTTTGGCCAACAATTTAGCATTTGGAAAAAGTATGTCACATACATGAGTGTCACATGCACAAGTAAGTATTCCTCTGGGTATTGTAATCACAGGTTAGCTCAGTTTGGACATTATAGTTGGTTCTGTTTAGTTTTCTGTTTTGGGAAGGCTTTCTCTTGTAGCCCAGGCTGGTCTGGAGTTGAATTTGTGGCAGACTCCTTCAGCCTCTCATCTAACCTGAAGACAGTTTTATATAAGACATTAAATAATGTGTTTTCATAAAACAGAAGTTTGTATTCATCGACCCATTGAAAGCAGCAGTATCACCCGTTACCACAGTGGTCCTGTCTGTGGCAGTTTACCAGCCCTGTTTCCCCAATCTGAATTTATTGGCTACTAATAAGACTTTTTTGTGTGTGTTTATTTGCACATGACTGCATTAAAATCATGACAGTTGACTGTAAAAACCATGACATGTGACTGCAGTGAGTCTGTGATATGTTTAAGGACACTAAGAGAAAACTCTCTGTCAACTGCCACATAGCAGCACAGCACCAACAGCTGCCGACTGCCACTCTGCAGGGTTGTGATCGGTCCCTAAGCCTTAGCTTTCCTGTTGGTTTTATTTTAGGTGAGGACAAATACCAGAGGCAGTTTGGTGACCATGAGGTGAGTTCTGTAAGGTTTAAGAAGACATTGAGCTGAATTCAGTGCCTAATTAACAGTATTTATCTTAGATGACTGGTTTTATGAGTTGTGATGGCTTGTGCCATGTTCTGTTCTGAGTGCATGTGCTCAGTAGCCCATTGCACACCTCACCACTCTGACACTATTAGAAATACCACCATCAGCCAGGTGTGTGGTGTATACCTTTCATTCCAGCACTTGAGAGGTTAGCAGCAAATGGATTTTTTTGAGTTCAAGGCTGGCCTGGTCTACATAATGAAGTCCAAGACATCCAGGACTGCATAGAGAAATCCTGTCTCAACAAATAAATAAGCAAATAAATGAATACAATTTTTTTAAAAAATTTATTGTCACTACTGGAGCTCCTTTGCACTTTTCTATGGCATTAAACATTAATTTTCTGTTACTTTGCCGAGTTGCTGTGCAGAGTAGGGTTTTATTATACCTCATGTAATACTCCTTGAGAAAGGAATCAAAAAAAAAACCACAGTTCTAGAATTTTACTGCTAAACTATCAGTGTTTGCTTCTTAGATAAGCCACTGTCTTCAAGGACAGAAAAGAGAAAGGTCAGAATTTGCAGATTTTGGAATTTGGAATTTCCGAGAGCGCTGACCAGTGCCAAGCTGCCTGCCTAGTGCCTAGTGGCACTGTGATCTGAGCTCAGGGGGGAACGAGTGCTGAGTTGGGTAAAGGTAGGAGCTCGGCCTTAAAGCCTCTCCTCCCCTCTGAGACCAAGGGCTCATACCCCAGGCTGGCCTCAAGTTCTGCATGTTGTTGGATATGACCTTGAACTTCCGGAGTCTCGGGCCTCCCGTGGGATTGAGCCACTATGTTCTGTTTACGTGGTGCTGGGTCTGACTTGATGCATGCTAAGCAAGCACTGGACCTCTTAAACCACATTCCCAGCCGAAGGACATTCTCTTATCATTGGGATTATCTCTTCCTGCCTTTGTAAGTGTTCTTCTAGGTGAGCAGATGACATGGACAGTTATGGCTTATCGTGTTCTTGAGGCCGACAGCCCTCAGGTATCCTCAGTGTGTTTGCAGTATACAAAAGGAAAAGATAAAAATTTGATGAAGTACTCCATTCTGTCCCAGACCGTAGCCATTCCTATACCACTTACCAGAACATTCGCTTGACAAAGCAACCTGCTACCAAAATTTACATTTAAGGTGACAAGACACAAGTGTTCTACTGTTCTGTAAACATGTTGGATGCTGGCTGAATTTTACCATTCCTTAGAATTTAAGTAGCCCTCCCGCATAGCAGCCTAGTCCAGCGGTTACCAGTTGCAGGTAGTGTTTTACTCTTTCCAGAGGAAATAGACACCTGTGTTGACTTGTGTGTTTGCACTGTAGGGGACAACCAAAGGGAATGTAGAAAGAGAAAGTTCAAGGAGTGATCCAGAATTTGGCTACATATGCACGCGCAAACACACACAAACACACACACACACACACACACACACACACACACACCTCTTCCATCTAATGCTTGGCCAACTTTGTTTCATTTGACTAGAAGAACTGAGAATGAGGAGAGGTCACTGAGTGGCTGTAACCTTCAGATTCAGCACTGGCTGTCTCAGTCACTAAGAATGCAGCTCCTGCAGGGGCCACTTTGTCCTTCCTTTTGGCAAAGCTGTTTCCTCACTTAGGCAGCTTTAGTGGCACTGTGCTCCTGCCCCTCCCTCTTCAGTCCCTCTCTAGTCACTTTCATGGCCTCCACTGACCTCCACTGTGTTTAGCAGTGTCTTTCATGTGTTAACCTGCTTCCTTAGTGCATCTGCTCCTGCCTGTTGTAGTCAACATTAAATCCTAAAGTTAGTTACTAGGTCTGTGTCCTTCCTCTACAGATTAGAACATTAATTTTCATAAGGATATTTTTATATGCCTGTATTTTTTAAATAAGCGAGGGCTTGCTTGTTTCTGTTGCAGTGCCGGTGATCAAACCCAGGGCCTGTTTCCTGCTGAGTAAGCACTTTATCTCCAAAGACTTGTAGGGGAGTACTGTTGTAGTCTCTGCTCTACTGCCGTGAGGACACGCCATGACCAAGGCTGCTTATAAAAGACAGCCCGTAATTGGGCGCTGGCTTGTAGTTTCAGAAGGTTCCTGGCAGGAAGCATGGTGGTAGGCATGGCGCTGTAGCAGTAGCTGAGAGCCCACATCTGACCCACAAGTTTCAGGAAGTGAGGGATTGGAACTAATGTGGTCTTTTGAAACCTCAAAGACCACCCTCAGTGACACAGCTCTTCCAACAAGACCATACCTCCTAATCCTTCCTAAATAGTTCAGCAGCTTGGAATCAGACATTCAAATATATGAACCAATGGGGGCCATTTTTATTCAACCGGCATAGAAACCCAAAACCTCTGGCATTTCATTCCTTTTTCACTCATTTTATAGACTCTGGTTAGTTATCTAGTGATAATATTGAACTTCCCCAGAAGCAACAAATATGCATCAGATTAAGAGTCCTCTTCTTCCTGCTTCCTGCAGGCTGCAAATGTCCCTGCTAGCAGAAAAGTGCTGTGTGGTGTTTAGAAGCTTGAACTGTGTGTGGACCCTCTCACAGTCCCACCCCTACGGAGCTTCTAGATAATAGTAAACTATCTGCTTGGGGCTTGAAGAACTTCAGAACTATACAAATTTTAAGAAGATGGCAAATGAGTGTGAGTTAAGTGGCACAGTGCAGGAATGACGGGACTGGTAAGTTGAAAAGCCTCTAGAGAGAACCAGGCTAAGGCTGCCAGTTAGAACTGCTGCCCCACAGTATGTATTGCTGCTGTTTCTGATTTGTAAGAAGAGGCCAGGTCGTTTTCATAGGCATATCCTTATTTTGAAATGTAATTCACTTATTTACATATTATAGAATAAATTCAGCCTGGGGTCCTGCCTGCAGCCTCTTACTTGGTTTGACCTCAAGTCCAAGGCTGTGTCTGTGGCATCAGATGGGCCGGCTTACTCTCGGGTGCCGGGGTAGTCATACTTCTCTAGGAGTAAATGGATTCTGTACCCGGCACACAGTGTTTACTGAGTGAATCCTGAATAAATGGACGGCTGTAGCACCAGCGTGCACATGGAGCTAAAGACAATCTAGTACAGTTTTGACTGACATTCATGAAGAGTCCCTTTCACTGTGGACAGTAGGGGGATTCCATGGGAGAAAGAGAGTGGGGGCTCAAATGTCTTCTGCTCTGGGTTAATTAGAGCTTTGTGTCAGACAGACCAAGCATAGGTAGTTTATGGATCCTCTGGAACTGTGGCAGCTGGTGCCACAACAAAGCCCCCAGGAGCCCACCAGGGAGAGACGTGCAGAGGTGCCGTGGGGGGACTCAGCAGTTAGGATCACTGTATCCCGGCATTTGCATCAAGTGACCCACAGCCACCTGTAACTCCAGCTCCCTTGGAGTTCAGAAAGGTGACCCCACCTTCCTAGACAGTAGGACTGATCTTTCTGGGGAGTAGGAACTCTGAAGACTCAGTACTCTTGGCCCCTTGATAAGGGCCTTCTAAATATGTCTAGATGAATGGGAGAAATGTTGGGTATTACCTTTCATTCTCTTTTTTGTTTGTTTGTTTTGTTTTGTTTTGTTTTTCAAGACAGGGTTTCTCTGTATAGCCCTGTTAGAATGTCCTGAAATTCACTCTATAGACCAGGCTGGCCTTGAACTCAGAAATCCGCCTATTTTTATTTTGGGTATATGGATGTTTTGCCTGCATGCATGTCTATGCACCACATGTGTAAGCCAGAACAGGGTGTCAGGTCCCCTGGGGCAGGGTTTACAGACAACTATTATAGGCATAATGTTATTGTGCACTATGTAAGTTTTACCGTTGTATTTTTAAAATGCTGATTTATCTATCCCACTATCTAGTGTCAATCCTGACCAGGCATTGTAATGTTTATGCTAAGAATCTCCAGTTAAGGTTTTGTCTTTTTACTGTCTATTGTAAATGCCAATTTAATATCTTTTTTTTTTTTTTTTTTGGTTTTTCGAGACAGGGTTTCTCTGTGTAGCCTTGGCTGTCCTGGAACTCACTTTGTAGACCAGGCTGGCCTCGAACTCAGAAATCCTCCTGCCTCTGCCTTCCAAGTGCTGGGATTAAAGGCGTGCGCCACCACCGCCCGGCTGCCAATTTAATATCTTTTGTTGCAGCCCCCAAGACTTGGAATCTGTACGTGACCCTGCCCCCAAGTTAATTCTGACTGGTAAATAAAGATGCCAACAGCCAATATCTGGGCAGGAGAGACATAGGTGGGGTTTAGGCTTCATTGGCTGTGGGGAGAGGAGGACCAGGAAGAAGAATGTGTTGGAGAAGGAGAAGCAGCCTCAGGTCAGGAGAATTTGGGCCCAGTTGGAGCCAAGAGCGGCCCAGATGAAATATAGTAATAACCCAGGGCTTTGGACAGGACAGAGATTCTAACAGGGCTATGGACAGGACAGAGATTCTAACAGGGCTATGGACAGGACAGAGATTCTAACAGGGCTATGGACAGGACAGAGATTCTAACAGGGCTATGGACAGGACAGCGATTCTAACAGGGCTATGGACAGGACAGAGATTCTAACAGGGCTATGGACAGGACAGAGATTCTAACAGGGTTATGGACAGGACAGAGATTCTAACAGGGTTATGGACAGAACAGAGATTCTAACAGGGCTATGGACAGGACAGAGATTCTAACAGGGCTATGGACAGGACAGCTATACTAACAGCATGGGGGGTAGGCAGCTGCCCAGCTCTTCTGCTGTTGAGGTTTATTGTAAAGGTTGAGTGTGTTTCTTTTTCTTTTCCCCCCCCCCCCCTTTTTTTCTGGTTTTTTTGAGACAGGGTTTCTCTGTATATCCTTGGCTGTCCTTGAACTCACTCTGTAGACCAGGCTGGCCTTGAACTCACTCTGTAGACCAGGCTGGCCTTGAACTCAGAAATCCGCCTGCCTCTGCCTCCCAAGTGCTGGAATTAAAGGCGTGCTCCACCACTGCCCGACTTGAGTGTGTTTCTTATCCAAGAACTCAATAACCAAGATGTGGTAGAAACCCCGGGCTGGGATTTAAAAACTTTTTACAACAATCTCCTATCTCAAGTATGTATAAACAATGCTTACCGCTTATTCTCTGATTTGTCAATAAAAGATAGGAAAGCCAATAACTAGACTATAGAGAATATAGGGCAGGATTCTTCTGCCAGCCATAGGAGGGAAGGAAAGGGAGGGAGGAAAAGAAGGGAGGAAGAGAAGAAGAGAGAGTTTGCCACAAGGAAGGAGTCCAGGGAGACATCATGGGAGAACACACCTGAAGTCCAGAGAGCCAGATCAATAAACAAATGCAAGTGTGGGGAGGGGGAGGGAGGGAGAGGTGTCTTGGCTAGGAGGTAGCAGGTTAGATTAGAGGATTAGAATAGAATTATAATGCCTAGTTATTGTGCTTTTAAGTTGTAAATAAATCCTGGTCTCTCTGTGTTGTTATTGGGGAGCTAGCTAGGATAAAGAAAAACAGCCGGTGTTTTAATTTACTCCATACATTTTTATCAATATTCATTGTTACAGACTATTAGCTGCCATGTGGGTTCTGGGATCTGAACCTGGGTCCTCTGAAAGAGCAGTCAGTGCTTCTGACTTCTGAGCCAGCTCTCCAGCCCCCAGTGTTGAGCAATTCTGACCAATGAAACATTGCTTCCTCAGCAACAAATGCTCAGAAATGGGCCCTGTATCAGCCCTCAACTGTGCTGATCTTCCTAGGACAGAAAATCCTTTCCGCTTCGGCCTTCAGACATTTCCAGGGCTCCTGGAAACCCCTTTAGGACTGTTCTTCACAAAAAGGTAAGGATTCCTTGTAGAGTCTGTACCGATTTCTACCTACAATCTGGCTAAAAAGGACAGTGGCCTACCCTCCCCGGTGACCCATGATCACCCTGTTCATTAGAGCCCTGTATGAGTCCTGAGTTTTGTGGTTATTCTAGCGAGCGTCTGTCCTGCTAATCTGAAAAGAAGTTTAAGGTGACCCTGTGATTCCAAAGTTGATTTAAGATTTAAGGCCCCTGCCAAGGAGAAATTGTAAAGTCTAGATGTTGAACCCCCGTCTTCTATCTCATAGAGCTCATAGGGCTCACAGGGGGCTGGGCTCTGGAGCTGAGGATGGTACTACAGTATGGGCAAAGTGAAGCCAGACAGGGTCAGACAACTCAAGGCCCCTGTGGCCGTAGAAACCAAGCTTTTCCTGAGTAAATGGCACCCTGCTGTGTTAGAGACGGCCAGTCAGTGTCACGCCCAAACTCAGCTCCCAGTCAAGTGAGCATAGCATTTGAGAGCAGATGTCAAGAGCTAGGTGGAAGCTGGGCAGTGGTGACTCACATCTAAACTCATCCCAGTACTTAGGAGGCAGAATCGGGTGACCCTCTGTGAGCTCAAGGCCAGCCTGGTCTACAGAGTGAGTTCCAGGACAGCCAGAGCTATTACACAGAGAAGCCTGTCTTGATAAACAAAACAAGGGACTGGAGAGATGGCTCAGCGGGTAAGAGCACCGACCTGACTGCTCTTCCAGAGGTCCTGAGTTCAAATATCAGCAACTACATGGTGGCTCACAACCACCTGTAATTAGATCTAATGCCTTCTTCTGGTATGTCTGAAGAGAGCTACAGTGTACTCATTAAATAAAATAAATCTTTAAAAGAAAAACAAAACAAATAAGAGGTGGCGGTAGGAGGCTCCTGAAAACAGCCTTGGGCACACATTCCAGTTATGCCCAACAAAGTTGATTGTGGCAAACTCATCTATGTGTGTCTTTGCTCTCGACTTCCTTATTTACAAGGGAGGCTGTAATAGTCCTTATTTTTTAGGAGCAGTTTAGAGATTAAAGTGAGGAGCTATATTCACAGTATATAGTGTGGCATTAGACACTTGATCCAAGATTCTAGCAGCCAATTAGCCTTTCCCTGAGACCAGAACTTTGTCAGCCTTGGTATTGTTAATATCTGGACTAGAAGGTTGTTTTTGTTTGTTTTGTTTTTTTGTTATTGTGAGCTGACCTGTGCCTTAAAAGGTATTGTCAAAGGTACAGCAGGATAAATTTGAAGATTTGAATTGGTGTTATTTGCAATAGTACGGTCACATAGACCTCACACAAAATGAGTGTTCCCGTGTGCTAAGCAGAGGATGTTGGTTTAATAGATCAGAGAGGCTGAAAGAAATAAAATCACAGGGACAAAACGAAACAAGTTGATCCTTTCTTGCTCTTTTTTTTTTGGTTTTTCGAGACAGGGTTTCTCTGTGTAGCCTTGGCTGTCCTGGAACTCACTCTGTAGACCAGGCTGGCCTCGAACTCAGAAATCCTCCTGCCTCTGCCTCCCAAGTGCTGGGATTAAAGGCGTGCGCCACCACCGCCCGGCTAAGTTGATCCTTTCTTTGGAGGGGGTTGTGGGTGACAGGAAGACAGCAGTAGGAGAAGAGTGGCTGATGAACCCTGGACTAGTTTTTGTAAAGGCAGAAGCAGAGAGGACTTCGTCTTTATGCCATCGAAACTGGCCTGTCACCTAGGAAAGTCACATACTTCGTTTTTGTTTGGTAAGGAGGAACTTCTGTATGAATGACCCCCATCTTCATTTGCATTGTGGGCTTTTAAGGTCTAATGCAGGAGCTTCGTGTGTGTATACACGCTCTATGAATAGATGCAGCCCAGAGACAGACTGTAGGGAGTCCTGAGCTTGTACATGGTATTTAAGGTAATGGGTCCAATGAGATCATGACCAAAGGAAGGATATGTGGAGGTGGAGAGAGGTGATGCTTATTCAGTTTGCACTTTCTTCTGTATATTGACTGAGGCCAGGCTTTGAACAAGTACAAAGTACAGATGGACTTGGCAGCCTCCCAAGAGAAGTCCCATTCCCTATCATAAAGGTTAATCCTGACCATGGGTCAGCTGAGTTGGCTAGGAGCCTTGGAGGTAGGTAAAGCACACTTCGGGGTGTGTCTGAGGTTGATGTAAAGATCCTGGACTCTGACCTGATTCATGGAGTGCTCCCTTGGTAGCACTAAGGTGACAATAGGAACACAGGCTTTTGAGGCAGGGTGTTACCTGGGATGTGTGTGTCTTACCCCCTTCTGTACTCCTAACTCTGCTTCCTGTCTACCACGGAGTGAGCAGCTTGTCTCTGGCACCGGCACCATCCATCAGGCTGTGCCCAGGCACAGAGCCTAGTCACTCTGCACTGAGATCCCTGAGCCTGGGAGCCAGAGCAGCTTCCTCCTTTCAGTTGCTTTCCTCAGGTGTTTAGCTGCATCTTTTGACCGACTGCTGGGCACAAGGTGTCCGTCTAGGCCCTGAAGACACAAAGGAGCGAGCAGCGAGGCTCTTCCTGGAGGGCGCAGCCATTGAACTAAGGCAACACAGGAAGTGATTTGATAAAGAGTGCGCGGCAGAGCCCTGAGGAGTCTTATGGGAGCCTGGTTAAGTCATATAGACCTCACCCTGAGGTAGAGTGACCCTCAAAGGTTTTATGTGGCTGACCAAATGGCCACTGAGCAGGCTCGGTTTCAAAGGGCACCACAGTGCCCGTGAAGAGGTTCTTAGGCTTATGTCTCTTCCTTAGTTCCTCTATTTTATACGTGCGTTTTCAGGCTGTATATGGCGGTACCTGCCTGTAATCCTAACACTAGGGATATAGGAGGGTCAGCGTCAGCCGCATAGAGTTCAGGGTCGGTGTGGGCTATGGTGTGAGGCCTGTCTAAAAACCTTAAATCAGACAGATAAACAAGAACACGTGTGTTGATAGAGCCTCAGTTGGGAGGGAGGGAGGGATGCATGGAGTTGTTGTTCTTGGTAAGTTAGAACTCCGCGTACTCCACACATTTGTCATTGGGGATCCTAAAGTCAGCGTAAGGCCAGAGAGAACAGTCATGTTTCTTCTGCGGTTCTTGGTACAGCCTCATCTTATTAGCTGATACTAAAGCCTCTGTGAGCATATTTTGTTTGAGTTTGTGTAAATCATCACCCTTCCTGGTCGTAGGGTCTTTACCACCAGGTCACAAAGAAGAAATAAGGAATTAGTGCGCTAGCGGGCCTGTTCTCAGACATGGTGTCGCTCGCCCGTTGTGCCTGGGAACCTTTTGTGGGTACATCACCAGGGTTCTTTTAGTGTTTCCTTATGTAGCCCTATGGGGCCTGAAACTTGCTGTGTAGATCAGGCTAGCTTTGAACTTAAAGAGAGACACCTGCCTCTGCCTTCTCAGTTTTGAGATTAAAGGTGTATGCCACTATGCCCAGCAACAATTATAAAAATAATAAACATACACAGGAGATGATATGGAGAAATGGGAACAATGCATAATAAATGCTGACTGTGCAGAGGTGACCGTTAACGTGCTTTAGGTCTCGTTTTCTGTGTCTGTGTCTGAAGTCATGATGTCTGTAATTTCATAGTTTGTTGTCTATTGTTTCTATTATTTTTAAGCTTTCTCCAATGTGAGTTTATAATAGTTTTTAATAGTTCATAAAAGTTTTCCACCTGTTTATTTTTGAAATAATCCTTTGTGTTAAACGTTTACATTTTTCCAGCTTTTTGGTATTATAAATATTACATATGGGTATATAATATTCCCTCAAAGATAAAAAGAGCCCCTATTTTAGTGTCTATAGTTGCTCACTATATAAAAGCCATACATTGAAGGAATTTAGAGCCTGAAGGCAGAGATCCTGGTAATCTCACAACTCACAGATAATTGAGATAATTATTTATAACTTTGTATATAAAGAGACTCTTACATGTATGTACCCATGGCGGCCAGAGGTCTGATCTTACTGTTTGAGACAATCTCTCACTGAGCCCGGGAATTACTGATCTGCTAGAGTGGCCGACCAGTGATTCCCTAGGGAATCCACCTGTTCCCACCACTGCACCTGCCTTTGATGTGGCTTCTGCTAGGATTTGAACTCAGGCACTCACGCTTGCATATCTCCCCATTTACAAAATGGCTGATTTTAGGTTTTACTCTCTCGATAATGTGATAAATTACTCCATTCTTTTAGTGATCTTTTGCAAATACCTCCACCTTACATGATCACCTGCATCTGTTTGCAGCCTCTGCCCCCCTTCCAATACAGATGGTTCGTGATCTGTCTAGGTCTTCACTCTGGTACCGAGTCTGTCTTCTCCTGTGATCATCTTTTCTTGCTCTGCTATATTGCTCCAACAACAGTGGTTTCAGGAGTGAGCTGGCTGAGGCAACAGGAAGACACATATTACAGAAAAGCTGGACTCCAATGGGCCCTGTGCTCTTACAGAGGTGCACCAGCAGTACGGTAGCATGGTGTGTGTGTGTGTGTGTGTGTGTGAGAGAGAGAGAGACAGACAGACAGACAGACAGACAGCCTGCATGCATCTTATGTATCTTGGTGAGGAGCAGTCTTGTGGGAGGAGGAAGCTGTGGCGATTCTTTATGCACCCAGGGGAAGACCACTGCCGTGGGTCTGAGGCCATGCTCATGTCCTGAATGCTCATTCAAAACTGGGTTTACTCGATCCCCACACTCTTAACAAGATTTCCCCTTAATAGCAGACTATTCCCCTACAAAGATGTTAAATACTCTTTTCAGATGCTTCTTACCTACACATTCTCCATCTCATACTGTCCCAGCTCTGTCAAGAGCTGTCTGTACTCACTGTCTTCTTCCATTCTGTTTAACCCACTGTACCAAAACAGTTTCTCAAAGTCACTAGGGACCGACCACTGTGCTCTAAGCATAATTGGTCTGTGTATTGGTGTACTTGTTCATAGTTGGCTGTTTTTCTTTAAGAAGCTTGTTGGGGGGCTGCAGTTATGGCTTAGTGGTTAAGAACACCGATTGCTCTTCCAGAGACCCAGGCTCAATTCTGGCACCCACATGGAAGCTCACAATTGTCTGTAACTCTAGTTCCAGGGAATCCAGTGCCCTCACACAGGCACACATGCTGGCCAAAGCAGAAATGAGCATTTAAAGAGGGGTGGGGGGTGGGGGGGAGAAGGAGGAGGAGCAGGGGCAGCAGCAGCAGCTTGTTGGGGGTCTCTGCTTGGCTTCCAGGATCCCACGTTCTCTCCTGTGTCACTGGCTGCACCTCCCCTCCTCTATCTACTGCTTCTCCAACTCTTCTCTCTAAGCCCGCTGACCACATTTCTCCTAAATGTCTCCCTGTTGTCCGTTCCATGGCCATAGCGTCCCTGTGCTCACCGCCTTATTTGCGGTCTACCCCAGACGTAGCCCTAGGTTGCTCATCCTGTACCTCCATCTTCGGTAAAACACTCTGGGGTAATAACCATCCCAGACTTAATCCCCTTTAACCAAACCTACCTCTAGGGAGGCAGAGGCAGAGGCAGGTCGATCTCTGAGTTGGAGGCTGGCTTGCTCTACAAGTCAGGTTTTAGGCCAGCCAGGGCTGCATAGTGAGATCCTGTCTCAAAAGTGAAGCCGAATACCTGACATCCCGGTGCTTTTGAGCCCCAAGCCTCTGCTGCCACAACTCCCACTGTTGGGAGACAAAGAGAAAGACGTTCTTTTTACTTGTTTAGCTGATTTGTAAAGAGTCTTTGAAATAAATGGGATTATTTTTGTTTGTTTTAAATTCCACTTCTTATTGTTTCTTGAAGACACAGTAAAGTTTTCCTATAGAGAGATTTTAAAGTTTAATCTATAAGAAAAGTTAAAAGGTACTGTAAGTGAAGTGTGGGAATGGCCAGGCTTTCCCTCCATCTGTGACTTAGAAGGGAAAGTCTTACTAAGTCTGCTCTGATACTCCTCTCCTTCCTGGACACACTAGACGGTCGCCATCAGGTGTGCCCTGTGTGCTTTTTCCTTCTGTACTGTCCCCTCTCTTTGATAAGAAGCATCACCAGCAACTTACATACACCGGAAATCCTGGTGTGCTGTAATTCATATCATTATATTTCTTAGACATAATTACTATAAGAATGTTGTACTGTAGTAATCGTCATTTGAGCTAGCCAAAATCTATTATGCCCAGAGCATAGTTTTCCTGTTTCGGAAACACTGGACCAGTACGGATCTTTAAAAGGACTGACAAGAAGCTCAAGTCTCCATTCAGTCACATAGGATGATTCCTGAACACTGTGGCTTCTATATTTTACGTAGGTTTAATTTAAAACTATTTTGAATCTTAGAAATATTTTTAGTATTATTAAACATTTTTTTGTCTCAATAAAACATATTTGTTTGACTGTTACAGCCTCAGTAACATCTAAGGCCCTTCCCGTTAGTTACTGTTTCATTGGTGGGTAAGGGTGTATTAAAAAGGACAAACTGCCTTTTAGCATATCCGTACGCCGTCACACCACATGTGCATGATGTACGCAGTGTCAGTGTCAGAGGACAGTTGTGAACGCAGCTTTCTCCTCCTTTACTTGGGTTGGACTCAGCCAGTCCTAGTCGGGCTGGCCCAGTGAGCGCCACGCTCTTCTCCACATTCTGTGTCAGTGCATAGATAAAACTGGATTTGATTGCATCCTACTACTAGAATATACAATTTACAAATACCAGCAAACTTTGCTGGTTTCCTCAGCATTCTAAAAGAATGTAGGGGTGGATTATACTTAATCTCACACCCTGTCACTGATTTTTTTTCTGTTTTGCTTAGATATATTTTATTAGTATGTTTGAGGATACAGTATACAGTGTATTTCATATTCACTCCTCATCTCTCCCCCAACTCCTTCCAGATCCTCCATCTTCTTACCCCGCCAACTTGGTATCCCCCCCCCCATTTTTAAAATACTGCTCATTTACCCATGGTATACTACGGTGTGGTTGACTTATGGGGGTCACGCCTGTAAAGAAAGCTGACTGTCCTTCCCTAGAAACTGTCGATAACCCGTTAGTTAGGGGCAGGGGCCGTGAGCCCCTTCCACCTCCATGCTGGAGTGTTGATTGGCGTGATTTTGCGTGGGTCTTTCTTATGCCCTCAGCCATAGCGGATGTGAGTTTGAGTGCTGTGGTCCTGTCTTGTCAGAACGCATTGTTTTATTGTCCTCCCTGACCTTTGACTCTTTCAGTCTTTCTGCTCCCTTTCCTGTGATGCTTCAGGAGAGGAGAGAATATAGATGTCCCATTTGGGTCTCAGAGCCTCATTGATACTTATTCTCTGTACTGGGCTCAGTTATAAGTGTCTGTGCACTTATAACACAGTGCACTTCACAGAGAAACTTGTGAAGAGGTTTGAGAGCCGTACTACTATGAAGACAGCTTAAGGCAATAGAGGGATTTGATGTTGTGTGCATTTAGCAGAATAATAGGACACTGACCTCAGCCAGGCAGTGGTGGCACACGCCTTTAATCCCAGCACTTGGGAGGCAGAGGCAGGCGGATTTCTGAGTTTGAGCAAACCTGGTCTACAGAGTGAGTTCCAGGACAGCCAGGGCTACACAGAGAAACCCTGTCTCAAAGAACAAAACAAAACTAAAGCCCCTCAGTCCTGCAGACTGCAGATCGTGGGGTCTTGACCAGATTTATGGTATCAGACATGCACTTCCTCCTCTGGAATGAACCTCTAATCCATCAGGAAGCAGCCAGCTGTCCCCACACGCTCATTCTGCTGTACACTCATGGATGGAGCTGTGGTCTTTGGTAATTTTGTTAGAAGAGAGACTATCAAGGTAATAGGTAAGTGCAGTTTTAGTTCTATTCATATAAATAGATTTATAGTTATCAAATGTGTGTTATGTTCTAAAGAGCATAAGTAAAACAAAGTAAAAGTTACATGCTAAAACATTAAATGTCGGGGCTGGAGAGGTGGGTGAGAAGTTAGGAGCACCCCGTGGCTGCTCTTGCAAGGTCCTGAGTTCAATTCCCAGTGCCCATGTGGTGATTCACAAAGTTCTGGGGGATCCAGTACCTTCCTTTGGTCTCCATGGGCATTTGGCACAACATAGTACATAGGCATACATGCAGACAATGTACCCATAACATAAAAATGCTGAAGTTATTTAAATCTCTACACACTTATTCATTGTGTGATCCTTGCAGTTGTTGATTAAAGAATGGTTTATAGCCAAACAGCATGGTGCAAACTCCTTATCCCAGCACCTGTAGAGAAGGATCAGAAGTTCAAGGTTAACTTCAAAACATAGCAAATTCAAGGCCAGCCTGAGCTATATGAAATTCTGTCTCCCTCCAGCCCCCCCCCCCAAAAAAAATAGGAAAGGAAAAAATTGAAATGTTATTTTCAGGGTTTGCTTACTTTCTTTTCATATTATATATGATGAAATGTGCCAAAAGAATGGTAATTTAGAGCATCTGGGAGAACCTTGCCATTTTTTTTTGTGTGTACCTTCTGGGTTTAAATGTAACCTTTTTTGTTTGGAAATGGAGCAATCAGTAGTAATGAAAATTATGAATTTGGCTTCCTTTAATTGTAAATAAGTAGTTCAGTTATACAAGCGTATGTAAAGTATGCCAGTTAAAATAATATATCAACTCTAAAATAATATTTGTTATGCTAGCCCTAGGCCGGGGACAGCAAGCAACTTAGGCAAAATAAAGCTCTGCCATTCTGTTAATAGTATGACTGGTCTCAGCCACTTGGACTAGCCAGAAATAGCATCTGCCCTGTACAGACCTCCACTTTGTGTTGGTTTGAGGTGGACTGAGGATAGTTTTAGACCTAAACCTACCCCTCAGATTGCCTTAGGACTGTTTACTGTGTGAGGTTCTTCCTGTGAGATGTCTTGACATTTATTCTGTTCCTGGTATATTAGAAACTAGCTGGTGGGGCTGGAGAGATGGCTCAGCGGTTAAGAGCACCCATTGTTCTTCCGGAGGTTCTGGGTTCAATTCCTAGCAACGACATGGTGGCTCGCAACCATCTGTAATGGGGTCTGATGCCCTCTTCTGGTGTGTCTGAAGACAGCAACAGTGTACTCATATAAATAATTTTTTAAAAATTAAAAAAGAAACTAGCTGATGAAAAACATGAAGTTAGACATTTCAAGTCTTCCTTTGCCTCTTTGACAGGAAACAGAAGGATAGGGCTCTCATCAGTCACTGGTGGTGATCTCTCTCCCTGCAGTAGAACCTAGCTGTTGTCTCCATCGGGAGGAGAGAATGGTGCTCACACAGTGCTCTCATCCCAGGGGTGCTGATGCAAGCCAGAGAAGTTGTTGGGTTTTCCCATACTTCTCCTTCTTTCACAGTTTAGCTCCTTATAAAAGTTATTCTCTGACTAGAGGGATGGGATAGTATCTGCTCTTACAGAGGACCGGAGTTCAGTTTCCGGCCCCTGTATCACTTGGCTCACAACTGCCTATACTCCAGTTCAGAGGATCTGATGCAGGCAGCTACACTCACATGCATGTATCCCCCCATACATGGCATAATTGAAAGTAACAGACATTAAATCTAAAAAAAAATATTTTCAAGCCCGTGATTATGCCCTTTAAGATGAACAGAGTTCATATTTGCTGAGACATTGGAGAAGATGCCCGAGGGGATCGTGGTGCCCGTACTCAGGAGAACAGGAGGACCTCGCTTTGTGGGGGATGTGAAGTTCAGCATTAGCGGTCATCAGAAACCAGATTAGTGGTTCCCTTAAAAATGAACCTGATTTTCAAAACCCCAGCCAGGTCTTAAAGCGAGGAACTACGTTTGTCCTTTCCTTCCTCGTTCCCTCTTCCTTGCTGATGATTTCATTTGGATTTCCTTGTGTTTTGTTCTGTGCACAGGGAAGCTTGTGGCTGTTGATGAAAGAATTCAGTAACAAAGCTTCATTTACTTGTATTTATTAAGCCAAAATGCTGTTATACTTCTTGAGCCTCTGGAGAAACCTTAAATCCATTGGGCTTTAAGGTGTACTGTGCACACACTCACTTAATTACTGCCCGGAGCTTACTAGAGTTCACTGTACGAGTAGAGGGCTAAAGGAGCTTCTGCACTCCCCGCCGGCTTTTGACTTTTCTATTCCTGTCTTGGTCTGGCAAACAAAACCACCAATCTGTTCCAAAAGCTTCTGTGAAAGCAGTTTAGAAATTTGGAACATGGCTCCAAATAAATGCTGCAAAGTCTGGTGTTTCTATCCCATTTTACCAACTTTATCCACACTGTTTAAAAAAAAAAAAAAGGATTTTTTTTTCCTTAAGCTTTGTCCTTGCCTTCTTAAGAACTTTTAGTTTGTTGTGGGTGTTTTGTTTTGTTTTTTTAAATTCAGATTTTGGGGCTAGAGAGACACTCAGCAGTTAAGAACACTTTCTACTCTTGCAGAGGATCTGGGTTTGGTTCTTAGCACCCATGTCCAGCGGCTCCCAGCTGCCTGTAAATTCAGTGCTAGAGAATCTAGTGCCCTCGTCTGGCCCCACAGGCTCTTGTGTACACGTGGAGCAACAAGCATGGGTCACTGTCTGAGCCTCTGATAAGTCTGGAGTATAGGCCATAGCCAGATACCGGGTCTCGGGGATAACTGTTTTAAACTGAAATAGTTGCTGTGTAAGCCAGATACTATGTTTGTTTTATTGATACAAAGCAGCAGAATTCTGAGTTTAGTTCCCAGCTCCCGCCTGGTGGTTCACAGCCACCTATAACTCCAGTTGCAAGGGATTTGACACTCTGTTCTGATCTCCACTGGCACCAGGCACACACATAGTGTATATACATACATATAGGCAAAACACTGACACACATGTTACTAATCTTTAAGAAATGTATTTGAGGAGTTCAGCATGAGTCTTTGACAACTTGACACTCTTAATCAGGCATCCCTTGTACATGTTTATAATGAATTTGAGAAATTAGAAATTTATTGAATCCCTGGTGTCCCCACAATTCATTTATCTAATTATTTAGAGTCTTTATCAAACTGATGCTGTGTCTCTGGACACGCACTCTCCGTACAATGAACAAGTCATCGTAGCCCCTGCTGTCCTGAAGATTAGCTGCTGCTGCTGCGATGGAGCGGCTTAGAGGCAGAGGCACATACAGACAGAGTCACTAATGACTCCTCAGAGGGTGTCAGAACAGTGTGATCCAGTGATAGGGTGGCTTTGTGGGAAATGACAGTTGGATTTAAAGGAATCAATATTCTATCAGACTCATTGAGATGTACATAATTGCATTTGAACTGTGTTTTATGTGTATGTCTGTGTATAGAATGAGTTAATGAAGTTGTTAAATGACTTGAATTTAAAAAAAAAATAAAAAACTAAAACCATAAAACTGCCAAGCCTTCCTTGCTTGTTAGGATTGAGGAGAGAGGGAAGGAGGCTAGGAATAAGGACAAAATTGAGAATCAGAGAGGTATATAGACAAGAGCTTAATTTAGTGGGCGTGTTTTTGACATGTAAAAAGATATTTATTTTATGTGTACGAGTGATTTTTGTTTGCTTTTATAATTTTCTATATTTTTGAGATCATACTGTAATCACACGTCTCTCCCCTTCCCTTTGCTCCCCTCAGCCCCTCCCATGTGCTCCTCGCTCGGTCTGAGAACTTAGATGTCAGCAGTGAGGGAGGTGAGGTGGCCATCGGGGATGTTAAAACAGGTGTGACAGCGGTCGAGACACAGATGAGGCTGAGGAGGCGAACGGCTGACGGGTCAGATCAGGGCCTTGTGATAGCTTCAGATAGGCTCGTGCTGACTAGAGTTTAAGTGCTCGTGGTGGAGATGGAGATGCGAGGACACGGTGAGTTTTGGAGATCCAGGTGATTTACCTGAGTAACAGTGGAAGCACCAGGGCAGGGTGTATACCAGGCCCTAGATTGATCCTCGGTGCTACAGAACAGGCAAAATAACACTGACTCAAAAGTTAACAAGGGAAACCATGGACTAGAAAGAGTGAGACCTAGTGCCTGGGGATGAGACAGAGCCGGAGCCATCGGACGCGACCGAGAGAGGAATGGCAGCAGGTGAAGTGGGGGAAATGGTTTTCAGGGTCTGAGTCCAGGAGCTGAACTTTTGAGAAAATTGTCGGGCACTGCTGAGAAGACTTCAAGAACAACAGGGACATTGGCATGATCTTGACAAGAGCAGTCTTAGGGAAGTAAACATGTGAGTCAAGGATGGAGAAAGAACACAGACAAAGGACTATGTCTGCTCGTGGGTGGAACAGGCAGTTGCGTTTTCTAAGGCAGTAGATAGCTGGTTTATGTGTGTATACTTGGTATCTGTCGACCCAGACCTGTAGGCTTGTGATCAGTCACAGTTACTACGACAAAAGACTTTGTACTTTGAGGTTGCAGTTTAATATAAATTTGCGCTGTGATCTCAATGCTTACAAGCATTACAAGTTGGCTCCTTCCCCAAAAGTAAAGCGTTGAAGCTTAATCCCCTATATAGTAGTTAAGCGAGGTCTTCGGGCAGTGACTAAGTAGTAGGGGGCACTGCCCTTATAACTGAGTTTAAATACCCCTATTCTGGGTTTCTAAGGTAGCTCCTTCACCCAGGTAAGCATATGCTGAGAAGGCCGTGTCTCAGACATTGTGAAGAACCCTTACCAGACACAGAATCTACTAACCTTGGTCTCAAACTTCCCAGCCTCTGCAACTGTAAGGAAATTGTCAGTCTAATGCATCGGTTTTAGCAGCTCAGTCTTAAAATACTATTTTCTATCCTTTCACTGTTTTTGAAAATGACTTTTTCCACAATAATGCAGATGCACACACGCACATGTGCCCATCAGTTCATAAAGGCTGGAAGTGGACAACAGATGTCCTGCTCCTGTCTTATTTCCTTCAGACAAGGTTTCTCACTGAATCCAGAGCTAGCCTGGTGGCTGGCAAGGCCCACCAGTCCCGTCAGTCACACCTGAGCTATGCCTCTCTCTGCAGCAGCATAGGAGGGACTCTGTACACGACAACCTCCTAGTTCCCTCTAGAGACGCCCTTCTAATCTAATGGTTTTCGAGGATACTTTATATGTCAATACTTTTTATTTAAATATTTATTATATTTGAACTTTATTTAAATTGTGGATTCAGCACATGTTCTGGTTCATGTGTAAAGATCTGGAGACAGTTCGTAGGAGTCGGTCTTCTCCACCGTGTGACTCCTAGGGATCAAGTTGTTAGTCATCAGACTTGGTAGCAGGTACTTCTACCTGCTGAGCCATCTTGCCTGCCAAGTATGTTAATTTCTGTTGCTGTGACAAAAATCACCATAAGGGAGGAAGGATTTACTTTGGCTCATAGTTTCAGAGGTCTTGATTTGTGACTGGACGGACAGCCTCATTGCTTTTTGGCCTGCAGCGAGGCGGAGACATGGTATGTAGGCGTAACAGAGGACACTGCTCCACACGAGGCAGTTGGGAACAGGGACAGAAGAGATCCAGGAGCAGCAGGGGACTAAGGTGCCAATTGCCAGCTTGCTCCCGTCTTATTTCCTTTGCTAAGTTGCCCCCAACTTAGTTTTCCACCTCCTCCCAACAGTGCTGTAAAATTAGGATTCCATTAATTGCAGTGAGTCTGTTCCACTGATTAGGTCAGTCTTCATTGTCTCACCACTCCTTAGTCAATCTACCAGCTGAGGACCAAGCCATTAACACGGACCTTGGAGTGGGCTATTTCTTATCCATTGGGAGCCAACTGGCTGGTTGACCTTATTTTATGTTCCATGTAGAAGGGAAGAAGGTCATATTTTCTTTTAAAAAGATTTTCCCATGTGTTCCACACAGAATTTCTACTGTGCCTTCTTGGTATTGTCAAACTTTAATTGCCTTGCTACATGTGACTACAGGCAAATTTGGAAAATGTTATTTTAAATATCACTTGGACTCAGTGATAGAACCCTTGGCCCGCTCAAAGCCGTAGGCTCAATCTCCAGGATCCCCCTATGCCCCAGTCAAGATTCTATACCAAGATTCGGGAGAACTGGTGGGCTTACCAGCTCAACTACCACCTAGGTAGAGATCCAGGGCCCACCCCAGCATCTGCCCCATTTATGAACTGCTCGAGTACACAAACGGGCCAGTCTTGTAGACGTAAAGCTGCAGGATCTCCATGACACAGTGCAAAACCAGGGTAATTGAGAGGAGTCCTGGGGAGGAAGATGTGTGGACAGAGGGTGTGCTGTGGACACACTGACACACTACGGCACACTACAGTTTCCAGGACCATGAAGTTCACAGAGAATCAATAAAGAGTTAAGAAAGCAGGGAGAGAATGCAGGTGGAAAGGAAGAGTGCCCCCCAGACATATTGGAGCTCTGTTTTCTTTGGTGTTTGCCCTTCCCTTTGTTAAGTTGAGCGGTCCCAGCACAGTGAGACCGTGGGCATCTGGGAATGCTGCACCTACGCAGGCTGCCTGCTAAGCTGCCTTGGAGGAAGTTGATCTGTTGCCTTGGATCTCACCTCCTTTTCATAGTGAATATAAAGTGTGAGGACAGATGTGCTCATTCTCACGGTCAGTGATTATACACTTCAAAACATTATTTTGAAATGCAGCTAATTTGAACTCAGAATGGTCTGAACATCATTTGTTTCAACTAATTGAAAATTAATTTTAAATGAACCATTCTTTGTATGCCACTGAAGAAAAATGCCACTAATTTTAAAATGTACTTCAATGTCAAAGTTGCTAAAATGTGGCAAAAGTATATCTTTGTTAGTGCTGTTTCATCTGTAATTGGCTTTGTCTCCCATTTCTCTCAAGCCAGTTGAAGGGATAATTATTACGTGTCATTGAGAACTATGTGGTTAAATGCAAACAAACTAAGCAAAATAATGTTCTAAACTAATACTACCACTCTTGTTAGCATCAGATATGTTCCCAATTAGTCTTTTCTTAAAAGGCTAAAGTAACAGATTTCGTTAAAATATTAACAGCCTGTACCATTCATCTGTTGCTACTACTTCAAACCCTTGTCTTCACCCACCCTGATGCCTAAGTCATGTCAAAAATTAGGAGCTTCACTATCTCCAATTGAAATTTTTACCGGGTTTTATAGATGATTGACTTGTAATTTTAAAAATAAGTGAATCGCATACTCCTTTTACCTAGATTCACCCAATGTTAACGCTTTATAAAACTACCAGAAGGTGTCCTGTAACTACAACAGAGGTAGTGATTATGTCATCACGTGTCAGTCTCAGAAAAGTCAAATATTGGTGTTGATACAACCCAGTGGTTTTACTCAGGTTTCTGCAAGACACTTAGCAGCACCCATTTGTGTATGAGAGCAGTGTGTACACTCCCCTCACTGGTCGGCATTGTCCTCAGAGTGTTGAGATTAACCTTTTCAACTTTAAACCCTTTCCAGCACTCCCCAGCCCATCCGACTCCCAGTGTTGACCTGGGCCTCTGCTCTCACTCTGGTCCCCAACCAGTGATGCTCCTGACATTTCTAAAGTTTTGTCCTTTAAAAACCTTGTGCATACTAGTAGTTTTGTGGAGGGCTCACTTGGGGTGACTTGTCTTTGTTCTCCATGATATATATTGCACTCTCCTGGCCTTAGAGAGATGATGATGAGAGCCTTGAAACTGGCTTTTTGTCAGGATGGATGGCCTCTCCTGTGTCTTCTTCAGTAGGTCTTTTTGTATTTTCTCTTCTTCTGTCAGAAGAGCCTGAACATCCTTACCTGTTTGTCCAGGGCTCCAAGAAAACAAAAATGGCAGCTGCCTAGGCCCTGAATGAATATGTTAACCACAAGACGCACAAAGCCAAGAAGCCCAGATTCCACTGGGAGGAAAATAGAGTGCCTCTCAATGGAAACAGTGGAAGCCCAGGTGTGTGGGAGGGTAGACTGCGTCGTTAGTGGTCAACTTTGGAGACAATCTAGTATATATACAGATGTCTGTCTGTATCTGTGATAAATGTTTTCCTTCTTCATTTTTGAAATATGAATTAGTTTGAAATTCCATAAAAAGTAAGAAATAGAAAGTGATATTACAGAGCTGGCTTCTGCAAACAGCAGTGCACATAAAACACTTCTGTTGCAAGGCAGGTTGTCAGAGTTAAATCATCAGCTATGTTGAGGATTCCCAAGGTATCTGTAGTGTTTGTGGAACAAGTGGAAGGTGGAACAGGCCACCTTCAGGTGACAGGCTAATAGGCTATGAGGGTCATTTACCTCTCATTGTCCAGGCCACCTGCTCTTCAAATACAGGGGGCTTGTGGACATAGTTTTGGAGTCTGTGGTACTAATACTGGGAGACCACACAAATTGAGTTGTGTTTCAGGTAAGACATGTAAGAATACTGTATTTATTATAGGATATTTTCAGCTTTTCAGAACAGATCTTTTAAGTAAAGGAAGGAAAGAGACTTTTAGGCAAGAAATTGAAACAAGGAAAGCATTTTCTTAAGGTTTTTTTTTTTTTAATGAAATGTTAAATTTAATTTTGCTGTGAAAGTGACAGTAGAGTGGGATCAGAGATTTAGATCTCAACCTTCTTCAGTTTGTGTCTGTCTGTGTATGTGTGCGTGACTCTGTCTCTCCTCTCTGTCTCTGTGTGTGTTTCTTTGTGTGACTCTGTTTCTGTGTGTGTGTCTGTCTGTCTCTGTGTGGGGTGGGGGTGGGGGGCTGAAACAGGTTCTTATGTGTTACTGACTGGGCTCAGAAGTGGCTTTGAACTTGTGATCTTTCTGCCCATGTCTCTCACATGCTGCTGGAATTTCAGGTGCTTCCTACCTTGGCTGATTTAGGTAGTGCAAGCTATGGAACCCAGAGCTTTGTGTGTGCTAGGCAAATACCCTACCAATTGGGCTTCAGCCTTAACCATCCCTGGCAGATTCCCATTTGTTTATTTAATTGTGTGTGCATGCGCGTGCGTGCATATATATATATGATATGTGTATAAGTGCAGAATGCTCCCATCACCTTACACGTGTGGAGGTCAGAGGACAACTTGGTTTTTCCGAGACAGGGTTTCTCTGTGTAGCCCTGGCTGTCCTGGAACTCACTTTGTAGACCAGGCTGGCCTCGAACTCAGAAATCCTCCTGCCTCTGCCTCCCAAGTGCTGGGATTAAAGGCGTGCGCCACCACCACCCGGCAGAGGACAACTTGTAAGAGTTGATTCTCTCCTTCTGCCGTGTGAGTGAAGGAGTTGAGACTTAGATCAGCTGGGTTTGGCAGCAGGAGCCTTTTTCCACTGAGCCATTTTGATGGCCATGGTACTGATTTTTTTTTTTTTTTGGTTTTTCGAGACAGGGTTTCTCTGTGTAGCCTTGGCTGTCCTGGAACTCACTTTGTAGACCAGGCTGGCCTCGAACTCAGAAATCCTCCTGCCTCTGCCTCTCAAGTGCTGGGATTAAAGGTGTGCGCCACCACCGCCCGGCTGATTTTTTTTTTTTAACCTGAGTTTAAAATAGTATCTTAGTTGACTCTGAGCCTCTTTCCTGCCCCCACACGCCCACTACCCGCCCCAGAACTGAGGACCAGACCCAGGGCCTTGCCAGGTAAGTGCTCTGCCACTGAGCTAAACACCCCCCCCTTTTTTTTTCCCCCGAGACAGGGTTTCTCTGCGTAGCTCTGGCTGTCCTGAAACTCACTCTGTAGACCAGGCTGTCCTCAAACTCAGAGATCCGCCTGCCTGCCTCTGCCTCCCGAGTGCTTATGTTAAGGGTGTGTTTTTATTAGTTAGATACAAGTGACGGTTCAGCATCTCCAGGGACTCGCTTGCTGTTGCAGTGTCTTCTCCAGGAAGAGCGTATTCACGACAAGTGACATTGTTGGTTTTATATAGAAATGGAAGAGCCACACACTGTGCTCACCTGTGTTTATCTGGTGGGGACCTTGCAGCGTTTTATCCCAGGCTGGCTTTCCATTTCTTCTTGTGGTCTTGAGGACTAACTAGGGACTCCACTTATGCCAGCCCAGAGCCCTACCGTCCCCCTCCCTAGAAGGCACGCACAGTTTGATCATGATACTTACTGGTTCCAGCTAAGGCTGGGGTGATGCCCAGAGTTCGGTTGGAAGTTGTGGCTGGTCAGAGCCATGGCCTCTGGATCTGGAGCTAGTGGAGCTGCCGGACTCCAGATGCTGGTTTCTCCCAGGTTTCTGGCCTCCACCTGATGGGGTGTCACAGAGATGAGGTGAGCAGACTGCAGCACACAGGAAGAGTCAGCCCCATAGTGTTTGCTGTTTCTGTAGTCCTGGCAGCAGGTTCATTCTTAGTCTCCTGGGTCTTTCAGCCGGGGCTTTGCTTTGGTTGCTTAGATACTTTTCAAAGATCCCTCCCCCCCCTTAAAATATTTTCTTCATGTTTATTTTATTTGGGAAGCCATATAACATTTGTTTGGGTATTGTGGTATCCCCCGGTCTTAAAGTTTGGAAACTTTATGTAACTTAAGCCTTTAAAATGCTATAATATAAATTCTAGCACAGAGTCTGACTCAGTCAGGTTTGCCTAAAACCTTGTCAGAATTGGCAGGCATCTCCCTTTGTAGACTAGAATTCAGCAGTCTTTTTTGGTTTGGTTTGTTTTGAAAACACTGTCTGCTCTGTGGTTCTGTTCTGGCTGTCATGAGACTTGCTCTGCAGTCCAAGCTGGCCTCGAGCTCATGAAGATCCGCCTGGTTCCGCCTTCCAGGCGCTGGGGTTAAACGTGTGCACAGGCAGGCACTGCTGCCACCACCCCGGGCCCAGATCCTTAATGCTAACTCTGTAATAGCACTGGGTAAATCTCCCACATCTGTTTCCTCATTTATAAATTTGGGATAATAAACCTTATATATTTCACAGGATGGTAAATCGTGAAATTAAAATTCCATATAATGTTACTTGGCAAATAACACTAAAATGCTATTTGCTGCTGTTATTGTGATTATTTTGTAGTCAGTGCTTGAGTCATAAGGTTTTCCTAGCCTTAGGTTTTAGGGGAAAAATTCTCTTGGAGCAAGGCTTCCCAGAGTATGTAATCTAGAATACAAAATGTATTAGATTCTCTAAGTAAATCAAAGGAAAAAGAGAGTAAGACTTGTGGGCAGTCTATTAAGAGTGTCAGAAAGCTCTCTACTTAAAAAAGGCCAGTAGCTCTGCGTTTA
The DNA here is from genome assembly GCA_036184795.1 of Tokudaia tokunoshimensis. NCBI lineage: Eukaryota > Metazoa > Chordata > Mammalia > Rodentia > Muridae > Tokudaia > Tokudaia tokunoshimensis. The sequence goes on from BTHU01000006.1 coordinate 5,165,986, forward strand.
CCAAATATATTTGTCCATCGCTGCTGTTCATCACATAGGCCAGTTAGTGACTGGAGATAGCGAGGTGGGTAAGATGCTTGCTCTTCAAGAGTGGAAGCTGCAGTGGGTCTGCCTCTGTGTCTGCCCTGCTCTGCGCTCTCCTGACAGCTTGGTCTTGCATGCAGGGCGCATAAGGAAGGGTGAGACGCAGGCCAGAGCACTTTCACTAACTGGAGAGTACAGCAGAGATTAGCTCCCTTAAGAAGACAGGAGGTCTGCTTGGTTTTAGATCTGGTGAATGAGAGGTGACCTTAGTAAATGCAGTGGCTTTACTGAACTTGAGTCTCAGACATTCCCTCGTTTAGTATTTGTTATGGCTTGGATGACAGTGGTTCCCATAGGCTCAGATATTTGCTTAGTCCTCAGTTGATGAACTGTTTGGAAGGACCAGGAGGCATGGATGGCCTTGTTGGTGAAGGTGTGTCATTGGGAATGGGATTGGAGGGTTCAGAAGCCCATGTCTACTCTCGCTCCCTCTCCCTGCCTCAGTGCATGAGCTTCCAGTTACTGCTCCAGCCCCCTGTCTACTTCCTGCAGCTGCAAGCTCCCAAGTAAATGTTTTCTTCTCTAAGTTGTCTTTTCGCAGCAATAGAAGGGTGACTAAAACCGTTCCTGTGACATTCCTCTTCAACTTCCTAATTATCTGATAAAAACCACACAAGCAATGGAAACATCAGGACTTCAGTTACTCAGCCCCTTCCACCTGCACAGAGCTAGATGGACACTGGGGAGGTGAGCCCCGGAGTGGAGAAGTATCTCCCTGCTGTGAGTCCTTGGAGTGTGTCCTCTTCGGTCTAGATCTTGGAACTTTATGAATGCTTACCAGACTTTGTGTCAATGAATGGCACAGGATACTCTTTTAATAAGATTTAATGGGAAAAGGCCAATTATGACACTGACTATAAGAGCAGTGTTTTTAAATTTTTCTTAACTTTTATTTTAAAAAATATTGTAATACAATATTCAGAGTCAAAGTTTTAACCTACCATATTAGCTGTTGGTCAGTATACTGGCACTAGCAGGCTCAAGCAGGCTCATTGTGTTTGGTGTAGCAGTTACCCATTGGTTTAACAATTACCCATATCTACAGCTCTTTTCCATGGTCCCCAAAATAGAATACATTAAACAGCTAAGTCTCCAGTCCCTGTTGCCCAGCCATCCTACCTGCTAGCCTTTCTACTTCTATGAATTTGTCCTATTTTAGGACAAGTGTGAATGAAATCAGTATTGTTCTTTTACATGTTCTTATTTCAACACCATGCTTCAAAATTCATGCACACTGTAGTGTGGTCAGAGTTCCCTGCCTGAGTCTGATTCTCACCAACATGTTCATCCGATCACTTAGCGGTGGCCTTGTGGTGGGTGGGTTCCACCCTTGCGATGCTGAGCTAATAGTAATTATGAAAATTGGTGTGTCTGAGTCCCTGCTATCAGTTCTTTGGGGACATGTATACCCAGGTTATATTACTTGTTTGTTTGTTTGTTGAGACAGGGTTTCTCTGTGTAACCCTGGCTGTCCTGGAACTCACTCTGTAGACCAGGCTGGCCTTGAACTAAGAAATCCGCCTGCCTCTGCCTCCCAGGTGTTGGGATTAAACCACCACTGCCTGGCTATATATATTACATTTTATAAGAGGGTTTGAGACACTTTGGAGTGGTTCCAATTTGAAATATCAGTTCTGGTCATTATATGTGATGTCTGTTCTTGCTTATCAACATCTGAAATTAACCAAAAAACTACAGCACCTGGGAAAAACCTGAGAGGTGATTTTTTTTTTCTCCTTTTTCCCAAGACCCCTGTGTAGCCATGGCTGTCCTGGAATGTGATCTGTAGACCAGGCTGGCCTTGAATTCACATAGATCCACCTGCCTCCTGAGTGGTAGGATTAATGGCATGCATCACCACCACTGGGCTGGATTTTTGTCTTTTTAATTAAGACATTCGAAGTGGGAGGATCCACCTTTAATGTAGGCAGCAATATTTGGCAGCCTCTAGAAATGACGTGAAAAAGGACACTGAGCTCTGCCTGCCCCTCACCTTGGGTGGGTCCTTCACTGGCACCTACTTCCTCGGGATACTAAAGGCCAGCTGAGATGTCCAGCCTCATAGTCTGAACAACTTACTGGTTTCTTGGACTTTTCATTGGTGGACCAGCTGGATCACAGCCTGCAGGCCTCTCTGATGTTACCTTTTATGTATGTTACAGACTCCTCATCACAGCTCTGCTCCTCTAGAGAGCCCTGACTAATAGAGATGTCTGCAAGTTTTTAAGAGTTATTTTGGTCAGGTTCTAAAGCAGTCTTGAATAGAGGTAAAAACGCTGCTCTTTGCCCTGTGAGTCAGTCACTCGAGTAGTGTGTCACGTAGGCCGCGCTCTTCCAGTCTGCACGGACTTGTGTAAGCTGCTCCTTGCCGTGTGTGTATTGTTGTCAGTAGAGGACAGTCCTCAGCTGAGAGTCTGCGTAGATTCTCAGATCACAGTTAAAATGCACACGGTTTTGCAGCTGTAAGACCTAGAGGACCCCAAGAGTCATCGTAGGGAAGAGTGAGAACATAGTGTAACAAGAACCTTCGCATGTAGTTTCTGCTCTGCGCTCAGTCTTACCGTCCAAAGCTATTGATAAAGTGCTCGTGTCGGCCAGTTCTAGCTCATTGCTATTGCCTGGGAGGAGACTGTGCTTTCTTTCATCTGAATTTGCTCATCAGTCATTGGTATGATTGATGGAAGTAATCTTTCTCCGTGTTAGTCTTGGTAAATGCAGCTGTTAACATGTAGTGTACCTCGTGTATGTTCCTTCTATAAGTCATGAAAGAATAATAAAATGCTTGATAGTTAGGAAAGGATGATGATATGTCGATACTTGACAATCGGCGCCCTTGTTTCGGCCTGGCTCTGGGTCGCTGAGGACTTCTGCTAGTGCACACACAAATACTATCTTTGTGAAAGGAAAATCTACCCATGTCTCCAGTGGACTGCAATGTGCACTAGGACGTGAGGTTGTCCTCTATCTTGCTGGCTGTCTTAGCTTGGTGTCCTTGTTCAGAAAACAAGAGGACGACGCAGCAGTGCCTGCAGACTTTCCTGTAAATGTTCAAGTAGTGAAATATTCACGGCTCTGTGAGCCATTGGTGTCTGTCACAAATGCTCAGCTGTCAGAGTGCTGAAGTGGCAGCCGACAGTACATAAAGGAACGGACTTGTCTGTCTGTTGGAATGCGATAGGCTGTAGTTTGCTGATTCCTGAGATGTGTGACCCTTCCCATAGCTCTGTTTCCACACTGCATTGTGCTGCTTTGTACCCCGCCTTGCACGGTGTTCCTCTTAAGTACTCTTACTCACCTTTGTCCTTTTCAGTAAATGATTAATTTGTTAAAGTTTTATTTGACACGATACCGGTTCTTTCAAGCTTAGAATGCAATCACACATTGTGCATTCGTTCTGAGAAGTGTGTCATTGAAAGTGCTGTGCGTGCACACATGCGCTCACACCCACATACACTGAACATATATACTAAAAAATGCAAAGTGCCAATGCCTGTATTGTTTGGAGTAACCTATCCATTTATTTTTATGTGAATTGCTGTTTTCCCTGCATGTGTTTGTCTGTGAGGGTGCCAGATTCATTGGAACTGGAGCTATAGACCGTTGTGGGCTGCCATGTGGGTGCTTGGAATTGAACCATGGTCCTCTGAAAGAATAGCCAGTGCTCTTAACTACTGAGCCAACTCTCTACCCGCCCCCCCCGCCACTCCCCATCAATTCTTTTTTTTTTCTTTTTTTCTTTTTTTTTTTTTTTTGGTTTTTCGAGACAGGGTTTCTCTGTGTAGCCTCAGCTGTCCTGGAACTCACTTTGTAGACCAGGCTGGCCTCGAACTCAGAAATCCTCCTGCCTCTGCCTCCCAAGTGCTGGGATTAAAGGCGTGCGCCACCACCGCCCGGCTCCCCATCAATTCTTAAAGGAAGAAACAAACAAACA